>VZRH01003822.1:107101-120661 GCA_013397555.1 Urocynchramus pylzowi | reverse complement strand
CGGCGCGCGGGGCCGGGGGGGTGGGGGCGCCGGCGGCTCCCCGCGCACAGCCCCGCCTGCCCCATCCGCAAACCCTGCCCGCCGCTCCAAACAGGATTTTGTTTTCCTCTTCCCCTTTGGAACCGTAGCCAAATGTTTTCCTCCCGTGTGCACAACAGCTGTTTGCCACTCTGAAAGAGCCAGTTCGGGCTTTTCTTGAAATACTTTGCATCTTCACATAAAGGCACGTGACCTGATCGGATAAATGCAATAAAGATTGAATAAATAGAGAAACGCTTGTCACATAAAAATTTTTAGGAATTTATCATAAGAATAAAAAGTTTCACCAAAAAAGAATACTTACTGAATAAATCATAAAAGCCCAACTGAAATTTCGTCAATTATCTCAGTAGATTGTGTCGTGTCCTCTGTGTTTATCAAGGTTAGGAGCCCAATTCACAAGCAGTGGAAGTCACCATGGCATTTGATTTCGGCTGCATTATGTTTGTGATGGAACTAGCTGTAATCTTTTATTGACTTCTGGTTTATTAATTAATGAGCTTACTTTGTTCATACTATTACGTTCTTACATCACATTCCTCACTAGTACATCCCTTAAAATCAATTCCAGTCTAGTCTTTTCTGCACAATCTCTTGGCTAAAATAAGGCCTTCCATGAGAATGTCTACACCTACCTCTTTAAGGCAGTTAGAAAAAAAAATATTCAGTGGGCTTAGTTTCAAGTTTTCTATTTCTTGGTCAGAAAGAACTGAAACATAGTTGATAATGTTAAATGAAAATGAAAATTTAATTGCAACTTGATCAGCATTGACGGTTTTTTTACTGTATTTTAACATCTTTTGAGGTAAGCTGATACTTTAATAGGAACAGATTGTGGGCTTCTTGCAAATGCTAAGATGATTGTTAAGGACAGAAAAACACATGAAAAATCCTTTAGGAAATCCTTGAGAGATATCAGACTGTTTTTTGGTATCAATTTGTAGCTTGTAAAGTTGAAGAACTTAATTTTTAGATATGGTATTTTTCATTGGGTTGAATGACAGATTACATTGTGGTTTCTACTGATATGCTAAAATAATTATTTATTTGCCTCTAAAACCTTTGTTAGGCTTGTCAAAAAAAAAAAAAAAAAAAAAAAAAAAGATTCAGAGATGTAATTTCTGGCCACAAACATGTAATCTGATAAAAGCTGCCACGCTTGTTTGTGTAGGTAAGTGTTCGTAGGAACAGGTCTGAATTTTAGTGATAGAAAACCCAGGCTAAAGCAATGGGATCTAAGCTGGTCCCCATGCAAACAGTCATTACTGTCAGAGCTGTGCCAAAGCTGTGTTCCAGGATGCTCCTGAGGAAAGGTTTGATTCTCCTTCCCTTAGTCATTTGGAATGCTGCCACTGACTGCAGATGAAACCATTTACAAGGCTGCCGTGCACTGCCTGTTATCTCTGGGTCAAAGCTTGGGTTGGGCATATCTGCCTGCTTTGTTTCAGCGCTGTGTCCACATTCCATAGCCCAGACCAGGCCTCTCCACCCCGAGCCATGTGCCCTCTCTGCTGAGCAAAGAACGTGACATCTTGGGAAGAGCAGCAAACCACAAGCGGGAGATTGTGATGAGAGATTGCACCCAGCTGTTGCTTTATGATTCACAGGCAAACCTGAAGTTTGGGAATACAGTTGTGGCCTGCTCAGCTCCTGGGAGGATTTTAGGATAAGCCTCCCCTCCCAGGTGCAGCTAATGCTTCCTCTTTTCAGGGGGCTGGTACCAATGGGTGCTGTTCTCAGCTGGGAACACATCTTCCCAGCAAAGGCCAGAGCCTCACAGCAGAAACGCTTTTTCTCCTCTCCATTCCTGGGAGGCAGGAGGCATTAATCTCTTCCTGAACGTGCTTTTAGTTGTTGTTTCCCAGAAGCAGATCAGATTTACTCTTTTTAATGTGATCTGCATTCTGAATCACTCAGAGAGTAAATGGTACTCGCTACCGCCATGTTGAAACATTAGAGCTAACAAAATGTAGTAAGGAACCAAAGCAGGGTATTAAATACACAGATGCTTAATTAGGAGCATTAAATAGAGTTATATTTTTAATATTGAGCTAGTTTAAATATTGAATATTGGTGCACTTGAGAACAGATGTGACTAGATTTTATTACTATTTCAAGCAGAAATAGTAATAAAAATACCTTTTATATGGCATGAAGATTATCTTATGAATTTCACAAATGAACAAACAGGAAAGAAAGAAAACCAGAGATCAGGAAGAAAGTGCTTTCTCAGAAATCTACTTTTTTTTTTAAGAATTTTCATTGATTTTTCAAATTTTTCCATATAGAAGTTCTGGATTCCTTTGTGAATTTTAATTGTTACAGTTGAAGAATGGTGAGGGCAACCAGATCAGTTCCATCTTCGAGAGAAAGAATGATGATTTATTTGAACACAGTTCCTATTTCACCCTTCCTGTTAATACAAATATATTCCCTGAATAATTATGACCACTGTAATGCTGTATATGTAACCCATCTCCAAGTCAGTAAATACAATGTCCTCAAATTACAAAGGGGATAATTAAATTCTCTAAAGAACACTGGTATTTGAACAAAGTCACAAAACAGACTTGGAAATGCAGACCTATTTCTCCTGCTCACTCAACTGCCAGCTTACAGAGCTACAGTAGGATTCACTGTCTGATGTGGTCCAGAAAACTTGAAGTTACATTTTACCTCTGCTGTTGAAACAGGCTCGATCCTTGTGCAACTGTTAGTACTTGCAAATGCCAAAAAAAGATCTTCAAAATATTAAATGTGACAATCATGAAGTTTAAAAGCTTTGAAACAGAATCAGCATATAGATTTACAATAGGAATAATACCTATTCCTATTAGCTAAGAGCTATAAATAGTGTGTTTTCTTCTGTTTGCACAACACTCATCTTAGAATATATTTACTAAGTAGATAATTGCACTTTTCTAAACAGGTGCGTTTTCCCATTTGTTATAAAGCCGTGTCCAAACATAATCCCTGCTGTCATAAACCATCCATTTCCTAGTGTTAGCCTAGAAAACATTACCAATGAAGAAACAAGGTTCAGCCCAACTTCCATCCCTATACTTTATATTCCCTTAGGATTCTTTCTACAATACTTCTCAGGCCATACATAATTTTTGCTTCAAAAAGCAATACCCATTTCTTTTATAAGCCATCTGCTCAGCGTGTTAGCAAAATCCATGCAACAGCTTCCCAGCAGCACCAACACCTGCTAACAGGGGATGGTGTTTCAGGCAGATATTGCCAGCCTGTCACAGCTTCTTATCTCCTCTCTCTCTAATCTTCAGAGTACTGTCTGGGATTATCTCCTGGAAATCAAATGCCCAGCAAGATGGCTTGTTACTTTTTTATGTATCAGCAAACATGCACTTGATTGAGTTCATTAGTGCTGTAAACATCTTTTATTATACAGATCAATGTGAATTTACAAGCTGTAGCAGTATGATATTGACATAATGTAGCATTTCATATACAATAACTTTTTATAGTCCTCAACACTCCAAACACGCTCTGGGCGAAACTCAGTACTGATGTAAGCAGATACTATAACACCATGGCTATCCACAGACTACAGTCAATTATCCTCAAGCTTAATGAGGTTCCTTTGGTTCAGGCATGATTTTGAACAGCTTTAAGATAGGAACACTTCTATTTTTAACCACACAAAATATCATTTTGGTTATCTGTTGTCTGTTTAGTAATCAAAGCTTAGAGGTTCTTCTTCAAATATCTTCAAGTTTCCATCTGCTGTCTGCCTCTGTGTAAGAAAGGAAGTCCCAGAATTTCAGCAGTTTGGAGAAACATTTCCTTTTGTTGAGCAGCCATGAAGAAAAAAATTATTCTACTGTATGAAGGCTGTAAGATGGAATGAGGCATAAGTTGAAGGCAAGTGGAAACTTATATCTGTTGGTCAACTAAGTTACTATGGTCATCCAGGAAATAAAAGCAGTTTTTGTAAATATTCACAACTGGGGCAAGTTCATATAATGTTACTAAATACTTATGCTGTTGGTAGCATGCAGGCCCAAGTAGAAAGAGGGGTGTGAGCTGCTCCTCCTTTGCAGTTGGACAAGTAATGAAATCATTATTTCAAGCAATATGGTCAAATAGGAGAAAAGTGGGCATGAGACTACCACCCCAGCAAAGTTGTGCTTGCTTTTTCCCATGCATGTCCTTTCATGGTGTAAAAGTTCTCAGTATCTGTTCAATCTATACCTTACCAGAGGTAAGTGGAAATTCCTCTATACAGGTTTGTTGAAATAAGTCTGAAGTGATTGGCTCATTACTTTGATGTAACAGCTAACAAATATTTAACCCCTCTATTTATCATGTTTAATGGTAAAACATATTGTAAATGGTAACTTTTTCACCATTATTTGAATTTCATCAGTACTTTTAATTGCTTTCTAAAATGAAAATTTTAAAATATGAAAAAAATCATATTATCAGAAAAATTCATATCAAAAAAGGTAAGTGGACTTGTCATTTTTGTATAGTCAAAGTATTCTTTCTCATATTCTTCTTTCATTACGTATAAATATTTAAATAGTATATATTTATGTCACAACAGAAAGCAATACAGAAAACAAGAAAAAAACCTGCTGCCAGAAAACATATTTATTTTTTCCATATATCATAAATTAAAACAGACTATAAGAGCATGAAGTGTTTAAAAAGAGATGTGCAAAACAAGTCTGTGAAAAAATCTATGTCTGCTCATATAAGTAAGGCTACACTGGATCTGTCTGTCCCCAAATGACCTCGTTTTTCCTCAAGGTCCCCAGCTTTTTGAAGACCACACATTGTTCCACTGATGTTTACAGGGGTTGTCCAGGCAACCAGATAAAACAGAGATTTAAAGGGGCCTGCCCTGTCTGTGCTGTGGGCTCCAAACTCACATCAAGGAAAGGAGCCCTACCTGTGGAGAAGCACCGCCTGGGGCAGGAGAATCCTCCAAATTTTAGCCAATCCTTTCCTACAACTGCTTGTTGGAGCAAAGAAACAAAAGACTACTACAATTAGACTTTACATAGACATGGTGAGTTTTGATTCACACTATGAATTGTAATTTTTTTACTATAATAGATAATATTAACATAATTTACATTTCCTTATGATCTCATTGAATTTTTATGTCCAAGAAGTGACAGTGACAACATTATTGAGTGACTATGATTAATTATTTCAATTATGGTAGAAAACAGAGACCCATTCAAAATTAGTCCCCCATTGTGATGCAGCTGTACAAACATATATTAAAAGACTGTGTCTGGACCAGAAGTCTGCAAATTACTCCACTCAGAGTCATCAGGGAAAAGACAGCAGCACACATGGAGCACACACAGGCAGGGATGAACCTGGACAGTGTGTGTATTGCCAAGATTGTAACAAAATCACAGTTTCTCCTAATTAAAGAAACACTTTTTCTCTCCAAATGAGATAGATTACCTATCTCCTATTATCTTTCTTAAAAGACTATATTGCATATTTTCCTGTTGCATGAGGCAAGTTCTACAATTCTTCCATAATTATTTTATCTGTTCTCCTCTCTCCTGCACATGTATGTGCTCTAATTCTCCTGGCTTCCTTCTCTCTATCATTTTCAGACATTCTCTTCTGTCCTGCAGCCCAGCCTTTCTCTTCCCTCCTTCCTTGAAATCCCACCTGCCATGGAAATCCTGCTCTTCAACACCACTGAAACTTTCAGAAGCGTTTTACTTCTAACTGTATAACCCTAAAATTTGTAGATGAAAAAGCCTTCTATAAATGGTAAGTATTGGTATTGATTGTGTTACTAATATTTGCATGTTAAAGGATTAATATACAAGCCATCTAGCTCCCCCTTCAAACAGACAATAAATTGAAAAAAATATTCCTCCCTTGTCATCCAGAGGGAAAATGAACTTTAAACTGAAGGAGAGCAATTGCAACCTGGATTTAGCATTTCTAAGAAATTATAGGAATCAGTTATTTACCCAAGAACCATTTCTAACATGTCTTTTGTGCCTATTCAATGTATTATTCTATGCTAACTTTGAGGAATGGATATGGCCAATTATACTCTTGTCTCTTCAATAAATAGATGCAATATTATTGCAGAAATGAAAAAGAGGATGCAAGAGAAGTATATCCTTGAGATAGCTTATAAAGGGTAACAGGCACAAAACTAGAAAACACACCCAGGCCCAGTGTTGCAGGTAACATCCTGATGTCACTGATGGTAAAACTTATTTTGAGTATGAAGAAATCAAGATTTCATTTGAGACTTCAGAAAAATTAGGATAATTTTTATATGTAGACATTTATTGGCTAATACAATACTTGAGGATGCATCTGCTCTTTGCAGAAAAAGAATGGAGCTCTTTCTGGTAAATGGGATGGTTAAAATCATAATACTTAATACCAGTTTAAAAGCCCTGTCACATTCATGTACAAAAACTGTGCTGCACATGGTTACCATCTTTTAAAATGGATTTAAAAAATAAAAGCTTCACTGGAAGCATTACATTTATTTCAGCTATTATTAGAAAATTACCTCTATATTTCAGATGTGAAACTGAGTTTAGAGAAAATCTGGCTTGGACTAAACACAAATAGAAGTCAAAGTTCTCTGTTTCATGAGATTAAAACAGTGCTTGAAAACACTCAGCTTCTCTTTCTTGGTGAATCAGCCACATATCTATCAAATATACAGAACATCTACTGATATCAAAGTATAGTCTGACAATGACTTCTCAGGCTCTGGAGTTGAGGGGAAAAAACTTTTACATTGACATTTGCATTGCAACCACTTGAAATAACCACTTCTTCTTTGTGCTAATCAGAATTAATAAGTTCTTCTTGGCATGCACTGTAGATTATTTCTCCTTTTAGCTTTGTGAGTCAAAGACAAAAAGAAATTCAGAAATAGTAAATAATTTTTAATCTGGTTTGGGCTGCTTTTTTTTTTCCACATGGAAAGTGGCTTTTACTCTTTTTTTCTTCATGGATTTTTTTTCAATAGATTCACTCCTATGAATAGGATACTATTATTGGTTTTGTTTATTATTTCTCCTAATGAAAGGCTACTCATCTAAATATTCTTTTAGCAATTTAGCTTCCTGGCTTGTAAGTGTAAGGAAAAGCACTGCAGGCACCTGACTGAAGAACATCTGCTGAAACCCTCTGAGCCTGGAATGACCACTCATTCATGACACCAGCAATATTAAAAAAAAAAAAAAAAAAACTAAAAAAAAAGACACTGAGAAGACATTAAAGCATTTAAAGGCCCAAGCTCTGGAAATTGCAGAAACTGCTGGAAAAGAAGGCAAGAACACTTCAGTGTACATCTGGAAACAGTAAGTGTTATTTAAAAGCAAGACTATCAGAAGGAGGTTTTCCTTCTGAAAATAGCAAGTGCTGATGCATTTGGCATATTTAACACTTCTCAGCAATCCAAGAAAAGGAGGATATTCATGAAGCTGGCACAAAAAATGAGGAGTATTGCATTCTAAATAAAAACGAAGCATATTAAAGTTATATGCTTTGGTCCTGAATGTTTAAAAGTGTCTTTTACTTTATAAGATTGGAATGACAAGATTATAAGATTATATGTACTTTTTAAGATTGGGGTGCTAGAAGTGTACGATAAAGTGTGGGGCAAGATCTATTGAAGATTTGTAGATTTTAAAAAAAATTTAAAACGCTTCCAACTTTAAAAAGCCACTGGTTTTCAACAGAAAGTGGAGCAAATAATACAGAAATAGACTCCTGGGAGAAGCAGACTCCAGATGAGGCAATTTAGAATCTGCCAAGAAACTAGTACATGAATAAGTGTTTGACTGGACTGTGCTTTGGAACCTTAGATATTACCAAGAGCTGAAAATACCATAAGACAAAGATATCAGAGGCAGAAAAACACCCAGAGCTGGAGAACCTGAGCAAGGAATAACAACACAAATAAAGCAGATGGAAGACTCTGAGCATTAAGCAAAACCTTGTGTTTATTTGTCTTCAGTTGCCAGGGGTCTGAACCATGAAGAAACTGCATGTTGCTGCCTTGGATGATTGTTTTCTGTAGGATAAAAACACTTGCAGCAAAAGATGATGTGTGCAGAAGAAATAAGAAACATAAGAGCAAGTGGGACATAGTCTGTACGTTAGGCATATATGCACAGCTCCTAGTATTTCTAGGAACTGTGCTGTAACTGAGATAAAAACAGCAAGTTGTAGAAGTATAAAAAGGTAAAAATACAGGTTTATGAAAGTGATTTTTCTTTCGATTTAAAAATATGTTTCTAGAAATTAAAAAAAAAAAAACCAGGAAAAAACATCTTAGGCTGTTTTCCTATTTTTAGATGGCACTACTAATGATGTTACAGCAGAAGAGCTGATTATGCATTAAGAACTTTTTTAGCTAGACTTCTTTAACCAATACAGAAATATGTGACACAGGGACACAATTTACAGGACATACATTTGAGCAGAATACAGTGAAGCCTAGATTTAGATGTGAGACTACTAGTTCCTCATCATTCCTCACTTATTGGGTGCAGAGTTTGTAGGAAAGCTTTCTGAACTCTTTGAACTTTCCCAGCTAGAATTAAAATGACCTTCAGGTAACCTAGCATATTTCACTTCCAAAGTGAGTTAGGCTAAACTGAATTAAGGTCATTTTTAATTCTGAGGAAAAATAGATACTGAGGCATTTAATATAGCTTAGTCTACTTTAAAATTAACAGTTGTAATTAACTTGGAGATCTCTGTAAAAAAGACCTAAAAAGATAAATTAAAAACACCACTGTTTTTGTTTTTTGTTTTTAATCTTCTTAATTCTGTAGAAGGTGATTCACAGTCTTACTATACAGTAAGAACAAGTAGTATAATATTGATCACCTCTCAATTATGGTAAGCATCCAAGTAATTAAGTAAGCTACCCTGAAAGTGGCTTACTATATAGTTTTTAAACAGATATGCATTTTTTTCTAACTTTGACTACACAAGTAGTATTTTTATTCAAATCTGTGGGAGTAAACTAGAACCAAATATCAGACAATATACCATCAACTCTGACTTACGTTTCATTCCTGCTATAGTTCATGTGTAGCAGTACAAATACTAAACTACTAAAAATACAAGAAAAAAAAAAGTGAATTTTTTTTGTTTGCTTTCCTCTACTCGATACGTACAAAATCAACTTATATGGAACAACCTGCAGAACAATTATAAGCAACTGGAAAAAGTGCTGCTTGGTTGATAGCAAGAGACTACACCCACTGCCAAATGATCATGGGAGATAAAGGCCAAGAACTGAGTGGCTGGACTTGCCCATTAAGGCAGTCTGTAGCTTATCATAAAAAAACATGTCTGTTCTGCAGGACATTGACCTCAACACAGCACCTGTCACCTCCTGTGGTGAATTAATATGTAGCCACTATCCACAGAAAATTTGATCAAATGCTCTCTTGTAGGGGTTAGTACTGACAGCAAAAGCATAGAACCTGTTTTGTTAAATTAGGTCTAAAACATCAGAAAAAAAACCCCACTTTGCAGCTTTATGGCTCTTGAGAGGCTTGTGGTGAATTGTAGTTAAAAATCAATAAGGGAATATATAAACTCTTTTCTTCTATGTTTACATGGGGTTTTTTTTGACCAGTGGCTATCTTGGGAAATATTTGGGAAACACCTAATGCCAAGAAATAAAGGGTGGCAGTGGTGAAGTATTGGCTGCTGGTGTAAACTTCCTTTGGAGCTTTTTGCTTTAAGTCTACCTAGTCACACTGAAGGGAGCCCAAGTTGCTCTTAGTTAAGACTCCTTCCAATCTAAAATGCCCCTCAAAATTGTGACATCCATGGTGTGCCAAACACCTTCCTGAGCCTCCAGATTCCTTTTGGATTCACAGTTGAAGAGCATCAAAGAACATTTTTCAGGACATCTGGCAGAGCAAGTTCTCAGCCAAGTTGCTTTAGTTTCATAGTGGATTCAGGGGCTGGCAGTCTCAGATTTTGTAGAAACATGATGTAAGTCCTTTCACTTCCCTCTGAGTGGGTGGGTCCTCAACTGGAATGAATTTGGCATCAGTGGATTAAGCCTTCCCTGCAGAAGGATGTAGTTTATTGCTGTCTGTATAGCTAGTACAGGGAGCAGGGGAAATTGCTGTACTCCTGCTTTCATCCTTTCCCTTAGCACATCTACATGACATAATTGATATATTCTTGGCAGGTCTGAAATTATGCTGCAGTGATGAATATTCTTGTTTCTGGGTCAGAAGCTGTAAAATTTGGAAAACATCTTCCATATTCACAAAGAAATACATATGCTTCTTGGCACGTTAGCATCCTGCTAGAAAAGCATCCCACACTGGCAGAACAGGGGTTAGCTAAGAGCAGGAAATGTGCCAGTAGCCTGGAACAACCCAAAAGGAAAACAAGGAGTTAAATGCCAAATATATCATTCTGTTTAGGAGAGAGAAGGAGGCTGCCAGGGGTATTCAAAGATGCAGGAATGTGGGATTTTGGGAAGAGCAGTCTAATCTGGTATTCAAACCCTGCAGTTTACAGGCATTGCTGCAATGGTAAGGCAGGCTGGCCACAGAAGGAGAACCCCAACTAAGGCAGGTACATAATCATAACTCAAGCAGAGCCTACACCCTCAGGCTAAGGATGATCAGTATGGAGGGGCTGAACCATCAATCTGTGTATGCCAACCCCTGGCAATGCAGGCACACCTCAAATCCGAGAGAAGAAAATGAAGATAGGTAATGATTTAAATTTAGTGACTTGTTTCAAATGTGTATTGAAAACAACTGCTGTAGTTGCTACAGAAATGCCACTATCTCATCTAGAAATCAGAATGATTATGAAGTGAAAGGACATGTGGATCCAGAAGTAATTACCGTATGAACAGGTGATTTCTACTAAAAACACCTGAGTGTCTTTAATCTAGAAGAAATGTATCTTTTTTGTCCTGAAATGACCCTCTCATTTTTAGTTCTAAGTCTATATAGGGTGAAATATGTGAGTTTCATGAGGGAAGTGTACGTCTGATACAGAGCTTTAGGCTTTATCAGAGTGAAGGACTGGTCTTGCTAGGATATTCCTAACTGATAGTTCCCAACAAATATATAAAAAAATGGATGAAAACCTGATGAGGGTCATTGAAACAACATCATCAAACACATGCAGTTCTAAAACTGCTGAGTTGACTTTCTTAGAGTATATTTTTTAAAATCTTGTATAGATCAGCAAAACAAATGAAATTTTAATTTTCAGATTGGGCCTTTAGTGAAATATATTAACATACACAAACAGAACTTTTTTCATATTTGCATTACTTTATTTTTTAACCAATTTTGTTGAAAGAAAGAAGGCCAACTACTTGTAAATAAGCATGATATGAGGCATTTCAATATAAAAGGATTTTATATAAGAAAATTAAGGAAACTAAAGATTAGACCTGGAATGAGTTGACAGTCAGAATGCTAAGTGACTGTATACACATAATATCTATAATCATTGGTACGTTTTGCAATTAATCAATGACTATTAACTTGTTAATGTAGAATGAGATGTGTGAGTAGTGTGAATGTGAATACAAACGTCCATCCTTAACTCCTTATTTCTGTTATCTTTGCCTACACATGTAATGCTAGAACCATGGACATGGTTAATTTAATGTTTCACAGCACCGTTGAATTATATTTGTTAGGTTGCTGATAGTGTTTGGGTAAAAACTTTTATGCAAATCCATCAGTGCTGCGTGTGCATTAAGAGCATGTGGTTATTTGAGAACCAGCATCATTGTATTGGTGCACACACACACACACATGTATATATATGGTCTGGACATGTATCTGTAGGATTTTGCTGGAGTACATGCAATGACCAGCTGATCCTTGTCCACCAAGACCCAAAGGGCAGTAATGTCTATTGGACCTTGGTGGATTCCCACATATGCAGCCTTTGCAGCATAATTTGCTAGCGAAGGGATGAGCTGTAACGCCAGGAATATGCTAAAGATGCTGCAGCAAATCTCATTTGTTAGTGATGCCAGTGCTGTCTTCTCAAGGATATCAAAATGCCTGTCAGCACCTGGATGAAAATCAGCTGACTCAGACTCAATCTGGCCAAAATGAAAATTATGATGGCTGGAGCAGGGAAAACATTTAAAACTGGGATAAGATCTTTACCTGAGACATCATTTTCAGATATTTATTTAAATACTACAGCACCTCAGAGTTCTATTATTTGTCATGGTATGAATGATTGAGACAACAGATGGCAAAAGCATTTGCCTCTCCATTTCCCGTGCTTAAGTTCTCCTCCTGGTGCAGATCTGGCCATTGCAATCTACATGCCATTCCTCAGAATAAATTACTGATAACTCACTGAACCTCTTTTTTAGTGAATAAAGAATGTACAGATTCCAGCTTTGGCAAAATGAGACAGCCCTCTTGAATCGTAGCTGCTTCACTGCCCTCAATGGTTTGCAGGTTATTTCCTCATGATGTTCGACTCTTGTTTCTATCTTCAAAGCAATAGAGACCTGGCTTCCTCAGAGACAGCTTCTTTAATCATAGAAACACAGGTACTGGCCTAAAGTGAGCAGTATCATACACATCAGGATAATGCAAGGGAAATGGTGAAGAAAATCACAAGTCCCTTAAACTGAACAGTTCATTGATCAAACCTCAACCTACAAAGCATCAAGATAATTCAGGTAAGCATTCCCAAAACTTTGCAGCCATATAACCCAGGCAGCTTGTACAACTGTCAAGGTGGACCACACACTGGCTAGATCTGCCCAGTGTTCCCATACAATGTACTCCACTGCACTGGCCTAGGAAACTGGACATTTCCTAGAAGTATCTACTGTAGTGTGCATTCGTGTATGTGTATAAAATCCTGAATTGTAGTAAGGTAATTCAGTATTAGGCTGTGGCAGCATGTGCTTCACCAGCAGGCAGCCCACGTTGCAGGGAGAGGATTTTGATAAACCCAGTGAAGGATGGTAGCCAGAACAATTCCTGCAGCCTTGGGGAAAGAATGCTGCCAGAAGAGGCTGGGTATCACATACATTGTCCTGGCAGAATATATGCAGTTTGTGATCCATAAGATTAGCACTTCTGCTCTCCACTGTCTCCACTTCAAAGCACGTAAAATAGAGCCTTTTTTGATAAGCATTTCCTTCTAGAGCTAAAACACTCAAAGCGTTTCACATGATAAATATATAAAGAGAGCTATCATCAACTTGAAAGTCACAATACCGCTTGAAAATGTGTAGCTGTAGCTATTTATGATGGGTGGCAGCAAAAGGGGGGGAGGAAAAAAAAAAAAGCCTCTTTCCTGGCAGCCCGCTTACTTTCTACGGTTTTTTTTTCCCCTATAGTCTGGTGAGCCGTGTGAAAACAGTCACTGAACAGGCGGCAAGTGCGAGTTTCCTCCCGTCGGCCGCCGGGCTGCAGGCCCGGGCGGGTGTCCTCGGGGATGCTCAGGGCCGCGGGGCGGGCGCAGCAGCAGGGCCGCGGCCCGCGCGGCCTCCCG
>VZRH01003822.1:28428-99551 GCA_013397555.1 Urocynchramus pylzowi | reverse complement strand
TTTTCATTTTATATCTATTTGTTTTGTTTGGTTGTTTTGGGGGTCTTTTTTTTCCAATTTGCTATTCAGAGGAAGAAATTTAACAAAGTTTTTATTTCTTCCATTAAATTACCTTCTGGTTTTCCCTGCCCAGAAGGAAAAGGTGTTTGCTGGCTTCTGGTAGAATGAGTTCTGGTATGTACTCCTGATATGTAACCCTTACTACACTTGTTATACGTGTAGTAAGGGTTGGGCTAACTTCTTAGCATTATGCTATGCAGTAAAAGTGTGGAAGCACCTTGGTGTTTGTTTTGTGGGGGTTTTTTAAGCCACAGTTTTTGTGACTTCTGAATAAACAACCAGTTTCTCTACACTGGGTTGTCATCTGTCTGTAGTTTTGAGCAATAATTTTGGTTTTAGAAATGCTTTTCAGTAAATCAGGGGCACGTATAAATCCGCTCTGCATGTAAGAGCTAAATGGGTGTCCAGATTCTGAGAAAGCAAAAATCTTTTCTATGCCATAGCTGATCTTTACCAGAGAAGGCCTGATGAGCATTTTGAGCCAAATCCTCCCCTTAGGAAGGGCTTCGAAAGGGGCTGTTCTACTTGCACTGTCCTTTTTCTTTAGAGAGATGCAGTATTTCTGTGGTAGACTAACAGTAAAGTAGCAAGGTATCTTACCTGTGTGTCCTTTAAAATGTTACTAGCTGAGTGAATATCTAAACTGTTTGGTGCTTTGTAAATGTAATTGTTAGTTTGTTATTCCTCTACCTCTTGTTAACTTGTATCCTTTTGCTAAAATACAGTAATATTTAAACAGAGGCCATCAGGAACTTTTTGTTTCTTTTGTTTCATTCAGGTTAAGCTGCTTCCAGGAAGTATGTGCTCATTAACATACTGCACTTGCTGCTAGCACTTGTCTGTAAACCCACAGACATCCACAGCTGCCATGTGGCTCAAGAAATTAAAACAAAGCAAAGTGCTTTTTTGGCAAGAAGATGGAAACTTGAAAGATAGAAAAGACTGTTACTTTGCCTGTGCTCAGAATCAGTTTTCTTTTCCCTCTCACAAAATGACATAATTAAGGGTGTATGTACTCTACTACTTCAGTAGTTGCATTGTTATAGTGATTAAGGTTAGTTTTGATTACTATAACATTAGGCAGTTTGAAATTCTTTGTCTTGTAGCAAGCAGCAGTAACAGTTTTATTGTGTATGTAAATTCTGATTGTTAAGCATATGATAATCTAGCCTTACATTGCACAGGGTGAAATTGTGATTTAACTGCACCAAAGTCTATCATTAAGATAAAGGTTTTAATGCAAATTACCTATATTCAGGCATTTTATTAACTGATCCATAGATTATTGTGGAGGATGGAAGTTTTGATCAGGGTTTCTCATTGAAAAACAGGGTAGGTGGTGAGAGAAAGAAAGAGAAAGAGCATTACATAGCTAAAATGCCAAGCCCATTTGAAAGATCATGGCATTTCCCTCTAACAGGTACGATGAAAGAAGATATGTTTTCATTAACTTGTTGAGGACTATTTTATATTGGGCAGTTTTGAAAAATTGAATGCTTCAGTTGTATGTTTGTTCCTTGTAAAGATTTGTGTAGTGAGAAGCACACCCTGCAACTCCCAGCACTGGTCCTCTGCTTTGGGAACTATGGGTTAAGCATTCTAAAGCAGTAGAGTGCTGCAGTGCATTGTGTGTTCAAGCTAGATTCTCTCCATTGGCTGAAAAATCTACATTGCAGTGGTATGTGTGTAGTAAACTGAACTTCAGAGAGAAATTAGGTGCTAGATCTTTTAGCTTAATATAATGGCATGTATGAATAACAAATTGCAAAAGAAGCAAGTTTTGAAATTTGTTTAAGTGTACAGCAGCTTCATGGGATGTGGAATTGCCTGGGAGATTGAGGGTGTGTAGTGCTTTGTAGTGGTTCTTAGGGCGTTTCCTGGTTCTTTTGCAAATTAGCTATTTTTTCCTCTTGAATTTCTTCAGGATGAATGGTCAGATGCAAAACTGACACTAAAAAAATTAGCCTATTTTTCACACAGATTGCGCTAGTACCTAATAAAGATCAGTTTCTATCTAAATTTGGTCTGTTGTTAAGACCTGCTTTCTTCCAAAAAGATTGCTTTTTTGATACTACCTACCTCATAATCCAACTGTTCATTTAATATTCAAATGCAGAATTTATTTCATTTGCGTATTAACTTAGGTTTTTTCTATTGAACTCCAAGGCAGGACATTATGGAACTCTAAAGAATGTGTTCAGAGCTTGGAGTTCTTCAATTTCAATTAACAATTTTTGTTTTTAAGCAATACTTACTACCATGTGTCAGTGATGAACATCAAGCACCTTGCATCTCAGGTGAACACTCAGGAAAAGGTTGGCAAGGATGGAATGATGTCCACATGAAGAATTACTATGTAATTGCTATGTAAGTGACATCTCTTATCTAGAATAGCTAGAGGGCATGATCTGTAAAACTGTGTGGCATGGGGAGTGAGGAATGTCCTATGCTTGCTTTTTTCTTACTTTTTTTAAGTAGCTGCTTTGAGTCATTGCTTCTATTGGCTTTTTCCTTATGAACAGATATCAATCTATTCCTAATAAAACATTAGAGCTTTCCTTGAGAATGAGAAACTACAGAAAATGAGGATGGAGACAAAAACACGCAACAGCTGGTAAAAGAAGGAACGTGAGTCAAGAAATGTAAAAACAGGGAGCTCTGAGCAGAATATGGTTTGGGTCTTGTCCACATACTCCCATCCCAGAAAAGGGAGCTGATGAATGCTGGCCAGAGATGCTCTGCCTGAGGAGGTGAAAATACCACAGGTGTCAAGACATCCTGGAACGCTTCTTCCACCTGGTTGCAGCTTGGTCAGATCAGTAGAGTCTCTGATGAAGAGATCCTGCATCATGTGGAGACTCAGAGAGGAAATGTATAAATGTAAAGATGAACCAAAAGCATCTTAATAAGAAGTTCTGGAGAAGCTGAAGTGGAGGTTGTCATTAATCCCACTTGGGCCATGGTATGCATGTGTTCTACCTTATCCCAGAGGGAGCTAGCTTTCAGGACCCCAGGCTGAGCATTATGGATGTGCTCGTATCTTTAATGTATTTTTCCTGACTGGGCTCTGGATTTAGCCCAAAGTACAAGCTGATCCACCTGGCATCATGCCTCTCCTGATGGTAGGAGATCCCATCCCCTGCTGTCTAGGCAGGGCAAATGGTGAGAAAGTGATGTATGAGGGCATAATGGAATTTTCCAAGATGAGGTGTGAAGATGAACTGGATGCCATGAAGCCTACCGAAATCCTGCATGGGAAAGACGTGTATCTCACGGGACAGCAGGCTTCTGCTGGGGTTACTCCTGCCTCACTCTTGTAGTTGAGTTCAGCTCTTGCTACAGAGGTAGAGAGGACACCCCTGACTACCTTCATGTCAGATGCCCGAAGATACATTCTGTGGTTTTGTTCTGCCAGAGGTGCCAGGTATACTTGGCACATTGTATAGCTTCAGGCAGTTCTTGTGGGGTTTTGGGGGGTTGTTGGTTTTTTAGTTTAGTTTTGATGGGTTTTGTTAGTTTGGAGTTTTGTTTGGTTGGTTAGTTTTTTGTGAGTTTTTTTGTTTTGTTTTGTTTTGGTTGGTTGGTTTTTTTAATGGAAGGTGTCTCTAGAAGCTTGGCACTTTCAGGAGCTAAAATGGTGTTAGTTATTCACTTCAGAAGAGTTGAGATTTTTATGGTGGTGGTGGGTTTTGTTTTGTGTTTTCTGTTTTTAAGCAGATGCTTGAAACTATGCAGTTTATTAAAGAAAAGCATCTGCTAAGTAATTGACAGTAGAAATATAGAACATAATTTGGCCAAATAACTAGTTCTTTTCAACTATAAGACAGTGATGTATGATGATTTGGTTGAATTTTCAAACCAGTTATAGCCCCCATTACTTGTCACTGTTACTTTAGAGTGTTTTTTTCAGGACCTATTTTAGAAGCAATTTTATAGTGTCTGCTGGGCAAGAGTCTTCAGAGTAGAACCTGATTTTTGCTGGTATGATTTTTTTAAAAAAACTCAAAACATGTTTCTACTGTCTCCAGCTTAAGGTTTGAGGCTATAATTATGAACCATTCTTCAACTTGCTGCTTATGCAGTACTTACATGACCAATTTTCCTTGGCAGTAAAGCTGACTTGAAAAATGCCTGCCCTTATCACCCCTGCTGCTCTGCTCATAGCTACAATTCACTGCTCCTCCTGTGCTGATACAGCTGTTCAAGGACTGCTCTGTGTCTCCCCACAATGGTAAAGACCCTTGCTCCACCTGGTGCTGCTGTTTTAACCCTTTATTTCATGAGCCAATCTTAAAACACCACCCCACCTTGTGTTGGGCTGATACAAGGGATAGATCCAAAATGGGGAAATGGTGTTGCAAGTGGCTTTTGCCATTGAAGAAAGCACACGTTTCACTGAAGGGGAGAAGAAAATGCTACTGTTGCATAGTGTCAGTATCACCTTTTGGTTAACATGAGATAGTTTTTAATTTGAGGGACTCTTCGGAGCCTTCCCTTGATCCAGAGGTGCTGCTGACTGACTTTGTAGTGCTGACTGACTTTGTAGACTGACATCACCATGCCATTCTCAAATACTATCTGCAAGAGTTGCCCCATTTTTTGCTTACAACTGAGATTAAAATAGTGTTTGTATCATTTTAGTTCTGTTAAATGTGATTACCCTCATGGTTGTCAGCAGAATTTATTTTGTCAAAGGTATCAAAAAGATCACCAGCCTTCCTCTTCATATTTCAATTGCTCCAGAATGTACTCAAGTATTTGTTAGGACAAATAAAACTGGAAGATGACTAAAACCTGCACATTCCTTTAGATATAGCATGTGAGTAGGGAGTAGCAGGAGGAAGAAGAGATGTACAGAATTGTGCAGCAGCACAATGAGCGATGTGAAAGAATCCGATACCAAAGTTTACCAAAATGGTATGGTAAAGCTAGAGGTGTAAGCATTGAAAACTGAGTATGATCTTCAACAAAAAAAAAAAAATAAAGGCATCTCTTGCATTTATCTTTTCTGCAGTTGAACTGAATTCTTGCCTAGTGGTGAAGATACTGGTTCTCTGCGGGATGTATTTTTCATTTAAAGTAAAAATAAAGCTCATAGCCTTACTGTCCCTTCTTTCAAAAATAACTTGTGGTAGTTCTGCCTTTCTTTGTGTGAAAATAATTCCAAACAGAAAATCGTAGTTGGCTGGTTTTACACAGTTCTATTCACAACACTATAATTTTCTCCACCGACTAAATTGACTCATTCATTTCCACTAATACATACAAACTTTACTTGTTCTGCTGCCAGTCTAGTTGTTAAGAGGACTAGCCCAAGACACAGTGGCTGAGAAAACAGAGCAGTAGATGTTCAGTATGGAAAGCATGAAGGTGCAGTCCTTTCACACGCAGTCCCTTCAGACTCGAACGCAAATTTTTCACCAGGAGAACTGTCAGCCACTGGAATGATCTCCCCAGGGAAGTGGTGGGCTCACCAACAGCAGGACACTTAAGGTTCAGCTGGACGGGGTGCTGGGCCATCTTGTCTAGGGCATGCTTCTGTCAAGGAAGGTTGGACCGGATGAGCCTTGATGTACCTTCCAACCTGACGTTCTGTGATTCTCTGACATGTTACGGAGAAGCTGAGTAGCAGAGCAAGTTTGTTGAGCTTGAGATTGTTTGATACTTGTGCAGCACTAGAGAGGGGCTTATAGAAACTGACTGCAAGCTGGGAAGGAGACAATAGATAGGTACATTTTTAAGAAATAAAGCCAGGGTGAGATTTTTGATTCCTCTCAAATGGTCTGAACACAGTTGGATAGTCTCAAGAAGGCAAGAGTTATATGAAAAACACTTTTGATTTCTTGTTGAATGCACATTTAATAGTGAAAAGGAGACATTTAGTGACGGAAATACATTTGGGGAAAATGTATGCTTCAGTTGTGAAAGATGAATTATATTCAGTATATGGGTGTAAGCCACAATATTGGCAACTTTCTGAGTCAAAGTAATAGTAAATACTGAAGAGGGAAGATGTGAGAAAATTAAGAAATAATATTATTAGTCCCTATTAAGTATTTGCTAATGATACAGGTATCAACTATAGCATTACAGCACAAAGAGTATTTTTTCCCTTCCAAAATACAGAAGTCTATTAGTATTATGTGTTTAAAAAAAAAAAAAAAAAGAATTGTTGACATGTCTGTTGTTGTTATTCCTCTTTGGGACACTTCTTTCTCTGCTGAAAAGAGCCCAATGGACCTTTATTGCACTCCAAGGATATGATGAAACACTAGATCTCCCTATGTGTGATTGCATCAAGAACTACTCAATGAAAGGTAGCATTAAATTTTTTCTGATGTTTCATCACACAGCAGAGTGTATTCTCTCATGAACGATTAAACTGCAGATGCTGCTGACATCTGTTATTGTCTGGGAGGTTCTCATTTCTTTGTGTAGTTGCAGGAGGGTTATCTGAATCAGAATTACTTTCCTGCTGCAGCAGCAGCAACCTTGCAGTATTCTGTGAGACAATATGTAACCACAACAAAACCAGTATTTCATTTTTATAGATGTACTTACTGAGGTGGTTTTGTGGTCCAAACACAGAGTAATTGTCACAGTTTGGATAATTTAGAACTGAACTTAGGGGACTGCAATGTGAAGTACTAAAATACTGTGCTTAGACATCATTGCTGTTTAAAAAGTGCTTCCAGCTAATCATACTGTTCAAGTAATTTTTCACTGGTGATAGTATTTAAGAAGGGATGGCAAAATCAGAACAGTTTTGAAAGATGACCTACAAGCAGATATAAATCTGGTCCTTGAAATTTTTACAATTTAAGAAGGCAAAAATGTAGTCCTAACAGTAGCCTAAAATTTACAGATGCTTTATACTGAAGTATGCGTGCTTAATGTATATATGGAATTTATTTAACTGAAGGAAGAAAAGCTCTGAACAAGGGCAAGAAGTTTTCTTACCATCACCACTTAATGGTTTTTCAGGTTGGAGAAAGTGAGGAGAAGACTAACAGTTTTAATGCAACAAATATAGTTGTGCTCTAGGCAAGATCATTGTTTGTAAACATTTTGTATTTTGACAGTGATAATGTTGGTGAGAGATACATTGGAATTGAAGTTAGGAAAATGGGCAGAAATGGTAGTTAATATATCGACAGTTGCATTTTAAAGCATTCATGTGTTAGTAGTTTAAAATTCTGTAATATATATTAATATTTTGTGGACATTGTATGTGACATACTACAGGAAAGCAGGTATCAGTTCATCTTTTTACTGATAAAGGCACAAGAGAGTGGAGATGATGGTCAGCTCTTGTTCCATTCCCATCTTCGTCACCAATTTTGATAAAGTGGCCAAAATAAGAGGCCTGTTTCAAGACAAGGTCTTTTAATATATCATGGGAAGCTTTTTTAAGCAAATGTATTTGAGTCATTTAAATAAAAGAAAATAAAGTATATCTGAAATACCCTCTTAGAATTTTTTTTTTTACTTTTCCATTTAAATCTCAGAATGTGTGGGTCATACTGCTATTCCAAGTAGTATTAATTTTTATCTGAAGATAATTATATGTATGTAAGCCCCCTGTAAATAGGCCATATATCATTTGCAGTCTATGGTGGTAGTGTGGTAGTAATATTTTGAATTTGGATGTCTGGTTAAGGGTAGAAAAGTTTGGACATTTACGTTCAAAGTTGCTTTTTTTAAAATTAAGCCATTAATAGATAAGGACTCTGCTTTTTTTTTGTTCTATTGACACCTACTAGCATGGTGCAATTAACATCCTTTTTTACATTAATGAATGTTTTAACCTCTTAACAAGAGCATTTTTAAGAAGACTTTCACTTTAAGAAACTGGAAATCTTTTTAAAGTGAAATCTTATATTCTGGTCCTCTGTTACACAATGCAAGTATAGCATTTTCATTAATTCAAGCTACATGTTGCAGTATTACTTGTTGATTTATTTACAAAGAGAATCTAGCTTAGGAACAAATTAATTTATGAGGATCAAGACAGTTTGTCTTAATTCAGTGTTTCTATTTTAGTACATGTAACAACATAAAAGATGTATCTTCTTTGCTGTAAAGTATTTTCTTCACATTCTTTTCATTGAGTGATTTTAATGACAAACACTGTTAGGATTCTCACTAAAAGAAAATATTTTTTTTTGCCAGTCAGTGTTTATACACCATGCATCTGTCTTCTGTTTTGTCTTTTGTCTTTTAAAGTGTGGTACAGAAAGTATTGTGGGCTAGCAAGATTGTCATTGTTAATGAACTTTACCCCTCAAATCCTGCACCTGTTCAGGTAATACTTAAAAAAGAGAAAGGACACTTTGGTGAAACAAGGTGCCATGGAGTGTTTTGTAACACCTTGTTTTTCAAGAATATATTTGAATCTCTTGTGACAGGATAATTAATAGTGTTGTTTTAAATAGTAAACAGTGATGACGATTGTAGAGTAAAAACTATGCATGTTAATATTTTTAGCTACTTAATATTAATTTAATTTTGCTTTGCTTAGAAGTAAAGGTTACAATATTTCAGTGTCATTTTCAGTATCTTACTTTGCTTGGTAAGAGTAGAATTATTTCATACACTTCTTATGCTGTCTGTTCTTACCACATTTGTGATATTATGGCCTGGGTAGATTTCTAGTAAAAATGAAGGCTGGAAATGCAACTTTCCTGTTCTTGGTAAATGAACTGAAAAGTCCACCAAAATTCAAACCAGCCAAATTGATGTTTTCAAAATAGAAAACTGGTGGAATATTTCAGGAGGGAGAACCTGTGTACCTGTATATCATTTGGGGAAGATGAGTCTGTGTTGTTTCTGAGGGGAGTCAAAGGCACAGCAAGAATACCCCACAAAGAGTTTGAGCAAATAGTGGAAGACGGCCTGTGAAAAACAGCAAGGCATTTTTTGACTGAGCATGCCTAAAGAAAACTTGTTATGGACTTCTCACCTTTGTTTCTTTGTATAGGTAGAATTTTATACATTCTTTATAAATACCCAGGGTTGAATTAAGATAGTCTGCAGAGAGCAGCATTTCACTTAGTTCTGTTCAAGTAATATGTGGATGATGGAAACAGGTAACCTGCTCAGGTCAAGTAGGTAGCAATGTGTATTTCTGTGAGGAGCATGGTTTCGTTGTTTTTTTCTTGTCTGGCAGAGCTGTAATGATATGTACTGTCCAAAGGTTCTTTTGCTGTATCATCTAGTTCTTTGCCTTCATTTATGGTCTACTGTTTCTGTCAACAGGTCAAGATGTGACTTTTCAGGTGATACATAATTTTCCTTTCCTGGGCAGTTAAAGATCAGTATATGCTTTCTCTACAGAAACAGCTTCTCAGGGTTTGTGATCACACACCACCAGACATAAAGCGTGCCACTTTATTTTGCAAAACTGATACTCTCTTGCTGCTGAGAAAGTTTGTAATTCTTGTGTAAATTTATAAGCTTTAAAAAAACTGATGAAACTATTCTAGCTCTGTCAGGCCTCTATTGTCCATAATAAAGAGTCATCTTAAAATGAATTTTTGTGGTTATATAGCTCTTATAACAATTGAAGGGTTCCTTGCTCAGGCAAATTAAAATCAGTCTCATGATGGGGGGAGAGGAAGGGTTTTATTAAAGAATTGAATTTATTTCCCTCATTTTTATCTATACTTCCTATGAGTCCTATTGAACTTCTTTCACATGTAATTAACATACACACAGAGCTTCTCTCTGTTTGTTCATTACACCTCTTTCCCAAGCTGTCTTTCCACGTAGATCTGTTTCAGACAGATTAGTTTTATGTCTCCACTATGGTTTTGTTCAAATTGGAGTTTTTACAACAGTGCATGCACACATTGCTTTAAACTATTTTCTGTTGAAGGTCTATATGAAAGTTATTTGATTTGTTACTAAAAGTTAACCAGTGCAGTGAGTAGAGAATAAAATAAAGCCTCATTTTCCTCCCTGCTTGTTTTCTTCCTGTTCTAATAGTTTTTATTTCTTCTTTGTGAAGCAGGCACCCAAGTAACGTTTCATCATCCTGGGGGTAAAAAAGCAGCAGTACCTACAGCTGAAAATCATATGGTTTAAGTAACTTGTCACAGAACAAGGATAGTGTCTACTCTTCAAGGATGATATTTAGTAGCCTTTGGCAGCAGCTTGTCCTGATGCTGCTAAAGGCTACTTCATCCTTCTTGCAGAGTTCTGTAGGTCTTTCCAAAGGAGCTCAACCAATACATTTCCTTCACTGCCTGATACAGAATGAGTGCCAGGATAGTTCCATACATTGTTCTGCAGGAAGTACCAGTCTGTGGAAAATCGAATACATGCCTGTATCTGCTGTTACAAAGAATGTGTAAACAATGGCCATGCAGAGGTTGTAATATTAATTCTGACTTTTTAAATGCTTTTGAATGCCAAAATGTGAAATATAAATCATGTTTTTAAAACACAGTTTTCTGTTTGCATTAAGTTATGTAGACAAGTACTTGTTTATATGGTTTGATTTGTAAATGTCTTCCCATGAAAAGGCAGTCAATTTTACTAGTCAGTTATTGTCTTTATTCATAAATGTTCATAATTAGTGTGACAATCAGTTGATAGAGGTTTTATTGACTTTATCCAGTATCACTGGAATTCCTGGTTATTATTTTTAGAATGTACAATAAAGCTAAGAGGTAATACTGTAGCTTTTTCAGTGACACAGTTTGTAGTTTGCATATTTTTATGTTCAAGTTAGAGGAATTTATTAAAAATGTTGGGAAAAAATCAATCTGTATAAATATTATATCAAGTTTAAGAAAGACAATTTGGGATCATAAGAAGGGAATGGGTATTGTGATAAGCCTTTGCTCTCTGGAACTCTTAGGGAGTTCTTTGTCTGAACTCAGAAGTACTCCTAAAAATCTCATTAGAAGTCCACCCATCAATGTTTTGTAGGAATAGCAGAAATGTGTCATGCTCTGGTATCATGGTATGAAAATTGTTTGTAGATACTAGTCAGCTCTTATCCGAGGTCAAACTGCATTATTTGTTGACCTTCCTACTTAGGCTTGATGCACTGAAAATCTGGGCTGTTAAACTTGGGAGTCATATGATTGTCTAAATCCTTACTTCTCATTCGTGATGTTCCAGAAAAACAAGGCAGAGGCAATGCAATCAGGCTTAACAGTCCTATTGCTTTTAACCATTTCTGAATTTCTGTTAGGGAAAGTATAGGGAAAATAATAAGGAAATTATTTTGAGAAAATAATTAGCTTTTAAAATTAGTTGGCACTATTAAGCAACTTTCATCTGTAAACTGGCAAATAACTGCAAATATTAATTAAACAATTAACTCTTTAAAAGGCCTAAGCATACAACAATACAGTGAAGTGACTTCATATAATTACCCTAGGCTTGTAGTAACACTTCTAGTAACTTAAAATAACATGTATCTTCATTTTTTGCCAGTCATACATCTAAATTGGCAGTCTGTTACAGAGAGAAAACTATACCTTATTTTATGGCAATTAGTATATCAATTTACTTCACGTTCTCAAAGTGCTTATTAATTTTAGCTCAAAATAGATCAAATGTACCACATGTGACTGCTGTATCGTAATACTACATTTCTATTTTTAAACCTAAATGGACTCTGGGAAAGTACTTTGCAAACTTTTGGCTTCTATTGCAGAGCAGGTTTCCCATGTGTTCCTGGGTAAAGTGCCTCCTAATGGGGTCCTGGAATAGCTGTTCGTCTTTCTGGCCATGTTTCAAGCTTTTATGTTTGTTAATTAAAAACCCTGAAATAAAATCAGGTGAATTGTGTAAATTCTTCTTCAAAATAAGCAAGCTGGGGAAACTTCATCTTCTTCATTTCAGTCCTGAAAATGTTCAGATACTGCAAGGGAAAATGAAATTTTTGCTGGAATTCATGAGCTCAGAATCATATTAATGATATTTTGTTTTGAAAATATTTTCTCTGCGAACTTACATTCAACACCAAAGAAAAAAATGTTTGTTTCCCTGTAAGTGACAGGCTTTTCAAAACTTATTAATCTCTTATTAAAAATAAGTCTCGTATTAAAAATATGCCAACTATTGGAAAGCAAACAGACTTTACGTTTCTTACTCTGCAGTCATGAAGGCATGGCTCAGAAGTTGTTTAGGTCAATATTTATTTTGTAATGGCCAATCGGGATCTCTTTATCCCCACTGCACATGGTCCAAGTTAAATGTTAGATCTCACCTCACCAAATCATCACAGTCATGAAAGTGGATAGAGAGAGAGTCGCCAAGGCAATAAAGAATTTTTGTCATTTCTAGGTTGAAGGCAGCTGTAGAATGCAATAGGTGAGTCTTAGAAGGGCAGGTAAAATGTTCCTAAACTGTTGGTTCCATGGCTCTGTCAGAGCAAGCAGTGGTGTTGCACACTGATTGTAGTTAGGCTTTTGAGCATAAATGAGTGTAATCGCCACTTGTAGTAATTCAGTCTGAAAGTTACAAAGACAAAAATACCAATGACAAGCAGCACCATAGATACCAGTATTTAGCAACACATCATAAATGAATATTAATTATTTTTGCAGTCTGAGCTGCATCATAATTGGGGTCCAAGGGAGTACCCTTAGGTGGTCCATGCAACCCATGATAAGCCATGGATATTTTGATTGCTTAGCCTGTGAGCCAAGGAGCAGAAGTGCTTTTCTGAAGTCACTTTTCATGCTGCAGTCTTGGCTCTGGCTGAAGAAACAGCACCCCAAGGTCAGATTTTTTTTTGAATTTCATATGAAGACATCAACATATTGATGATGCTGCAGCCACTGAGTTTTACAGCTTAAATGTCTCAATCAGTATCTGTACCAACATCAAATAAAAATGAAGGATAGCAAAACAAGATCTAGCAAACATCAGTGTTTGAGGAGTTCATTTTCTTAGCATGCCCAAAGTGTATCTGTAGTTTGGTATTCATTTCCTAAGTCAGTTATAGCCAAGTCATAAGTTGCTAGAATACTGAAGAATATTAAAGAAGTGGGTGTTTCATCTTTCCTTTATGCCCAGTTGACACTCAGTAACTAAATTAAGCTTCCATTTCAGTTTGAGAACTGAAAAGAGTTGAGATAATAAGATTGTGTTAAATCAGTTTTTAGCCTTTGACCTTCTAAAATGAATGTCTAAAAGAGAATTAAGGGTGAAGTTGTATAGAGACATGGAGTATTGTCCTTTAAATTTAAATGGCTGAAAAATTGGGGCAGCAAGGGTTTAGGCTATTTTCTTCTCCATGTACAGTGATAGGCCAGACCTTTTTATCTAGAAAAAACATTGCTTGCACTACACTCTTGGAGGCTTGCGTTGTACAACTTTATTTTTTAACAACATGAGAGAATAAAACTCTTCTAATTGAGACTACTGGTGAAGATGCCTTTTCTTGCTCTTTAACTTACCCTCAAGCTAAGGTTTTGTCTTCACTCTCTGTGGTGGTTTCAAATGCAGAGCTCTCACTGTGTCCTTCCTCAGCTCCTTGTTTCAGTCCTACCTTTGCCTTGTGCCAGCTCCCTAATGCAGTCTTGCATCAGTTCTTAATTCTTTGCCTGTTAGCCCTTCCTCTGATTTTTTTTTTTTTTTTTTGCCTTTCCTCCCCCCAGTTCTGTTGTGAAATTCTAATTTTTGACCGAGTATTGGTGACATTCTGGTATATTCTAAAATTGTTAGGTTCCCCATGCTTGTGTCATACTTGTACCTGAAGTGGACACTTACTGGCAGAGAAAAGAATATTTTAATTTTAAGCTGTGTTTTAATGGCTCAGTAATTACTTGTAAATAAAGAAACAAGGGTAATTTCCTTTACCTTTTATATTTTAACCTGTTTTAGCAATAATTAAAGTTACTGGTCTAAATATGTCTTGAAAATATCTATTTCACTTATTATGTTTTCTTAGGAGGCCTTAATTTGGGGTTTATATGATTTAGGACAAAAATCAGACTTTATTAAATGTGCCTTTTTTATGTGTACTTACAATTCTCTTAATTTTTAATATGTCAACCAATTTATGGTGTTTACTGTCAAAAGTATGATATTAATCCATTTTCTTGTCTGGTGCAAAAAAAAATTATCAACGTTTGAACTTGAGGATGCCAATTTAAGCATGAAATGTCAAAATAAGTCTTATTTTCAATTTAAACAAAAAACAGCCAATATTATTTGAAATTGTTTCCATGTGTATGGCAGAGTTTTCTGTCGAATTTCAGGCTACCAATTATTTTTAGACTACATAAATTAATGAGAACAGATGGAATGTATGATTAGAAATTTTGGCATATTGAGCAGTCAGGCTGAACTGAAAAATACTTGAATGTATAATATGTAGAACAGAATTATATCAAAAAGGAATTTGCAAAACCAGAGGTGCAAAAGAATTCTGTGAAGAAAGGCAGAGAACATCTGAGCTCAGCCTCCACAGCACACTGCCCAGGACATGAGTAAGTGGCCTCTTGTCTTGCAGGTGCCTGTGTCCAGTCCTGTGTCTGGTAATTGTATCTCTAGATGTGTGTTCACTCCTTTAAGGGAGTGAAACAAATAATTTCAACAAAAACTGTCCAAATGAGAGAAAGGAGGAGGGGAAGTTTTTCAAAATACTGTGTATTTAATATATTACTGTGTAATATATGTATACCTGTAATGATGTTCATATATGATGTTCAGAATTAAAATAGTTATTTAGAGACATGAATTGCATTTTTAATAGTATTGAGAAGAATTTGTCCTTGTATAAAAGGAGGAGAGTTGAAAGTTCATGCTGAGTTTGCTGCCCTGCTATTTTCATACCTATTCTAGGTGACTGCAAGCCTTTTGTTGTTAGGGTTGTTAGTTATGGTTTTGTTTGCAGTTCTTCTGAAAGTATGCTTTTCTTATCTATATTCCTTGAGCTGGTTGCTTTAAGTAGAACAAAATTTGTGCCCAGAATATCAGCCTTTCTTTCCTGTTTCTAAGAGTGAGTGTATATGTACCCATTTTTCATTTTAGAGCAAGGAAGGAAGATAAACTTGGTATTTCAACAAGAATGACAATGAGGCTGCAAGTTTTCCAGCAATGCATAAATGCATTGTTAGCCTTGCACAACTTTACAGAAAAATCATGTATCAGCAGTGTTTTCAAAAATTACAATAATACTTTGCCTTATTTGGCTGATAAATGGAGCTGATATTTTCTTCTGAAAGTGTCAACTTCACAGAGACAAAGGAGTGCAAATGTTGTATGTTTCCTAATAATAATATGTAAGCACTCATTTTCACTTCAGATAAGTATTCATTTAGGCTTTTATTTCTTGTGGTTTAAGTGCTGGTCTTTTTTTTTTTTATTATTGTATTAGAAAGGTGAGGAGAGGCTCAGTTACTGCAATTACTAAGTTCATTATTTTGATACTTCACTTAAATGGGATGCCATGTGTTTCCTTCCACCCACCCTCCCTAGAGTGGAGGAAGGTGGATCTTATAGTGGAAATAAGTTTAGAAAAATTGCCCAATGTAGTGCAACTGTTACCTCATTTTGGCAGTTGGCAGCTTTCTTGGGTAGATTTTAACTTGAGAGGAATTGGAAGAAAACCAGAACCTTCCCACATGCCATGTGACTCCCAGAAATAACAATTCTGTATTGAGCTTGTTAGGAAGAGCTGTGAGCATCTGAGACTGGCTCCCAGTGAAACATGTTTGTTCTTCCAGGAGGAAGAAATGAAGCCTCTGGCTAGTTAGAAACTTTTAAGCATTTTTTCTCAAAATGGTTCAAGTAAATTAAGATAAAAATTCAAGATATGTCTTCCAGCTCTGCTAAATTAGAGATATTTTTATTTCCCAGAAATAAAAAGGACCTGTACGATGTTGTCATGAGATAGACTTCACACATTCAAAATAGGAACATTCAAAACGTTTTCTTTATTTTGGAATAGTCATGATTAGGATGGCCTGTCCTATGATGTGACCACTGCTAGATGGAGGATGACATTCCCAGTTATTAGCAGGAAGGGCCTAGATGGTGAAGCCTGTTTGGCAAAGGATCTGCTCTCCTGTGCAGTCTGCAGTGGAGGTGGGTGCTGAAGCACACAGTGGTACACAAGAATCACAGTATCCTTGTTCAGGAGGGTATGGGGTTGATTGGCACTGCTTTGAGAAGATGCTTTTAGTGGCAATTCACAGTATGAAATACAGTGATTTTCAGAATGCATTTTTAATTACTCTTTGCTCTTATTTCTCTTTAGAGAAAATTAAAGGTAAATACAATTTCAACTAATGGATGTTCTTGTATCTAATTAAAAAGTAGCTTCAAGGTGATTTACTGTGGTTAACCTGTCAGTTAAAAGTTTATATTACACTTAATTTAAAATTATTTCTTTATTTTATTTAAATAGTGTTACTGTGGAAAAGTTTAGTCTTTGTGAAATCTAATGGCATGAGCTCTATTACAAGTAGCCAGCATAACAAAAACCTGTTTCTTAGAAAGAAAATATTTGCTTTTTAAACAAAATGCAGAATTGTTAAACTTCTCAGAATAAAAATGTTATATATTATCAAGCACTCATTTTCCACTAAAAATAAGAAGAAATGTTATGTTCAGCACAGCTTGTAACTTATTCTTTATAAGCTGGTGAAGGAATCACTAGTTTCTTTTGATCTTTTTTAAAAAAAAAAATCTTTGATCATGCTGCTTTGAAAGGGAAAATACAATTGAGAGGCTGAGGATACAGTATTAAGGAATTATATCTTTGCTGACATTCATACTGCATGTGGAGCTAGCATGCCATGTGAATTGTTTGACTTTGTTCAAACAATTGTTAAGAGAATTACAAAGATTGGTGTATTTTATCCACAAAAAAGAAAAGAAACACTATGCATTTAATCTTGTAGTGTTTCTTTCCTGGAAAGTACTTCCTGCTTTCCTGTGCTTTAAAACAAACATAAAACCAAATTAAATATACTTGTAGTCGTGTATTTATCTAATTCTCTGTAAATAGAAGAGTGAATGATATCTTTTGACCATTCTACCTGTTCAAGCTTTAGTTGTTTTGGCATTTGTTGTAAAGTAAAACTTGGGAATGCCACAAGGTAATGTGGACTGAGAAGCAAAGTGCCTGTTTCTTACTAGTAAACACATTTCATAAATAGCAACAGGCTAATGTTTAATTTTAAGAATTTTTTTTTAACTTGGTGAATTATTTCTGTTATATTCAAATGTAAATACTATTTAAGAATATATTCAGACTAATAATAAACACATTCACCTTATGTAAAATAAACTCGATATAAATTAGAAATTTTAAATTAAAACCCATGACAAATAGGGAAAAAAGTATGATCTGTGAACTTTGTTGCTGCTTTGTTGAAAAAAATAGTCAGTAATTAGAAGGTTGGTGTGTGAATTATTTCCCCTCTAAAAAATCTGAGATACTCAGTTTTGTTTATACAGCACATTACAAATGAATGACTGAGTACTTCTAAAATTTTCTGTTAGGTATTATAGTTTTTTTACCTGATGCTTTGTTTGGTCTTAAACCAGCAGATGGCATTTGTTACTCCATTTAAGTGCAGACTAACATATATTTTGTAAACATGGTGTAATTAACCTCAGTATATAGAGAAATCTTGTTTTCTGAGCTGTGCTTCTGATTCCTCTGCAGTCCTGCAAGTTCCTGTAGTTGAGATTCCACTCACTTAGCACAAGGTGTGTTTGGTGCACTCTGAAATGCCCTCTTACACATTCTGCAGCCTCTTGTCCTGTGGCCAGCAGCACCCTCTCTACTTTTCAAGGTTTAATGCCTGTGTTCCACTTTAGCTGCTGTGGGGGACAGTGAGTGCTTCACTTGTTCCTCTGTTTTGTGGGGTATCTGAAGCTGAGCAGGCTGCTGGGAGAGGAGGGACCAGGACCCTCTAGGGCAGCCTGCATCTGGTGAGGCACTGGAATACAGGGGCTGTGTAGTGGCGAGCACATCTCTGCAGCACCTGGCCAAATGTTTTGTGCTTCAGACTGTACTTAATGAAAGCCACTACTGTATTCTAATTTGCACTCTCTACTCCTTCAGTCTATGAAAAAGCATTATTCCTTTTAATAGAGTTACTTTGGGTTTGCTTTCTTCCTTATTTGGATATTTTTCTAATTGAACCTGAATGTCATATAATCAGGGAACACTCCAGTTTTGGAGGAAAACAAAGGTATGAATTTAAAATTATTAGCTCAAGGTGGAGTCATTCGGTTTGGGTTATTTTTTTCCCCTAGGAAGTGCGCTGGTGATTTAAAATGCAGATTGGCTTCCTGAAAGTGTTACTGAAATGTCTCTGGTTACTCAAGTATTTAGCATTCTGGTCTTTTGCTGTACAGTACAGATCTGATAGTGAAGTGTAGCTGCTAATATAGTGAATAATTTTTACCTACAAGACTTCAGTTTAGGTGAGCATTTTACTGCTGTCCTTTCTCTAACTTCCTCCCATTATCCTGCATCAAAAATTATCTGTAAATATGACTGCAGATCTCTCAGGGTTAATAATAACTTGTTATGTGTGGCACTCTGATTCAGGACACATAATGCTTAATGTGTCCTAGGAAGGGGTTTTCAAACCTAAGTGTGCCTCATATGGGGCAGTTCCTTACAAGTTCCTTTAGCTAAGTAGCTAAACCAAGGAAGGATAGGCCAAACCTGTAGATGTTGGAAAAAGGAGAGCTCTTCTACCCAAACCTTCCTGTAGCCATGATCATCTCCACAGCAGCTTAGCACCTGCAGGAGCCTTTACAGTTCCTGTGACAGCCAGATCTTCAGCACCCTTGTTTTGATGGAGAATGGCCAGAATGGAAGCAGGGAGCTTCTCCTTGAGCCCAGTCAGATAGTGAGCAAAATGTCTGCATGGTTCTTCTAATTCAAGAACTTCACATTGCTAATTTTGGATCAATAACCCATTAATGCTCAATATTAATCAATAGTAGTAATTAATTTGATGTAAATTAAGTGGACCAAAACCTTTATTTGCTGTTAGGTTTTTCAGAGAGGAAGAGCAACTGAGTTCATGCTAAATTGCTTCGCAATTTAACCTTGGATTTTAATGTTAAAAGTCCATATACTTACATGTTTTTTCTAGACCTTATTGGTTCAAAAGCAGAAACAGCTTGCTCCTGGCAGACTACTGTTTTGTGTAAATACAACAAAAACCAATTACATAGGTACTTTCTCTTTTGCTGCAAAGTAACAGTACAAAACTTCTGTTACTGTCAAGCTATTGTAAATTGTGCTAGCAAGTAGCTATAGAAGGTTATTTGAGCAGTGTGTGATTTGGAAGTGTGTGATGGACACCAAGCAGATTTCACCAGTACTTTCAGATCTCCTGTACTTACGTGAAAGCAGCTGTTTCAAAGATGGCTCCTGGCTAACCTTTGTTTTACTGTGGAGCAATTGTGTAATTTTTATTCACGTTCTGCCGACGTCGATCTTGCGGTCTGAGCTGTCATATTGGCAAGCGTCAGTGAGCACAGCGCCTTGAAGGGAGCTGTGAGACAAGCATGGAGCAAGGTGATGGCTTAGGAGAGAAATCCAGTTGTCTTTGGCAAATTGGACAGCTTTGTTGAAGATTTGCCTTTCGTATCAAGAGAGTTCTCTGTCCCCTTCTTGTCAGTGCTAGATTTGGGACTGTGACTACAGGATGCTTGATTTCTAAAAGACCAGATAATGTGTTGGTAGAAATGAGGAGACTTGATCTGCTGCCATGGTATGTGTCCACAACACATACAGGAATCACAGCATCTTAGATGATGAATTTGTCAAATTAAGAAAACTGATGGCAAGAATAAGAACTTTTAGCTTACATATGAAAAATCAGTTGCTGAATTTGGTGGTTTTATTTCTTTTTTTACTCCAAGTTCTCATTTATTTTTTTATTAATTTTGTATCATCATGGTTAACAAGCAAATAATGCTGTTTGACCATGTGAGCTTAATTTAATGCTTCCTGATGAGAAGGTATTAAATGTGTGCTGCAGTTAAACTGGTGTACAGTAGATGCCAGTAGAGACCTATGGAGTCAAAATAGAAATATGACTAGTGTTTCCATAGCAACAACTTCCTCCTGGCGCTCCTATTTATAGCAGTGCTGCAGTCCCAGCCTCAGTGCAGCTCTCGGAGGGACTCTCTAGGAAGGGTTAACCTTGTTAGAAAAAATGTAGGCATAGAGGCACACTAAACCTGTATGGGTTTGCTTTCTTGTGTTTTGTTAAACAATGAGGTTGCTGATTGTGTTTATTTCTTTATGTACATTTTGGAAAATCTTTGTTTCAAAATGGAGAGCCATTAAAGCTGTAAGCTGTGAGCAAATACTGCTCCTCCTTCGTGTGTTTAAGAAGAAATGCAACCCAGTGGAATAGTGCTGGATGTACAGTGAAAATCAAAACACATCTGCTTTTTCAAGAGCCTTTTTTTGTCTCTCTACCCATAATCCCTTCTGAAATATGCATGCCTGGCAAGACTCAAAATGGATTGTGTTCAATTACATAATTTTGGATGAAAATGTAGGGGTTTTAAGTCACAAAAGGGCTATCTGTATATTTTGTTTTACATCCTTTTCTCTCAAGGTTTATATAACAATTAAAACAAGAAAAATATCATAAATATTCCCTAAGTCTTATAGTACAGACACTTTAGGTGTTTTAGTATATATAGTGTAAAAAATTTGAGAGTCGTTAAATGCATAGAAACTTTTATTTTCAAATTCAAAATTAGACACTTAAATTCTTTTCATTTTATGAAATGTGTTGGCTGTGTCTTTCAACATACAAATACTTTATTGGTCAGTAAGAGACCAGCAAAATTTGGCAAGATCCCCAGGCTCTTAAAAATGGAGGATCCTTCACTAATACTTTGTATCAAGTAATTGCTCATTCCTTTTGTAATAAATAATAAATGCTGAAGTTGTATTTTCATCTTTCATTCTTGAAATAACTGATGCATAAAGGAGAAAATGTGTTTCATCAAGTCATCAATTTTTAAAGCAAATAAATAAACTTTATTTAACCTCTAGGAAAAATAAGTTCTTTATTAGTCATTTATAAGGTTTAAGTTATTTTTTCCATTGATTACAAAAAAATATGCAGAAAATATTGCAGTATGTGTCTTTAAAACAGATAGAGGCCTGTGAAAAAAATAAATATTTCAATTTAAAATAATATGTTTCATATTTAAAAGAAGACAGAAAATAAGTGTTTTTATTTAGAGAAATAGAACATGAAACCAGAAAAATACTGTTTCAAGATATGGAATTAAAACCTAAATTTTATTTAGCTGTAGCTTTGTATTGTAAACCCATTTTTCTAGGTCCTGTCAAGGAATACATGTAATTGTCTTAAAAACTCCTGTTCTTGATTGCAAGATTCTCAGGGTTAACCTTCATTAAACACTAGAGAATGGTGTTATTTGTACAGTCCTGCTTTGCCTGAATATAGAAAAATGCACACATTATCCTTTAAAAATATTTCAAACGATTTCCAAGTAAAGTTACAACACATGGTAACATGCTGTTACTCAACCATCTGGGTCCTTTGAGGAGAGGAGTGTTCTCTCATTTTTAATCCTTCATTTTTAAGGCTTGACTGGTACAGTAGAGTTTCTTCTTAGAAATTGAGAAATATTGCTTTAGCAGAAATTATTAAAAATAAATTGTCTATGTAGCTACCTGGTAAATTCTTTTTCAGCAAGGAGCTGGAAGCTCTGTGGCTGGGTTATAGTGCTGTGAGTTGTAACATGTCACAGGGCATCAGCCCCTGGGAAATCTGCCAATAGGCTGGCCATCAGGAAAAGTGTAAATGGCTTTGTTGCCTTTATCAGCTTAGAAGGCCACTGTGTTAGCCCTTGTCCTTGGCTGTCATCATGATGTTGCTTTTTATAAAATTGAGGGAGAGTTTTTGCTGAAATACTGTTTATCAAAATACTGGAGCTTGCACGTGCAATTTTCAAATTCAGAGTTGAATGTCTCAGTTTTATGTTACTTGTTGGATGTAACTGCTCTGAGTTTTTGAATGTGTTTTAAAATTTTGCCAAAATGTGGTGGTCAGAAGATAGCAAAAATAAATTTTCTAAAGAAAATTAACATTTTGGTGTTGACTTAGGCTGCAAGAAATTGAAAGTTCATTATCTCTTACAGAACAGGAATTTCAGATTCTTTCTTGCATTCTGTTCTTCCTATATAGCATATAATTTACTTGATGTAATAATTATTGGAAGATCGGTGTGTCAATAAGATGAAAGATTAAGTAAACGGAAATAGGAAATTCCACCTTTAAAAATCATGGACTTCATTTGAAGACATTGAAAGCCATGTGAGATATGGGTCTGTATGGTAGCTTTTTGTATTGTCATTGGGTAATGCCAATTGATGCCAAGAATTTCCTAGATTAGGAAAGTGTATTACTACACTTTAATGTGAAAATGTTACCAGCACTTTCTTTTCATGTTTTATGTGTGCAGAAACTTCTGTAACTGTGTACACTGGCAGTAGTTCATAAAATTCTGGCAAATTCAGGCTTTCTCTTAGGATTTCTTCTAAGAATTTCCTTTTGGTAACATGTTTTTACTTAAACCACTTACTTCTGTGATGTCAGAGTATGAGTATTTATGATTCTTATTATTGGTTCCTGCCTCAAGTGTCCAAGTTAGACATTTGGGTGCATTAAGAGCCTTGTATATTAGTGGGCAGAGTTGCTCTGTGGCAGTTTCCACATGTCTTCATGGACTCGACGTGGCTGGCAGACTGTAACTTATGTAATGGGAATTTTGTAAGTTACTGTCTTTCAGATCTGGGAAACAAAATGGTTTAGTTGAAGACCTGTGTGAAAGATAAGGCAATAGTAGTGTAACGGCTCAGAACCATGGGAGAGCAGAGAGACAAGATAAGCACACCGTCATACCAGGTAGCTTGGTTTACTGGAGAAAACAGCCAAGGTTAGAGAGAATATGAGTGTCTTGGAAAGAATCTCTCAGTGCCAAGGACGTGCGGTGAGCTACAGGGGGAGCACATCTGTACAATTCCAGAGGGGCTCTTCAGCTGCAGAAAGATCACCATGCAGGGAATAAGCATCTTGATGTTGTCTTAAATATTTTTTATATTGTGTGGGAGGTGCATGGCCTTACTCTGTTTTAAAGTGTTGGGTATATGGCATGTACTATATCCCCTCTGCCTATTTGTGACTCCTGGTAAGGCAAACAGATCCTCATGATCTTCACTACCTCTTGTTTCTGGCAGCAGAGCCTTGAACCAATGGGATGTTGTGGATGTCATAGTTGGTCTTGGAACAGAGCAGGTGAAAGGCTGGAAGGCATGAGGTGGCATCCAGCACCAGACCTTGATGGAAGAGCAGCCTGGGCCCCGGTGCGATAGCTGATGCTCACCCAAATTAACAGATGGCTTTGGAGAATGTAGGCACTTAGACAGCTGGTTCCAAATTTTGACCAGAGGCTAGAGGAAGAAGTTACATTTCCAGAGTGTCTGGAGCCTGCAAGCACAGGGCTTTCCAGGGCTTTGTGTAGAGTCTAGAAATGTAATGGGTTGTGCTGGCTGAGGCCAATCACAAGTGTAGCAGTGCCCATGAGGAAGAATGTAGCCAAATTTGTAGAATCTGTCTGTTGGCATTTTTATTGTTTTATCACTGTCATGGGCAGTTTGTCAGCATGAGGGTTTTTTTCTGAGGCACAGGGCTGTTATGAAATGGTTATATAATGTCCAAGGGTGGGTATCTGCTGACATTTGAAAACTATGCAGTGAGAAGTATGGTGGTGAAAAATGAGAGGTATGTCTTTAACACGTGTTGACTACTGTAAGACAGGAGACAGATTGTGGAAAACATATTTCAGTCTTTCTTAAGAATAGCCTAAAGTTTTAAGAAGCCACATTGTAGATATGCAGAAATATATGTGTTTCCATTTTCACAAAAACAAATATTTAGTATTACCCCTTGTAAGCACGCAAAATTACATAATTTGCAAATAATTATAGTGTTAAATACAGCTTTCAGTTTCTTTTCCTTGTATTTTGTGCCATTAAAAGTTACACTTTCTAGACTTACTCTACAGTTAAAAATACTAAGATTTCTTGTGAAAGTATGAAATCTTATCAGCAAAAAGTTAAATGTGTTTGGTTCGTTCACAGAGTAAGTAGGACCCAGTTTGAATAAGTACAATGAAGTTGTGTTTAAATGTGCAATACAATTCAACTTCTCCACTGATTTTATCCACAAAGGAGGAAAATAATACATTTTTTCTTCCTCCAGTAATAAGTTTGTTCAGTAGTTTTTGCCAATAACTTCCTTGCTTAGGAGAAGTTGATTCGTTGAAAGCATGAGATTATAATGATTAGATTCCAGCTGGTTATGTTTGCTGTGATGATGTGGTACTCCATCTTAATAACAGGGGAGGAACTGCAGACTAGTTACTTTTGGTTTTTTTTCACGTGTGGTCGTGGTAAATTAAAAAAATACTTATCTACTTTCTGATCTTTACTTCTGAACAGGTTGTTTGTAGTACTCTAACATAAAATGTATACTTAAGTATGAAGTGTAATACATTAAAAAGCTATGAGAACACATACTAGAGAAATTATTGCTTGTTTGTTTTTTAAAAAACAAAATACTTTTCAATTTACATGAAAAGAAACTTTTCACTGTATAAACCAGTACATCATAGAGCATTCCTTAACAGGAAGTAGAAGAGAGTCGTGGTTAGCAAACACTGCAGGCAGGAAGCGCGACACATGCATAGATAGCTCTTAGTGGCGCTGGGTTGTCCTGCTCCCTTTAGATGTTTTCCCTTTTGTTTTTTTGATAGTCACTGGTGTGTGTAGATGGCAGGGCACAAGGAGGTCCCTTGTAGCCAGGGCACGGCCACGGGCACGGCGCTGCAGAGACTGGAAGGGTTTGCTAACCGCCTCTTCCATAGGCACTCCAAGAATGGTGCGCATGAGCAGGGAGCGGCTCTGGAAAATGAGAGCCAGCAGTGCTCTGAGTTCACTGCCCAGTGGGACAAATCAAGTAAGTGTGGGGAGGGGTTTGTTTCTTTTATAGGTGTTTGCTCTTCAGTTTGCCTCGTGAGTGAAGTGTGAACACTGATCTGTGATACGTTCTGGGGCAGTTTTGTAATTCATTACCTAAAGGTATTAATGGGAAGAAGAGTATATTGCATCAGGCAGGGGGAGATGGGGGCTGGTTCATGGACTGGTGGCTGGCTGGAGAATTTATCCTGCATTCATTTTTCTTTCAAAGCATGCTTGACTTGTTTTGGCAAGCCCCCACCCCAGTGCTTACTTCTAAATTACTTATTTCATTTTCAAATTAAATCAGTGAGTTCAGCAGAAATAGAAGACTCTAACTAAGGACTAGAATGGTTAAACTTCAAAATAGGCAGACATTGCTGTGCAGATTAAAATTCTAATTAAGGGGATTTTCACCGTTCATAGTTTTATTTTAAGGGATGTATACATCAGAGATGTTCTATATAGTGGTCAAGAATATAACATTACATAATATTACATATTACATATTAACTTAGTGTGGGAATGCTGATTAGCTTTAATTTCTTAATGAGGGAAGAGTTTACAGTATTATTTGTATGGATTAAAATTTTTCATGGTTGTATTTTGAGTAATAAAATATTTCAAAAAATCACAATCTAAATAAATTGACATTTGATTTTATTTTAATTTTAAAGCTGTGTAGTATTTTGCAAAGCAATTCTTGTCTCTGGTTAAATACTCAAAATGTTACAATATGGTAATTTATGATAATTTTGTTCCAAATTTCAGATTCATTGATAGATTTGAGGTAGCACAATTATTTCAGTTGAAGATAGGCCATGTTGGAAATGCTTAGCATCACAGTATTGCCATGAAGAAAATCAGTATTTATACTTCTTACTTGAAATTTAAAATATTATATGAGTAGGGAGTGCATCTATTCTCAGAGGATAAGCAGTATAAACATGGAAACAAAAAGGTGTTAATGCAGTGATCTAAAATAGATTAAATCTAGGTCTCCCAAATGAGACAGGAAAGAATTGACTCGTTTTGTTGGGAAGATAAATGATGAAAGTGCATAAATTCTGAGCTTTCACTTCTCCATAACATTTTCAGCTTGGTAAAAATAGACACATACTGGTATTTATGTAGAAGCTCTCTTTTATGTAAATAGCTGTTTGGAAAAAAATAACACTGAAGCATTTTTGTTTATATAACATGAAGAAAAAACATGGTAATGACCTACTGACACTCACAAATTGCGACCTGTTTGTGTACAAGTCTCTGCTGTCTCCCCCTCTTCATAAGGCAGGCTTCCTAGTGTGACATGTTTGATGAGGAAATGGACTGTCGTGTCTCTTGATGAACATGGTGAAAATGGCTGTTCTGTGAATGCTATTTTAAGTCGTAATAGAGCAGAGCAGTTGCATGCAGTTTTCTGAGCTGAAGTTGCTGAGCTGGTAACTGAATGGTGGGTGAATATGTAGCTTTGGTTTTGGGATGAAATTCTGAATCTTTATCCTGAAACTCTACTTTCAATTTCTAGATTATTTTTAAGAAATAATAATATAAATTGCAGTAGGTACCCATGAACTGAGTTCACGTTTAAAGGTTCTCATTTTGCTACCACTGTAGCCAGACTGATAGAGAAGGAGTACAGTGGAGGAAGTATTTCTGCCTACTCCTGACTCCTAATTAGATCTTCAGAAAAATACATCATCTGTGAAAACCGTTTGTAAAACATGAAAGAGAAACAAGGTGTTTGGGGTTTTTTGTTAATTTCATTTTGGTTGGTTTATTTGTTTGGGGGTCATTTTGTTTTGTTGTGGGGGGTTTTTATATCCAAGAGTGCAATGTCATAGAATTACCTAGAGTCACTGAATTCAGCTTCTAGATTAATTCCACAGAAAGTTTAATGAATAAGCAGTGTTTTAGAAACATGCTGGTGTTTGACTTGGAAGGATATTTGGATATTCTCAACTATTCTTCCAATATGACTGCAACTTAAAAACATTAATGTAAAGTTTTAGGGGAAGCTATTTAGTAGACAGCATAAATTACTCTTGAAGTTCAAGGCAAAAATACTCTAATTCCTGAAAAAAAAATTAGAAAGGGACTTCTTGGAGTTTTTGTTGATTTATGCTTCAGGTAGAATCCATTTGAAATGGAAGTGAATGTATTTATATCTTCTGCTGTAATGAAATACAATAGCAGGTCTGTTTCTTTTTCAAGCGGTTTCTGCAGAAGCTCTGGGTTTGCTGAAGGGGAAGGAGCTGCTGGTTGTTTGAGTGGACTTTGGGTTGTCAGTCACTGTTGTCAGTGTTATGGTTGGAATAAATTGCCGTGTGGTCTGTGGCCTTAGGGGATTTTCAGTGGTTGAGTTTGAAACGTAACATCTTTGCTTTGTTATTTTGGCATATAAAGCATACGGTTTCTCCGACTTCGCCTTGGATACTTGGTTGCTGCATGAAATTAATGTGTTTTGTAGTATCCTCAGAGTCCAGTAGGGCAGAGGTGACTAAGGGCAGCACAGGCCTTGAAATCTGTTTTTAAAAGCTGGCTGAGCACACATGTGATGGTACAGCCTGAACTGGTGACCAGGTCAGTTGTGCTGCACCGCCCAAGGGTGAAAGGGACATGATGGGAGCCATCAGAACAATGCATTTCATTCTTTGATTAGAAGTCTTGACTGTGACCACTTGCAACTACATGGAACCTACATTTTGATTTTTGCTTTGTTTCCTTAGTTGATTGTCGCTCTTTGAAAAATTGAAATGCGAAAGGAGAGGAGAACGAGATTGCTTAGTTTTGAATGAGACAGTAAGATCAGTGTGTCTTACATTCTTGAACCAATAAAAGTGTTTTCCAAATCTGCATAAGAATATCAACAATTTGGATAACTGAAATGGTCAGGAGAGTCACCACTAGTGCATCTGCCATCTTCATAGTCTCTAAATTGAAAGTGGAGGGGCGATAAACAGTCAAAAGAATATAATTTGGTCTCTGATTCAAAATAATATCAGTATACTTCCAAATGCAGTGGAATGATTTACAGAGATTTAGCTGAATAGTTACTTGTATATGTGTGTGTAGAGAGAGAAAAACGCATGTTAAATATGAAATAATGTACAGAGCATACTGTATGAATTGCTTAAAGCTTTAGAATAACTACTAGTTGGGTACAAGTCAACAGATAATTCTGGTCTAAGGTTGCCATGGAAACAACCAGTGCTTGATATAATTGAGAACATCTTAAACCCTCCTGGTGTTTGCATGCTTTTTTCCCCTGCCATTTTGAGTTGCTTTAGACATGAATAGGTAGCATTGGTCAGAACAGTAGTAGTTAATGAGCAAAACCAAATACCTGTGTCCTGAATATTGATTTTGATATTCTACTGGTGTCTTGTGCTTCGTAGTTTTTTGCATCACAAGGAGCTCATAAGGAAGAGCAGCTCTCTAGATTCTGTGTGCTCTCTTTCTGGTTAGTGTGTAAGTGTATTTAGAGATTGAAGCACTGATTTGATAGAGATTAACATATTTCATCAACTGTTGGATTAATATTTGGAGCAATATGTTCCTGAAAACTAGCTCTTCAGCATGAATGGTAAGTCTTTTCTATTCCCTTTTGACACATTTTTTGTTCCGTCTTCACAATCAGGGAAAATCTACCAGGTTTCCCTTTCTTGTCTGCAGAGCTGCATCGACTGCTGATTTCTTTGTTTTTGTAATCGACTCACTGTGGGTTTCCATGTAAAATTATTAAAGATTTGCAGTTTTTTATTAAACAGTTTGCTTTGCATGACTGGTATTTAGTGTTTTAAATTTTATGGTAAAGCTTTCTTTTAGAAATACCTGATTTGGACAATTTTGTAATTAAATATATGCATGTCTGTTCACTTAATTTTCTGTGTCACTCATAATAAATTATTTTCTGTGAATTGATACAAATCAGAGAGGTGTTCTGAAATTATTGACTTCATCACCTAAAAATTCTAAATAGGCTTTTGTTTTTCATCTGAGCTAGCTTGTTCTGCTATTATTTTTAGTCTTCTAAATGCTGGGATGGCAGAATAGTTGAGGTCATTCATGGAAGTAAGGGAGGGGAGTCTCATTTGAAGTGAGATACTGTAATAGATCTAGTAAACTTATTAGGCAGGTATTTACCGTCCAAAACCAGTTATTATAAGGTACTTTGATTATTATGAAGTGCTATAGTCTTGTAATATTATTGAAAGTTGTTTTTTTCAATATATAGACTGTAGATTTGTTTTGTTAGAAAAATATATCCTTTGAAAATTGTTTGTAAAAAGCCCAAATATGCTAGTTTCCGAAGTGATGCCTTTTTGTTTCAAACAGATAGTCTGGAGCTTTGGAAAATGACTTGAGACAGAGATTTTTTGAAAAGAAAGTGCAGTTAATCATGTATGTGGGGTGTTTGTGTGCATGTGTGTTTGTGTGGTTTTGCTTAACACTACAGATTTAAAGGACCATTTTTCCAAAGATTTTACTTGTGTACATGGCAGGGAGGAGTTACCCACTGCCTTATCTAATATCAGCTTATCTATACTTATCTCATACAAATGTGTTGAGGTCATCTTCCCCAGAATGGAAAGTGTGGCTGTCATTTCCTTGGCGTACAAAGTACAAATGTCAAAACTGATGCAGTTATTAAGGCAGTGTTTCAGTACTTTGTACCTGCAGGATGGAGATTTGTGGTACAGCATCATTCGTGGCTGTTTGAGTAAACCTAAATGCAGGCTGTCCCTGAAAGTGGCGTCCCAGCCCCTGGTGTGTGCTCCCCACATCCCTGCAGGGATGCTGGGAGCACAGCACGGACCCGGTGTGGCCACAGGCCCATGGCCGGCCTGCACTTGCCCTGCAGGGACACGCAGGGACACGATGGCATCCCGCAGGGACACGATGGCATCCCGGCACCCCCGCCACCACCTGCCCCTGCTCAGCCTCTGGGGGAGGGGGGGAAGCGACAGCCTCTGCATTTCCTCCATGTCACAGCCACCTCCTCTGCTCGTGGAGAGGTCTCTCCTAGGGTCAGAAAGTCTCCACTTTTCACCAGCTGTTACCAGGCTGGCTTTTCCATCGCATTTTCCTCTGTTTCTCTTACAGTTGGGTCATAGGCTCCACAGGAATTGAGATTTGTGAAAATCAGCTCTGTGAATTCTGAGTTTTGGGTTTTTGTTTGGATACTCTCTTATGATTTATGAGTTATAAAGGAATAAATTTCACACAAGCTAGGTGAGAAAGAGGTTATAGTTGTTTGTAACCTTTACAATTATGTTGGTTTTTTGTTTATTTAGTGGTGTGGGTTTTTTGGGGGGTGGTGGTTTCTTTTAGGGTTGGGGATTTTTTTTTTCCCCCTGGGGGTTTATTCTGCAGTTTGCATCTGTAGATTTTATTCATCTTGACATGCAGGTGCCCAGTTCCATTAAAACATAGAAATAAATAGCAACAACTTTTAACAGGTGTCGATTCCCAATCAAAAATAGCTATAAATTAGTCTAATTTTGACGAGAGAAAGGTAACTATCTCCTGCTCCATCAAGATTAAGTCTTTGCTGTAGACATTTCCCTATTTAAACCACTTATGCTTTTCAAAGCGTTTTTGTGGCTGGCTTCACTGCAGCAGTGTTACATTACACCCTGTCAGCGGATAAAATCAGATGCTTTCCTTGTGAAAGACGGCCAAGATGCAAGTGAAACCTTGGTGAAAAAATTATGTATTTTCTTCAATTGCAAGTACAAGTGGCTATTTTTTTCCCCCTTTTATTTCTTCCTTCTTTTCCTTCCCCAAAAAAAGGCCGGTTATATGCTTAAATTTTTTTTCTAGAAAGACTCAAAGGAAAAGCTGTTTTTCTATTTCTTTGAAGTTGGGTTTTTGTTTTGAACAGCTTGAACAGATAAAACTGTAAGGTCAAGTAACTAATAGCCCCAGCTCCCAGGGGTGAAAGGTATAGTCTGCTAAATCTTCTGTTTCACTAAGAAGGGGCTTAGTATTCTGAAGGGTCACTAATTACATGATTGGGCTACTACTTTCCAATACTGCAAATAGAGGTAATTGGTGATACAGACATTTGCACTCAGGAGACAGTTACCAGATGTGTGTGCAGAGAGATGGAGCAGTACATGGAAAGGGCGTGAGCCACGCTGGTGGACTCTGCTGAAATATTGTCCAGTTTAGTGCACACTAGAGCATAGGCATGTGTAAGGAGTGAAGGGTGAAGGGAGGTAATATAAATACATTGGTAATGTGCACTTGTGTAATTTCTAACAGCAAGAGACAATAAGCAGCAACTGATTATTCCCACTGTTCAAAAGATTGTAAAAAATGGAAGGATGCCATGGAATTTCCAGGTGCCAGAACTATATATCTTCCTATGTGTGTCTCATGGGACTAATGCTTTCTTTTTAAAAATTCCCCATTGTTACTCATTAGCCTCTGACAGCAAACCATGGCAATTTCTTGGGTGTTAACTTGGGTTCTGTTTTATTCTAGTTCTTGTACAAAATATTCGAAAAAGACAAGACAAAAGCTGCTGCATTTACATAATTCATAAAATACATCCACAAAGTGAACAGTTCCTCCCAGTGCTTGGTTTTGGGTAGAAGCAAAAAATGAGATCAACACAATTGAGATTTCTTCCAAAGGAAAGGGTATTTGGTATGTTGGAATTTTGAACTCTGACTTACTCTAGTCACCGTTACATTACTTACGTATATTTTTTTATCAGAAAGATTTGGGTTTTGCCCTTGTTTTTAGTTAACATCTCAAATTGTGTATATATTTGCTGCTGGTTACTCTGAGAGTTTCTGTTAGTCCTGCTGTTGTAGGCCAAAGTTCACAGAAGTTTCACAGCTTTAATTGTGGAGGTTCTTACAGGTAGTTTTGTAATTTGCACAATGTTTTTGGTGTTCTTCTTTATTCATCTTTAGCTGCTGACAGATACCCCACCCCATTAAGAATTAATGTGTTTTAATTTCTTCAGCTTTTTTTTTCAGGTTTTGCAGTTCAGTTCTATGCAAGTTTTATGCATGCCTTTATGCCAAATAAGTGCTGAATTTACCCAGTTTCTCTCTAAAATCTCATTCTTTATCTGAATGGATAATAAATATTCTTACCTAGTTTTTGCTTGCCATAATCCTGAGGCAAACAAAAACTTGTTATTCACCCAGTGTGTTGAATTGTGAAATGTGTTTATTTACATAAGACTTCCTTATTCAGGAAGCGAGTCTCTGCTATTTAAGGGTATAAATGAACTTCTCCTGCTTGGCTGGTTACTGCAGGCAACCCTTTCCTGTAAATATTGAAAGCATGTTCTGCAGGAGATATGTCAGTGCAGCAATGTGTCAGAAGCTCAGATCTTGTGAGGAGATGAAGAACTATTTTGCTGATTTCCCCTGACAGCTGTGAAGATGTCTTGCTGATCTCAAAGTATCTATATGAGAATTTTTGTGGAGTTTTAATAATGCAAGGGCTGGAACAAGATAGCTTATGGGAAGTGGGCTTAGACATGAGTGCACATAGACCAAGATTGGTGCATCTGCTATTATTTTTATGCCTTGTATTAAATATTAAAAAAAAAAAAAAAGAAAAGGCAACAAAGTAGTTTCTTTTCTCAAGTAACTTTTTAAATGCATCCATACAGTGAACAGCCCCTGCAGTTGTTTTGTTTAGAGTACAAGGAAGAAGTTAGTTTAGTAAAGCTTCTAAAGGTTACCTTTAAAAGGAAGGGGTATTTGTGCATGAGTGTGTGTGGTACTATTCCCTGCTTGCAGGGAATTCATTGGTCAATATGCAAATAGGGTCAACTACCTGCAGATTTATGCTTACTGTTGCTAGTAATCTAGCCATAAAGCCTGGTCTCAGGGATGGCTGCATGGCAGTATGTTATCCTTTGTAGTCACTGAACTTCCACAAAGAGCAATTGTGGGGCAGTTATATGGAGAGGGAGGTGGGTGCTGACCAGTTGGCCAAAATCTTAATGGTGCAGAGGGGCAGAGAGCTTAACTAGAGGGAATCTGCAGCAGATGCTGAAAACATTTTTCTTGGTAAGTGGTTTTGACTGTAAGAGCAAAATCTGATTAATTTGTGTCTTTGTATTAACTACTAGAATTTGCTAGCAACCTTTGCTCAAAAATGTGATACTTTTACAAAATACTTTATAGTAGTGCCCTAGAAGATGTTGTTCTTGGAACTCATTCTTAAACTGTATTTTTTTTTTTCTCCCCACATGGTAACCATGGAAATATATGCACTGCAGGAACAAAAGATGTTTGAATTTTGACAATTGTCACACAGTTTTCAGCTTTCTTTGTTGTATTGTTAATACCTGTTGTATTTCACAGAGAAAGGTGGTCTTTTACACTACAGGTCCCGTGGAAGTTGTAACATTTTAGATTATTTGCTGGATGAAGTTCAGCCACAACTATATAGGATGGTACTGCACAGCTGCAGCTTAATTCCTAATTGCTTGCAAAGTACCTCAGTGTATGAAATTGAGTATATTACATGTTAAGATTCTTCAATTACATGTTAAGATTCTTCACATAGATTTTTTTCTGTATGAGCAAAAAAGTGAGGAGTGTTATATACTCCATTTGAAAGTAATTGTATTAAACACATAATTCATTAATTTTAAATTTTAAGATAATGGAATTATTCAATACAATAATTGAAAACCAATAACTTAATATTAGAATTTTTTCTCAGAAGCCTTTTCAGAAGTCCAGTGTGGTTTGTTCATGGTCCTGTCATGCTAGCACAGGCTGATACCCTGTCAGAAAAGGAGCAGTTCTGTCCCCCATATTTGCCCACTCACCTTGGGAGAAACATTCATGAGAAGAAAAGAAGAGGGAGCTGCTGCTCTGCTCATTCCCTGCCTTCTGCCCATTACTTTTTAGCTGGTTCCCTGATCTGGCTTGGCAGTCAGACACAAGAATGCTTTTGCTCTTTCAAGGAAGATCATTAGAGAAATGCAGGAGTGAGTGACTGTGGGAGGACAGGACTGATGTGGGGTTTTTTTCAGCCCATACTGAAAACTGAACTGTAGCCTAACAAACCAAACTGCTTTTGCTTGGACTTCTAAGCCTGAGATCACATGGATTGTTGCAAGAGAGGAAGCAGGTTTACAAATGTTTCATCTCCTTCAATTAATGCTTCAAGGGCAGGAAGAAGGTATGAGTGAGACGCCTTTCATTAAGTTAAAGCCTAGTTTTAATATATTCCAGAACTAATTGAGTGCTAGTTCTAACTGATCCATTTTAAGTATTGAAACAAAAACCCCAACTCTAATCCATCACCAAAAGGTTGCTAACAGCTGTTTAATTTGAAAGGGAAACTTGGATAATAAAGAGGGGTGGCAGCCTGAAGGACCAAAATACCTAAAGGTGGGGTGGAACAGCTCTCAGCCACCAGGAATCTGCAGGAGGCTTTGTCACATCTTATACGTGGATGCTCAGATAAGATATTCTGCTTGTCAGCATTGAGGAAGTCTTGCATATTACTCATATTACTATTACTTTAGGATTTGAATAATAGATCCTAGGTTGGATCATAAGTTTTGGTTGGCTACTGTGGGGCTTTTGGCATTTAGCTTCTGTTGAGAGAGAAGTCACTTATTAAAGTATATGTTTGTAAATTTTGGTGAACATTGGGTCTGGATTCTCTTTTAGATTAAGAAAGCAGAGTTTTATCTCATGTGTATATTTTTTTGTGGAAAAAAATATGGATTGGGACATGGATGCATGTACAACTCTGTTGAGCAGTGCTAGAACAAGATTTGATTGCATTTGTGACCAAAAAACTACTGCTTTGTGTTATACATTTTACTTTACTGATTTACATTATACATTTTGGGGGCAGGGAGGGGGGGGCAGAGGTTAAACAAAATTTCAGGGATTCATGTCCTAAGTGACTCTCTTATTTGGGTTTGGTCCTGTCTCCCCAGAGTGGCCCCTGTTATATTTTTTGGCATTAGCAGGGTTTACTACCTCTGAAGCAGTACTTTGGTATTTAAGAAAGGATAAAGGGAGAAAGACTGAGCATTTGATTTGGAAATGAAATTAATTATATTGTCTATAATAAAAATAGAAGGAAGTCAGTCTGACTGTGGCAGTTGTGTGCAGTAGAGTATCTACTGCTCAGAATTCAAGAAAGATCAGTGTTATCTCTGATGGCTGAAAACCTGGCTCCTGTTCTGATGTGTCTTAATCTGTCACATCTCTTGTGCAGGCTGTTGCTGTGTAGCCAGCCAAGTAAAGAGGTGAACTGGGTTCTTTACAGAGCTCTTAACTGTTTTAACTTTGCTCTTATGAAATTCACAAAATCCTCTTTAGATCAAAACATGAAAATCAAGGACAGAATTAAAATAAGATTTTTGCCTGTGTTCCAAAATTGAGTTGCAATGGATAAGATCAATTTGTATTTTACAATTGCTGCACGTTTTAAATTAACTCCTGAATGTGCTCCTACGAAGATCAGATTCTAGTGCCTTCTTCTAGTTTTTAGACACAACAGCTGTAACTGGTCTTAATTTACTGTTTATCCTCTTTGTCTCCCTTTTTCCATGACTCTCTCTTTCCCACTTCTTCCCCATTCTTTCCAGTATTCCATAGAAAAGTTTACAGTGTGCAGTTAGATAATTAGTGCTTCCATTTTAATAGCAAGCTTATATTCATTGAACAGCAAGCTTAATTCAGTTAATCTCCTAATTAGTAGATACATAATTGTTACATGATCATGTATCTACTAAGAACTTTCTGGTTTTGTATTTCAGCAAATGGGCTCTTTCAGAACTGCTCCATGTGTTTGGCTGTTTGTTTCTGGGGAGTGTTGGATTTTGGTTCTTTGGTTTGGTTTGGATTGGATTGATTTGGTTTGGTTTTTTAACTGGAGAAAAGTTCTTACCCATTTCAGCTGGTAAGTTGGTTTGCTCTGCATCACCTGTGTTTATCATAATTAGTGTTTAAAGAGAAATATGAAGTCGAAACCTTGCTCTTGAAGTCAAAACATTGATAAATGAGATATTGAGTTGATGCAGTTCATTGATCTAGCCTTGGCAGAAACAAGGCAGAATCCTTGCTGGTCAGCTCTTCACAAGAGGCAGGTGGCTGTGCTCACTGCAGTGTTCAAACAAGGTGGACTTGCCCTCAACCAGGCTTATATCACCTGGACTTTTTTCACCCACCATTTTCATATCGTGAGAAACAAAGTGTTTTGGTTTTGTTGACAGTCTGTTTGAATGATACCATTTTAGTTTGTGCTTTGAAGTGTTTTCCAGCTATTAAATTGTTAACTGGTGCTCACGCTGCTTCCTCTGAGTGTATAATAATAGTTAACACTTAGCTGTGTTCATTTTGAAGCACTTGCCAGGGCAGAGAAACCTTACTTTGAACCTTTTTATATTATTCCTGCTAATCGAAAGAGAAATTTTAAAAAATGTAGACAACAGGTTAATGGTGTAAAAATGGGACTTAGAACCAGAAGCTTCTCACTTGCATCTGAAATATGGTACCATAACCATAGGATTCACTGAGATATCTGTATACATCTTGATAAAGTTTAAGTCTATAAATACACTTTTTATAAAAATGAAATATACATATACATTTACCAGAATCTCTTCATAAATATTCATTTTTCCATTAAATGATTTAATTAAATAGCCCATTTAACTCCAGACTTCAAATGATTATATTACAGTTTTGGAACAAAATTTGAATTGTATTTTGATAAAGGGCATTTTAAATACCAGACAGAGATTGGCATTTAGCACAGCAGATGGGGGTTTGTAGTGGTGCCCAGTGTTTAGTCTTAATCAGTTTAGTTCTTGCTTTCTTGCCGTGAATCCTAGCCAAAGACTTTTTTTTCCCTCCTTACAAAAAAAAATCCTGGCTTGCTGGCTCTTGTGGGAGATATGATTGAGAATAACAAATACTGAGCATGTGGGAGGTGGGAGAAAGGCAGAGTAACTCATGGTAACTCTCAGGACTGCTCCAACTGTGACCCCTTTCCCTCTGCTGTCATTGCAATCCTGCAACCAAGAGGTCCTCACCCTCTTGATTTTTTTCAGGAACTTCTGATTCACTTGCCCTTAAACTGTGTTTTAGGTCAAAGTACTCATTACAGTACTCATACCCTTAGTTAACAATTTTTTTATAAGCATGTTAAATTTTCTTAGAAAAATTGATCAATAAAACAAGCAAACATATTGTGAACTGTGTGAATATACTAACAGAGAATAATCTCCTCTTCTTTGGGGGTGGGCTCAGGGGTCTTTCGATTTTGTGTGTAGCAGTTTTTTTATTTGTTTGGGTTTTGTTGGTTTGTTTGCTTGAGTTTTTCTTTAATTCCTCCTATGCTGGCATTACCTAGGAACCTCTGGATGTTGGGTTCCTCTTTCCTTAGAACACTGTTCCAGCAGACTTACCTGCTTATCCTCATGTTGCCTTGGTTCCGAGTACAGCTCTCCGCAAGCCCCCTGTGATATGCGAGGGAGTAGCTGAGACCCTGTGTTGTAGTGGTTGTAGCACTGCTTCTGACCAAGGTGAACCAGAGCAAGCAGAAATTGTAAGACTGCTTCAAGCCATTCACTTGTGGTCCTTGGCCATTATTGCATTTCTTCCCACCTTCTTCTGAATCTCACCAGATTTCCTGCTTTGGTTGTTTGCACTGCACAGAACCTGCCTCTCCTGCCAATGCTGGGTTTGTGCTGTGTGTTTGTGCTTGCCTAATCCCTGAACAGCTGGTGGGTGCATCCTCTCTGCTCCAGCTGGTGTCCTTCCTGCCATGTTCAGATGTTTCTGCTGTGGTCCTTGTTGTGCTGGTGCTGTTACCTGCGCTTTGCTGTCTCCTAGTACCTTCCTTTCTTGAGCAGCCGCTCCTCCTGCTTTGGTTTCAGCCTTCTGGGCTCCACCTTCTACTGCAGCAGTGAACCCGGTCTGAGCAGTGCTTGTTGCTGGTCTGTGCATACACTCCTTGCCCCAGTCTCATCTTGGCTTCGCTCAGCCACACACGAGTGATCCTTGCTCTTCAGTGCTTATGGGAACCTGTATATCCACATGCTTGGTTCCTTTTTTCTGACAGCCTTACAAAATTAAATCATATGGTGTCCGTACCAGATCTCTTTGTACATTCCACTTTGCGTACAGTAACTTCAGCTGTGCACTTTAGACTTCGCAAGTTGCTGTTATTGGGTAATAGGACTGAAATCTGATTGAGATTTTTTTTTGGAGACTGCTTGCCACTTCTTTGCTATCCTACCACATGCCATGCAATTCACACATGCTGTCTTCTGGAACAAAGTGCTAAGTAGTGGGAAGATCACCCGATTACAGGTTTTATTGTGATCCAGCATGCTGTGATGAAGATAGATACACTATTGTTAGCAACAGTTCCGTGGATGTGTGTGTCTTGGAATAGATTAATTATTAAAGATGCCAACTTGATCTCCTGAAGTTTTCTAAGCTGTGCTTATTTCTGTGATGCATCATCTTTTTTCATCCTGATTTTAGCTGCCTTTGGTGATTTTTTTCTTTCTTTGCTCAAACATTCTGTGATTTAACATGAGTCATTCTGTCTGTGTGGGAAAGGGCTGGTTTATTACAGGGTCTGTTCTTGAGTGGGGAGGGGAAAGGGTGGAATGTATTTATGTTTTCTATGTGTTGTTGTGGAAATGCATAAAACTTTTTTTTTCTTCTTCTCTTTCTTTCCTCTCTTCATCATCTCATCTGTGTGGGTGAATGTTCCTGCAAATCCTTGGGGAACCTATAGAGACGTTTGGTATGCTCATTCCTTCATTAGTGCCCAAAGTCACAGATGCTAGGTACAGTTTAGACTAGAAAAGCAAACAAGAGCCACATCATCACAATGTATGGTGGCTAAAAATGTGCACTTGAGGAAAACCTCTAAGTCATCATCTATTACACCTATTTGTTTGCATCATCACAGTAATACCAATGGCCACTGCTAGCCAGTTGGTGTAAATTTTGATTCTGCACTTGAAAGTAGAAATTAAATGTGTTCTCCTGTAGCAAGAGCTGCTGTTTTGTGCTTGAGAAATAATTTTCAAAAGTTCAAATTCCAAGTTGTGTTTTGAGAAATGACTGAAGTACATGCACTTAAATTGCCTAAGCTCTGTTTGAAAGTACCTGTGGAATTGTGTTGAGGTGTAGGAGCCCAAGTGACCTCTGAAAGTGAGAATCAGGCATAATTCAATGTACTCTCTCATTAGGAAGAAACTGATTTTAATGAAACAGAGCACAAAACATGAAACTGTTTTCAAAAGATAGTGATTTTCAGATGAGTTATTACCCTTGGGTAGCTTTATTTTGAAAATGTATGTTCAATGCTGCTTTCTACGAAAAGAGAGCCAAAGTAAAGTAGAACAAGGTAGGAGTTTTGTTGCAGGAGAGCTTGTGGCTCAGTGGTATTCTAGAAATGAGAGATTTTTCTCATGAATCCACAATTTGAATATTTCCAGCTGGATCACATTTAGTTCATAAACAGTATTCTTTATTCCATATGTAGAACAGAGACAAAAATGACTGTATATGTCATTGTATATTTTTATAAATACTGAGTAGTCATACTTCAATGTGAAATAAGTGGAAACTTAAAATACTTATTTATATGAACAGAGATGGCAAGAGGGATATTTAAACATATGTACTGTAATAACATGAAAAAACAACACCAATTACTTTGTGCTTTGGTTGTGCTATGTAGTGTTAATGTTCAATTCTAAGCTACAGCCACTTAAGTTTGAAGGCTCAGCTTTTTGGTAATCTTAATGATCTTCCTCAGTTTTTTCTTGTCATTAAAAGAAAATATTTGTGCTACTTTGACATAATTTGATGTTTGAAAAACTATATCAGTATTCCTCACTTGATCAAGTCATCTCTGTTCTCCTAATGGAAGAAGAATCAACAATATGAATTTGGACATTGCTAGTTTCCGGTTTTTGTGTTGAAAATTATTTCATGCCACAGGAAATCCTGTCCTATCTTCAAATTAGGATAATTAAAAGTCATTACATGAATAACCTCTATAACTTATAAACAAAGGAAATACTTTCTACACACAGGGTAAATATGTTAACATTTTTTGCTGATTAGCCACTAAAATATTTTAAACTCTCAGTTAGTTTTAATACCATTTTACCAGTTTCTTTGATATAAACTGTGTTTTTATTGCTCTTCTTAACAATTCGTTTAGAGTACTGAATATGTTCCTCCTCTGTGATATTGCTTGTTTCTCTTAAAATAAAATTGCTGAGTGGATATCATGCTTTAAACACTTCTCTATTGTTGAGGTCAGCCAGAACTTTTGACAACTTCTATGAAATTACCATTCTATTTAGTGGTCCATCAGAGCCAGTGGTAGTGGGAGCCATAAACCTCCTTTGAGTGTTTTGTGATAATCAAGTCCCATAGCACACCCAAGAAAGGGGGGAAAAAGGAAAAAAAAACCTTACAACCAGCCTTCTCCAAGGCTGCTGTTGTTTTTACTGCTGCTGGAAAAGTACAAGTATAAGGAGAGAATTTTTGAAGTTTTCTTTGTCAACATTAGTATTCACTGAAAAGTACAAGGAAGTTCTGATTCATCAAGTGATTTGTTTACAACCTGTTATAAACCTAATTTTTTGACTGTCAGAATGTAAAATACAGTTGCTAAAACACAGAGTGTTAGATATTGACCAGAATAATCTTGGCATATTGCTGTGTATTTTTAGCAGTTGCTTGTGGCAAAACGTCACAGTACAGAAAAAAACACTGTTATTAATGTTGTATTATGTGAAATGATTCAGAGAACACACAACCAGTATGATATTCTCCTGATTCTGTGACTCTTTCAGAACCACAGCAATGTCTGAAACACCTCCCATTAATGACTGTGCATGAAGTAATCCACATTGATCTGGCTGAGCATTGATATTCAAAAAAAAGATAACAGCTGAGAGATGATCTGAACAAAATATTTTGGTGCACATTTTAAACAGTCATCCAGAATTTTGCTATTGTACATTCCTTCAATTTCAATGGAAAATCAATATTAAAACTGCATATTCTCTGACTGTGGGCATGCCTAATGTGCAGTGTTGTTGTAACCCTGTGCTCTGTCTTTGCTTGCAATAATGCTGTCCATTTGGTCCTTGAGCTTGCAAACAGCCTTTAAATAAAGGTGATGAGGGGAAAAAGCAATGAGATTGACATTACACTCAAGCAGCTGAAAGAAAATGCAATGTTTATTTAAAGAGATAAGAAGTCAATCTTTGTGGAATGGCTATTTATAAATGTCAGGTGTTTGGTTTTTTCCCAACTGAATTAAGAATGTCTAACATCACCTTAAAGCCTGCTTGCCTGTAGAGTATTTGAGCTATTAGAACTGGTAAAGTTTAAGTAATTTGTGTAGAATGATGTAGTTACTCCAGGAAGCTTAGATATCACCTGGAGATACTGTAGACATTCTAGAGGCATTGATGCTTGCTTTCATCCATGGTGAAAATAGCCTATTATGAATTGAAGAAAGAAGCTGATAATGAAGTTTATATATTTTGTTTAAAAAGCATCTCCATTACACTCGTGATTAACTATATTAATTGAAATGTACTTTTTTTGTGTGTTTTCAGTGAAAGAGTTCCTAGCCAAAGCCAAAGAAGACTTTTTAAGAAAATGGGAAAGCCCCCCTCAGGTATCACTCATTTAAGCATTCAGTAATTTTCTGTATTGCATTTTTTGGATAATGTTAATCAGTATGTTATCAGTCTCTACTGAGTAGTGCAGAAATAATTTTAATGCAAATTGTAAAGGTGTGTCAGGTTTTTTTAATGCCAGCTTTGTCACTTTCCATTGAAGTTTATAAACAAAGATTCTCTGGTCTTCACCAGATTTGAGCTGATTAAATGCTCCCTTACTGAAAAACATTTTCTCTTATGAGAATGATGTTCACAATCAACATGACAAGACTCAAAATCTATTGGCATGGTTTTAGTTGGCTTTTTTTAATAACCAGAGGCATTGGCACATCTGTAATTTACCATGCTAATAATTTCTGCCATGATAGTAAATGAAATTAAGGGTATTTTGACTACTGCATAGGGCTTGGGAGCAGGTTAAGGAGCTTGTTAGAGAGAAATCTTGTAACATTTGGGATTTTGGGGAAGGTTCAATCTTGTTCTAATGCAATGTTTGAGATGTTATGGCAATGAATGTCTGAGAAAATGTACTCAGGGATGTGCTCTTCAGACAACTCTCATGTAGAACTGTCTCTAGAGCTTGGGGTTTTTTGCATGTTCTAATATTCTTGATCGTGAAGCATGAAGGGGTTATTTATCTGCATGTTCATGATCTGTTTACTGATAGATGTTCTGTATGGACAAATGTTGATATAATTCAGTTGAGTCTTTTATTTTAATGAGTGCAATGTAAAATTTTTTTTTAAAATTTAACAGGTATCAAATTATAACAATATAGTTGGCTATAGTTATATTTGTTGAATATAGTATTTCTCAAGTTTTTTTTCATAACTGAATTCATGCAGTTAAATTTTTTTTTTGTATTATTTTAAACAATGTGATTATTTCTACATGTAGAATACTGCTGGCCTAGATGATTTTGAGCGGCAAAAAACCCTTGGAACAGGATCATTTGGGAGAGTAATGATGGTGAAACATAAATCCACAGAACAGTATTATGCTATGAAGATACTGGACAAACAGAAGGTTGGTATAATTTATAGTGGGTTTTGGGCTACAGAAGAGCTTGATGTAGATGAAGTTCTGGTAGGTGTGGCTGAACTGAGGTTGCACATACTGTGCTTTTTCTTGTCACACTTGGATACCAGTGATAATTTAAATGCTCTATTTTCTCTTTTAGCCAGTAGGTTCAGTTGCTGGGATTGCATAGACTTTGTACAATGGCCAGTAACATTAACAGGCTAAAGAAGCTCTAAGTAGCCTCTAAGACCAAGGCATTAATAAAATGTTACTGGGTAAATTCTTTGCTTAGATTTTGTAAGGTGGCCTGTAAGTTCTTTGGCAAAAGCAAAATATAGTGCTGTAGTTCAAATAAACAGATAGACTTTTGCAGGATAGTTCAAAACTACCTAGATCAGAAATTCTCAACATTTTCATTTGTGCACCATAATTGAAATTAAAAATTGTCTACACAAATAATTTATTTTCCATTTTTGATCCTATGAGGTATTACTTTCTGTATGTTTAATTATGTAATAGTCCTGTTGCATCTGTAGTAACATTGTAAGTAGAACAGGAGTCTCAGAACAGCTGTCACATAATGGACATTTTCTGTGTTGTAAACTTCACTGCTGTAGTCTGAACCTGTATTGCTGCTCCAGCCTCATTTTTTTTTTTTTGCAGTTTATTACTCTTAGATTAAGTAAGCAATGTCATTTGATAAAATTTAAATTTTAAATTTTACAGTACAGAATTCCAGAATGCAAAGAAGTATTTTAACAGAATTTATCAATACAAGTGGTTTGTAATGGTTTTTTCAAAAGTGCAATATTTATGTTAGTGGATTCCAAGGTCCTCAATGTAAGAGCTGTTTGTGTTTTGTAAGGCACTCTACATAACTTCACTGCTGTGTAACAAAGATCATATTAAGACAATATTAATCTGGCAAAGAGAACTTAATAATCAGCAACTAACAAACTCAAAGTCACCGTTGCCTCAGTGTGGATTTCTGCACTTAGGCATTATTACATTTCTGAGTAATTTTTTGTAATGGAACTATGGCAGTGACATAGTCAGACTGTTTTGCCTGAGTTGCAGTTGTATTCTCTACATGTGATTGTGGTCCTGGACCTTGAGTGATGGGTCATTTAATGAAGGACTGCTTTATAATGGTCTCACAAACAGAAACTAAAACAAATTTACCTTTTAGTAAGTAAATCCTGTCAACCCTGACAGGATTTTTTTTTTACATAGGAAAGCTCAATTTTTTGCATCTAAAGCAGTCTCTTGTTCTAATGGTGTCTAACTTGTATTTTTTAAAAAATCCAATTAAGTTAAAATGACATTCCAGCATGATATAATTAAAGACAGCCCAGCCATTTCTATCCATGTGGAAATGCACCTCAGCATTACCTCAGTATGGCTAGTGGAATCCTGCAGGCAGAGCATCCCAGTGCTGCACAAAGAGCCCACCACCAAATTTCAATTCTCAGCTGTTTTTTACTCTGAACCCTTTTTGTAAATGAGTTGTGATCACTGGAGCAGTTTAGGAAATAACATCTTACTTCAGAAAGCTGCCATAAAAATACTCAAAGAGTTTTTTTTTGAAAAGTTGATTAAATTCATTACTACCTCTCAAAATTGGGAAGTTATCTGGAAAAAGCAAAAAGGTCACATTTTTAACTGCAGTAGACTTGCAGTAAATGATTCACTGGATTATAAAGATGTTTGCATCCAGACATCTGTCTTCTGTTCATAAATTAGATAGTTCTGTCTATTATAAGTAGTCTTGATGAGTTCCTTTATGAAATACCTGCTTTTTCAACTTAACTTAGCATAATTAACTTATGTATTTTTTCAGAAATATATTAGTAGCTTCCATTAATTGTTAGAAAAACAGGAGATGGTTCGGTGAGAACACGTTTCTATCTTTGTTTATGACAGAAAACATACAGATGTCTGATATTTGACAATGGGCAGGCTGCCTGTAATTTTTCATTTCCATTTTATTTGAAAAAAAGGGAAAGCATCCAGTGTATGTCTGTTATCCAATCTCATGCTTGATTCATTGAACATGAAAAAAAATGTAATAGATATTGATGCAGCCAGGAGTTTTCTGTGTAAGGATGTTATTCCTTTGTCTGCCTTGAGTTAGGAAGGCTGTAACATGCCACTTCTTGGCTAGTTTAATTGTGTAATTGGTTTTGGAAAGAAAAAGTCATGAACAAGAGCTTGGGCACAAACAAGCTGTTGGAGAATCTGCCATTACCAGACACCATTTGGTATATGGAAAGCTGACACTGGCCATGCCCTGAGCCTGGGCTGAAGTGTGAACAAAGCTGTGTCTGAAGCCCAGCTGGACATTCTGAAGTGTTAAACAGCAGCTTCAGCCTGGGGTGTTGCTCCATCCCCCTCCAGTACCTCACTGGAAGAGATGCAGGAACAGGAGGGAAATCTGGTCTGGCATTGCAGCTGAACACCTCACAGACAAGAGCCTGGGCTTTCTTGCTTGCATGGACAAGGTCATTCCAGCACTGTAGCTTTTTAGGGATGGAGGAGATACTTCCCACAAATTAGTTGATTTGAGCTAAACTTTGTTTGTACCCTAAAGCTCTGGAATTCAAAAGAGGTTTAAATTTTTTAAATCATTATTTCCTTTGTATGATGTTTATTTCAAAACAGTAGTGAGTTTTTATAGGCACTACATTTCGCTTCTAAAAGATAAATTTAAACACTGTTTCGGTGAGGGTTGGAATATCTTGATTATCTCTTATTTATAGCAGTTAGACTTGATTTCGAAACATAAAAACAGACTTGTTTTGATCACTCATGTACATTTTCTTCTCTTTTCCTATGGAGTGAGGAAAAAACCTCTAACTTTACTTGAAAATCATGTCATTCTGAAAATGGGTTATAGGTAAATTGTGCAATAGGGATTAAATAAAATGGATATCATTCATTATGCAATGTTGGATCTAGCACAAGGAAATCTATTATTAATTGCTGAGAAAGAATAATGATCAGAAACCTGCCACTTGCTGCCTTGTTAGCAGCCTAACATTTTAATGGATTATAAGAAGTAACTTGTTTATAAAAATGGAGATTTTGAATTTGTACTCTTCTTAGTTTCGTCACTAATGTGTGAGCTGTATAACATAAGCCTGTTTACTTCTGTTCTCAGGTAACAAAATTCATAATTAAATGTGTCTTACACAGTTTCCTGCCTTTCCTAGCAAAGGGTCCAAAGATCAAATGGATTTTATTGAAATGCTGAGGGAGCAAACATAAGCAATTCATAGAAAATGCAGACAGGTTTTCCTTACTGACTCTTACACTCAGCAAGTAGGAAGAAACACTATTTGTAGAGTTGCCTGCCAACCGTATTACACAAGTGTTACTCTTTGAAATGTTATTAGACTTTTTAATCCTTTCTTGGTTCTGTTATTGTACTAGGAATCCATAAGGTTTTTCATTTTCTGTTAAGTTACAAACTTGCTTTCAACTAATTGTTTAACACTAAAAAGTTTGTCAAGAATTGTAAAATATCACACTTAAGCTGAAGATTGTTTTTTCTCTCCTAGGTCGTCAAACTGAAGCAGATAGAACACACGCTGAATGAGAAGAGGATATTACAAGCAGTGAACTTTCCTTTCCTTGTTAAACTGGAGTATTCTTTTAAGGTAGTCATCACTTTCAGAGTAGTTGTTGGGTTTCAGGGAAGTGCATGCTTACACTTTAGATATTAAAATATATAACTTTTACTGTACAATAGTTCAAGTATTTTTGTTTTCAAAGATGCTTCATTTGGCACTGTTGCCAGGGCTTGAGTAGGAGTGGAGTGCACTCGTGTACACTTCATATACCCCGGTTCATCAGGTAATGTTTGAAAGGATATCTCCAAATAAAAAAATAAAAATTAAATTAAGTTAAACTCCTCAGAGTTTTTTCTTGTCTTGGAGGGCAACTGGATTGTACAGCAAGGGAGCTTTAAGGCATCATTTTACCTTTGAGAAATACCAAAGCGTGTCTTCTGTACCACTATATAGAATGGTAATTTGTAATTGTTCTGCAGATCTTTTTGCTTGAGATTTATACTTGAGGCAGGTCTTAATGGCAGTTTTAACCATGAAGGACAGAACTTTGAGCTTAGCTTCTAATTTCATGACAGTATGTACTAGTTAGTCTGTAAAGAAATTGAGAAGCTTTCTAGTTTATGGAGTGGTATGTGCCTTCTTTTATTCTTCTTTTTTTTGAAGATTTTAAATGAGCAGACGTGTTCTACCTTAATCTTTAGAGGTTTGAGGCTTGGGGCAGGGGCTGTGGAGAAAAGAATACTTCAGGTTGCCAGTCATAAGTATTGAAGACTACAAGGTCTTGCCTTGCAGTAGGCATCTTACCCTCTCTTCCATCAGGTCTCTTACACACCAGTCTACGTCTGGACCTCACTAATTATCTTTATCAGACTTGCTTTAAAATATATTTCTTGAGATATATGATGCTTCTTTTGCAGTTTTTCAAGAATTTCTACCTATGTTGCATTATATTTGTCAGTGTCATTGGATGGCTACAATTTTTCATTTTCATTCATTAATAAAATGTACTCCACGTAGGAGTTGTAGAGACTATAGCATGTCTAATGTGTATTTGTGTGTGTTTACTTGTCTCCTTAATTTCCTTAGGACAATTCTAATTTATACATGGTAATGGAGTATGTTCCTGGTGGAGAAATGTTTTCACATCTAAGAAGAATCGGAAGGTTCAGGTAAGAGTATTAATGACATTATTCCTTTAAAAAGGCTTAATTTGCTGATTTGGGAAGAGGGTTTTGTAAAATTTGTTAGCATTGAAGAAAAAACTCTGAAGGGCTAAGTGCATTTACTTTACCTCTTGTTCAGTGGACTTAAATTAGGCAGTGAAGAATTCCTAATTACTTTTCATTTAGTTAATACAGGCATTTGTGATCTGTGCATGATAGAATCTTGGAATTCCTATGTGTATTGTCACTGAATTTCATGATAATTTCTAAAAGTAAAATTTGAAGTCCAAGCTCTGCACTGTGGAATACATTCATCTTGATTTGTATGTGTATTTTAGCTGCAAGATTTGAATTTAGGGAATGTATGTATCAATTCTGAAAATGTTTGGTTTTGCTTTTTCTTGTTGCACAGTAAAAGAACCAGTTAAAAAATACTTACTTTGTCTATCCCTGCAGTTAGGTGGTTGTTTTGGTACCTTGACATAGTATTGTGGTACTTAATATTCTTTTAATTCTTCACAGTGAACCACATGCACGGTTTTATGCAGCTCAGATAGTGCTAACATTTGAGTACCTCCATTCATTAGACCTCATCTACAGAGATCTAAAGCCTGAAAATCTTTTAATTGATCAGCAAGGATACATCCAGGTATGATATTCTTCATATATTTAGGGAGTGAAGTTATGTCTTGCAGTGTAGATTTAGGTGATTTGAGAAAATGTGTTTAAAATAAATGGTCTATTAGCATGTTTGTGTGGAGCACTCAAATGCCATACTGTCTAGTAATGGTTAAAACCCTTGGGTTGTACTTCCTCTGACTAAAATTAAGTATGCACAGTAGAGCTGTCTGCAGTTGAGCCAGTTGTCAGGATTTCCCTTGGGGTCTGTGGTGAGAAGTAGGTGATTACATGGCTCTGTTCATCTGACCTACTTTATACGTCTGCCCTAAAACAAGATGAAAGATGCCCTAAAATGTCTGTTTCTCTGCACTGTCTGTTTAAGTTCTTTAGGGAAACCAGCTTAGATATTAGCCCTGACATGGTAGTACTTAATGTCCATCAGATGAATCCCACCCTTGGAGAGTCCTAGCCTTCCCAGCACAGCTGGGGTGGGAGCTGAGGCGAGGTCAGCACTGCATTGCTCAAATGGCTGCTTTTGTTTTCCAACAGCCTCTCATCTTATGAGATGGCACCTTCTCATCTTCCTCTTGCCTCTTATGTTTTCAGCTAAATGGCAAATGGGAAGGCAGAGTGCAGCAACAAGCACTCTGCAATGCTGTGCAGTCCTTAAACTTAAAAGGAAGTTCTTCCCTCATTGTGTCGCCTTTTGCCACAGCAGAATCTAAACAAGAAAACCGATAATAAAAATGTTTGAGAGAAGTGTAAAGGATTCGTATCTTATGTTGTTTATAACTGTAAAATAACTTTGCATGGAGTGTAAGATAACACTGTAGGGAGATCTGTACAAGTTCCTTTAACATAGTTGGTGAGCACCATTAATGTACAGCTGGTTTACTCTGTTTGCTGTGACTGCTTTACTCCAGCACTGGCAGCTCTCTGTGTGCAACAGCATGTTTCTGTGATGGTGGCAGAGGGAGGTTTGTGTTCCTATGTTGATGCTGCAGCTCCAACTTCATTTTCTTTTTGTATTTTAAAGCCATTACTGTTTGTCCCATGTCTGCAGTGTATTCTTCTTACATAGACTGATGTGCATTCCTAAACACAGAAATGATTCTTTGCTGACTGAAGCAGGTCTCTCCAGTCAGCATGTCACCCACTCCATTCAGTTCCAGCTGCTGATGCTGCTGTTTCTACTGAAAATGAAGAAAAGCTGCCTTGATAGTTTGTCTTCTTTAGTTGTGACATTAATGTACAGCACCGTCAGCATGGGTTATTGTACAATTAGCAGTGATTCTAATTTGGTACAGTATGGTTTCTCAAGGAATGGGTTGAAATTGAAACCAAGAAGAAGGAAACAAAAGAAACAAGCATAGACTTGGTAGCTTGAAACTGATCCCAGAATTCCACATGCAATTACCTAGATTCTGTATGTATTCCACAATATGGTCCAGGAAAAAACACAGACAGTATGATATTGCATACGGAGTTCTGAAAACTTACTGTAGAAAACATGACAAATGAAATGAGGAATTTATAATGTCCCAGTACTTGCCATTTGTGAATACAGTTATTGCTACATTTTCCCCCCCCAGACCTCAAATAAACAAACTTGACTCTGGTGATGCTTTCAAAGATAATCAGAAGTTACTGGAAGACCTCTTCTGTGTTGTCTTATTCCCACACTTATTTTACATATGACCTTTATACACTTATGCAATAAAATTCTAAATTTACAAGACTGGGGGATATATTGACCCATTCTGTGATTCATTTATTTGTTAACTAAAGGAAAAGATAAATATCTTGTTTATAGTCTTCAAATTTTCAGCATTACAAACAGTCTGATTTTAAAATAGAAGAAAAATTACTAATGTAATTGCTGTACATGTGGAAGATTAGTAAGCCATAGTTTCCACTGATTTTTAAATTATAAATAGAAGCTGGTGTCAGGGTGATAATACATATTTTGTGTTCTTCATCAATTTTATCATGCGACCTATTTATCTGACTTAGAAGTACCAGGAGGACTGACTAATAAAGGTACATCTGACTATATGATACTACATGATTTGAGAAATAAATTTTTCTCCTGTAAAAAATGGCTTTCCAGAATATTTATAAAGTAGTTAATTTTAAATTTCTGTGTAGCAATGCACTTACAATCAATTTATTTCTTCTAATGACAGGTCACGGACTTTGGCTTTGCAAAAAGAGTAAAAGGCAGAACTTGGACGTTATGTGGGACTCCAGAATACCTGGCACCTGAAATAATTCTCAGCAAGGTACTTTGTCTTGTTACTCAGCCATGCATTTGATACAGTTAAATCTTCTCACCCAGTTAGCAAGCTCTGAGGGATAAACAGTTGCTGACACTTCCAAAAATTAAATCTTGACTAGTCAATTGACAAATGACACAAAATGCAGTCATTGCATTGTAAATATTTGTTTAGTATGCCAAAACTTATGCCAGATTAGGGATTTTCACATAACTGTACCAAACTTTCTACATATGCTTGCCACATAACTTGTGAGGGGCAAAGAGATTTAAAGAACTTGTAATCAGGTTATTTAGCTGACATCCTTTTCAGAAGAACAGAGCTGAGTGATTACATTCTGAAGTGTTAACACACTAGAACAAGAACTCCAGAGGTAACAAGAACTGTGTATGGGATGAATCAGTAGTCATTATATAATTAGTTGCAGAGTTTCAGTTTTAAGGCAGTTGACATCAAATCAAACATGACAATCCACTGGTTTTACAGGTAAAGCACAAGCAGTCTAAGCTGACTGTAGATCTGTCAGTCTACTATCTGCATTAAGTGTTCCAACATAAAGAAGTATTATTTATCCTATGGCTGTTTAACTGTAGCACTGTATGTTTTGCAAATGAAAAATAGAGAACTGCTTATGCTATAAACCAATAGTAGTGCATAATGTTAAAGTACACATTTAACACATGCTTGAATTAAATACCCTTTGCAGATCGTCAAAAGTGAACAGAAAATACCTCTGTTTGGGGAAAAATTGTTTGTTGTTTGCATGCTTTTTCCCCTGTGCAGCTGAAACAGCAGAAGAAATTGCAATGCTTCTACTACAATGTCTTCACAATAGATTTTCCTGAAAGACAGTCTGAGTCCTGAGCTTTGTAAAAAATCTCAGAGAACATATATGAAATGGATGGGTTTGGTTGTTTCTTTGTCTTTTGCAACATTGAATAGGACCTACTAATGGTTTAAGGTTCAGGCTTTTAAGATCAGATCATAAATAACTCTAACAGCTAATTAACTAAACTTTAAAGTTCTTGTAGCTGGTAAACTACATATGAAACTGAATGTTCCAAAATGTGGATAATCAAGCGAAATGGTAACTGTACAACATAGGAATGTTGTTATGTATGTTGCTATAATGAAATTTCCTTAAGCTTTGAAGAATTATCAGTCTGTAACAAAATTGTTTTGATTTCAAATAAATAAGTTGTGCCCATTTCTGTCACTTAGGGAGTCTTGTCACAGGAGTGTAAAGAAATCACTGACACTCATCACAGGAATGTGTGCAAAATGCCTTATTTCCATCACTGTTTCACTGTCATCACTGTATTAGGTTTTAAGTGTATTGCTGTTGGAATCTGTGAATGCTAGTTTGGTTGGAGTCAGGTTGTAAGTTCTGCATTAAATGAACAATAATGTATTTGCTTTCTTTGTGTTCTGTAAATATATTGATCTATGCTGGCAATCTTAACCTGTGTTAGAAACTGCACTAACAGTGGCACGTTTCGTTTCATTCAGGGTTACAACAAGGCAGTGGATTGGTGGGCACTAGGAGTGTTAATCTACGAAATGGCAGCTGGATATCCCCCATTCTTTGCAGATCAGCCCATTCAAATTTACGAGAAGATTGTGTCTGGCAAGGTGGGTTAAGGCTCTGGGTGTTTTCACAAATGCAGTTGTTTCTATTGAACCTGGTTTTTGGTGGAGGAGATGCAGAATTCACTAGCTACTAGACAGTGAGCAATTTGGAAAGGACCTAGGAGAAGTTTGTAATGCACATTTCATAAGTACAGACATTGTTACTTGAAAACCAAAGTTATAAAAATCTGTTCCCTGCCGTCAAATTTAAAATGCAAGTTACTAAATTTACAGACATTGTGGTATTATATCCTTTTATGCTCAGATTAAAGTGATCCAATGACTATTAACAACTACTTAGCTGTGTGCCTAATTTGCCTAGCTATTTTCTATAAATTTTTTTGCAATTTTTGTGAAGCCCTGAAGAGTTTCCATCATTCCTAGGTCTTTTTACTTCCACGGTCTTATAGCTAGACATGTCTAATGTTGTTTGGCTCTCATTGTTATATAAAATTGTTGAAAAGTGTTTCCAATGTTTCCCTTTTATTTTTCGTTAATATCTTTTAGTGTGCTGGATAGCAGCAAAATGTAGTCATTCTGCTGTTTCCCCTGCCAGCCACTGTTGATTCTTTGTGCTCACTTGATTTGTTACAGTTGTTCTCTCCCTTGCCCCTACATAGACACATGCTGTGCTGCATCTCAGGTGCCTCTGTAATTCCAGTCAAGGGCAGTACCTCAGTAGGCCTGTGGTGCACTGCACTCAGGTTGATATTTATGTAATAAAGAAGGTGGTTGGTGGTTGCTCTTTGAAAGGTTTTAATGTTGTGAACCTTCAGCTGTGTCCATGAATATATGGGAATTCATTTACAAAGACGTATTTTTAAATAAATATTTTTCTTCTAAACTAAAACCAAAATGTGGGGCATGTTTTGTAGTTTTATCTAATTGGTTTGACATCTGTAAAAGGTGATCTACCTTTTTTACTGCTGGATGGACTACAGCAGAAATAGCACTGACATCAACTCTGGAAATTGTAGTTCAGTCCTCAGCTAGCAGTTGTTTATAACCCAGGGTCTTTCATTTATTCTACATCATTTGCTTAGTTCTCTACTTAAAAATTTGAGTTAATATTTCCTTACTTCTCAGTGGTCTAGATATTATAATCATTAAACCTATGAATTTCTCATAATCTATAATAGAACCATATTGGCAGGTAAACTGAAGCAGGGTGCTTGATAACTGGACTTGTTGATTTTTTGAAATTTTTTTATGTTAAGTAATTCCATGATCTGTATTTACATCATAACTGATCAGCTCAATATCGGGAGTGTCAAACACTGAGACTATGAGGATGACAAATACAGCTTTCTGCCTGTTCTTTTCCCCTTCCTTCTCTCTGCCAACTCAAATGGTGTCAGTAGATCATTTGTTAGAAAAACCCTTTGTAATTACATCCCACGAATCATCTTCAAATATCCTTTAGCCAGGTTTGAATGAATTGCAAGTCACTAGTGTGCTGCCTTCAAATAGTGCTGTTATGTAAGGCTTCTGATGTTGGTGCATTTAGTTATGAGAAACAGATTGCAGTACAGCATAAAGTTCCAGATTGACTTTTCATATATGATTGCTGAATGTACAGTTATTTCAGAGCATATCTATGTATTTATGTGCTGTATATATGCTATATACTGTCTCCTCTGTGTGTGTATATATATAATATAATCTAAAAATTTATACCTAGAAAATAGCTGAGAATGTCTTGAGATGATGTGTTATTAAAACACCAAGTTAAACTTAGCTTTTAGATCACTGTTACATTAAATTAATATCTTGCCCCCTAGAAACTTCCACTTCAAGAAATCGTAGATGGGCAATGTAATGCTACTGATAAAGGCTTTGTGAAACAGAAATACAATAATCATATTGTGCAACAATAATCATCTCTCTCTTCATGCATTCCTGCTTGATTTGATTTTAGAAGAAAGATAGAAAATTGCTCTACTGTTTCCCTTTGTGTCAAATTTTTTCCCTTCACAGGGGAAAGAATCAAGTTTGTATCATGTTTGTTAATGTTGCTGGTGTATGATTTTAGGTGAGGTTCCCATCACACTTCAGTTCAGACCTAAAGGATCTTCTAAGAAATTTACTCCAGGTAGATTTGACCAAACGATATGGAAATCTCAAGAATGGTGTAAATGACATAAAGAATCACAAGTGGTTTGCAACTACAGATTGGATTGCCATTTATCAGAGAAAGGTAAGACCCTTCCTGATCAAAACTATTACAAGTCTTTAAGGGATTCAAGTAGAATTTCTAATTATTGTGTTTAATTTTTATTTCCTAGATCTGTGACTTTAAATTGAGAAAGAGTGAAAGTAATTTAATCTTTTAAGGTTCCAAAGGATATGTTTAGATTGAATTATGTTTGTTTCTTCTGGGTATTTTACCCTGGACCTCTGTGTACATTCACATTCTCTTTAAGACACACGTTGTGCATTAGTCTATTTCTGGATTATCTCAGGACAAGGCATCTCATGCCTCTCTCACTTTTTATTTAACCCCTGCTATAGTGGCATCTATAAATACTCCTCTACAGCAGAAATGAATTTGTTTTCCTTTCCAGCCAGCTCTTAGCACTCAGACTGTGCTTCAGTGTGGAGAAGCTCATGCCAAAGCTAGAGCTTTTCTTTTTTCTCCTAAAGCAACCTGCTCCCTCGGTAAAAAAAGCTAGAGATAAGTGATAATATTTAAAGAAATTGGTTTGAATTTGAAATGCTAACAGACTTGACTATAGAGGCATCAACTTGCTGCTGTAACAGCAGTATTTTAAGGGCCAAACCTAAATACTAACAATAGTTTATAAAAAGAAACTAGTTGTTTGGCTACACAAACTGACAGTACAGTTGTTGAATTATTCACTAATGTATTAATTACTAGGAGACAGGGTACAATTAATGCATCCTGTATTCCTTGCATTAAGTATAGATATTTTTAAGAAAATATTCCCCATTGTGGAATTCTAATTATCTGTGCTTCACTTTCTGAATGCCTCTTTGCAAGGCAGATTTATATGCACCGAGATTCATTTGCCAGTACACTGTTTGGGAACACCCAGGCCCCATAATATTAACAGTGCTTTAATACTGTGCTAAATACTCTTAGCATTGCTAGTGTACTGCTATAGTGAATTACTTTCACATAAGTAAGAAATATTTTTAAATGTTAAGTAGTACAGTCAGAATAGCTATTACTAGATTTAAAGGGTTGTGAAAACTGATACTGAGTAAGTTTGAAGCTTCTAATTATAAAGAATAAATACTGTAATAGGGTCTGAAACAACAGCCTGGATTGTAATATCATTCAAGTAGTCACAGAAATACAGCAACAAACCTTAGACTTACACTAGTTTTTCACAGTGGCTGTTACCACAGCATGTAATCTCCTGAATAAACATAGTGTTCCTTGGCAGCTAATGTCAAGTGAATGTTGGGTTTTTTGGAGTTTTTTTGTTTGTTTGTTTTTTGTTTTGTTTGGGGTTTTTGGTTGGTTTTTGGTTGGTTGGTGTTTGTTTGGTTTGGTTTGGGGTTTTTTCTTGTTTGTTTTTTGTTTGTTTTGTTTTGTTTTTTTCTTTTAATGCTATGGTCATAAGTAAACCAGTCAATTACTTAAAATTTCGGATACAGAATCACAAAATTTGCTGATTTGGAAGGGACCCACAAGGATCATCCAGTCCAGCTCCTGATCCTGCACAGGACCCCAGGAGTCACACCATGGGCCAGAGAGCCTTGTCCAAACGCTTCTTGAACCTCTCAGGCTGGGGAGCTGTTCAGTGCCCAAAGAGCCTCTGGGTGAAGAGACTTCTCCTGATGCCCTCCCTAACCCTGCCCTGACTCAGCCTCAGGCCATTCCCTCGGGTCCTGTCACCGTCACTGAGCAGAGATCAGCGCCTGCCGCTCCTCTTCCCTCACGAGGAAGTTGTGACTGCAGTGAGCTCTGCCCTCAGTCTCCTCCGGGCTGAACCGACCCAGTGCCCTCAGCTGCTCCTCACAGCTTCCCCTCAAGGCCCTTCCCCATCTTTGTTGCCCTCCTCTGGACACTCTCTAATAGTTCAATGTCTTTCTCATACTGTGGCACCCAAAACTGCCCCCAGCACTCGCGGTGAGGCTGCCCCAGAGCAGAGCAGAGCAGGACAATCCCCTCCCCTGCCTGGCTGGCGATGCTGGGCCTGATGTCCCCATGACATGGCTGTCCCTGCTGGCTGCCAGGGCACTGCTGGCTCAACTTGCCATCAACCAGGACCCCCAGGTTCCTTTCCACAGCTGCTCTCCAGCCTCTTGTCCCCCAGTCTCTCCGTACATCCAGAGTAGCCTTATCCCAGGTGCAGAATCTGGCACTTCTCAATGTTGAACTTCATACACTTGCTGATTGCCCAGTCTTTGAATTTGTCAGTCTCTCTGCAGGGCCTCCCAGCCCTCCACGGAGTCAACAACTCCTCCCACTTTTCTGTCATCTGTGAACTTACTTAGTATCCCTTCCACTCCTGCGTCCTAATCATTTATGAAGGTGTTCAAGAGCACAGGGCCAAGAATTGAGCCCTACAGAGCCCGACTAGTGACAGCTCACCAGTCTTATGTCATCCCATTCACTGTAACCTTCTGTGCCCCACCTGCTCACTCATTGCATGATATACCATCAAGTCTTCCTTTCTTTATGTGTTTCCATATATATTAACACACTGCCTGATAAGAAGATTGTACTTAGGTACAAACAGGTATTTCCACTAAAAACCAGTGTTACCTCCTGCAATCTCTTTTTAGCAATTTCCATAGTGAACAGGAAAAGGTCTGACGTGTCTCATTTGGAAGTGTTCTAAAGTTCAAGCAGTAAATTAGGTATTTTCTGTGCTCTGAGTTTTGCTGTAAGAAAGTAACTGGAAATCAGTTTAAGAAGACACAGAGACAGAATTCAGATAATGGTAATGTGTGGCTTTGTAGGCTAGGTATGTACACAGACTGTATGTTCACTTAGGCTAAATTGCTGAAAGATGTGTCTTAAGAAGAGGATATACACGTGACAATTGCATGCACAAATGCACAAGTTACTGTTACTTCTTGGCAGTGTACAATGGTATTGCCCACAGTCTGGAGTTTAATTTTGTTACTCTGTGTTGTACCCCTTTAATTTACTGATCTACACATGCAACACACCCTGACCATCAGCAGTCTGCCTGGGGGCTCAGAGTGGTGTGATCCTCTGCCTCAGCTGGAGATGTGCCTGCCCTGTTTCGTTGTCTCCCCACTATTCTGCCTCTGGCACACCTACTCCTTGAGATGTTTGGGAGAGAGATACTTGTCTGATGACTTTGTGTTTCCAGGTTTAAATTTGCATCACCTGCATAATTTTGTTGTAATTTTGCTTACCTTACGGTACAGTCTTTGAATGACTACTTCAAGTCATTGCTTGTGTCTCATTGTGGCCTCGTTTTTAGAAGGCTTTCACTTCTCACTTAGGTCCTAGGAGGAACTTCATAAAAGATGCAAAACAAATTCTTTTCCACTTGTATTAGGTTAGTTTTTATTTGGAAATAGAAGATTGTTACTAAGTAGGAAGGAGAGGCATGCCAAGCTTTCCCAAGATTTTTGTGTAGTGGTGGTGGCAATCAATGTTCTCCATGTCCTGTGCTAATGAGCTGGAAGGAGCAGGATCGCCTCTGCAAGGAGGGGACTAATCTTTGTTTTGAAGTGGAAGTAATTTTCTAATGAGGTCTGTCAGCAAGAGATTGGTCTATTTCAATTTAGATTCACACATCTAGGCCGCTACCTTCCTAGGTTGGTTTTGTTTATATGCCACAACTTAAATCTGCAATACCTGATTTCTTAGCAGGATCTGAGAAGTAATGGGGGTATTGCTGTGCTCATTATTACAATGTTAAATCTATTGGTATTTGGCCAGCAACATTTCATGTGCCTTTTTGTGTTTCCTACCAATACAGGTAGAAGCTCCATTCATACCAAAGTGCAGAGGTCCTGGAGATACCAGCAACTTTGATGACTATGAAGAAGAAGATATTCGTGCTTCTCTAACAGAAAAATGTGCAAAAGAATTTGCTGATTTTTAGTAGGAGTAAGAGGACAAGATGACATCAGGGCTCACATTGGGATCTTTGCACTCTGTTAACAGATGAGGTGGAGCTGAGACCATCATATGTCAAAACAGTTACCTAGTTACTTCATTCCACAAAGCTGACTGAGGTCTTTATTGCCATCTTCCATGTGTGCAGTTTGCACCAACCCTTCTAACTAGGCACAATTAAGCAAGCACTGTTTGTGCAGTAACACAGAATAATAGACCACTTTCCTACTTAACTTTGGTTTCTGTCGTTCTTTGTTTCTGTGTATTGTTCATTTTCCCCCTTTGAAATGAAGTAGTTTTTTACCCAAGAATGCTCCATTTTATTTTGAATAATGTATTATTTGTGTGAGTGAAATGGAAGGTGTTGCGGCTAGTGTGATTTAGACTGAAGTGAAAGATAAATGTTGCTTCTAGTCTGTGCCAGCCAATAATTCATGTCTGTCTTGTGTCTGATGCTACAATTTATAATAATTTTTTAGTAGCTCAGACTAAACCTAGCCAACATTTTTAGCATTTTTGAAGGTAGTATTTATCGCCATATAAATGTCTGCTAAATTAACTTAAAAACATTTCTTCCTGGAGGCTGACCAAAATTCAGTAGAGTCAATTGGATGGCTTAAGTAGGGGACAGTAGCTAGACCCCGTGCCTTGGTTTTCTACATCCCTGCAGTTTTCGTCACTGCCTCCTTCCTTTGTATTTTTCCCACCTAGGCAGTAGGAAGTTGCCATAACCAGACTGTACCATGGAAAGCTTACAGTCTCTTGAGAGGGAGTAATTCCACCTGGTCTGGACTTTGGACCATATTAAACCAAGTCAACTTACCAGCATTTCAGTTGGCAGGTGTGAAATGGCTTGTTTAAGATCAAGAACCCTAAACTCATAAAGGAAGTTTTGGTCAGTACTGTAGAGAATTCATTTTGATTCACTTTTTCTTCTGTTTTTTTCTTATTTTTTTTAAAGTAGCCAATGTTTCGGCTCCCAAAGTATTCCTTGCTTCAAGCCTTTTTTGATTAAAAAAGGCATCCATTAGAATAAAAACCATCATGCCACAGAAAGCAAAATGCGCTCTGCCATTAGCTATGAAAAACAAATGGTTTAGCAAATGCAAAATAATGTTCTAGATGCATCGCTGGATGAACACGGTTATTTTTTGTTAGCTGTTAAGAATAAGAGGTTATTGCCAAGTTTTTATTCTGGTATACTATATTAGTAAACTGAGGATGGAGTACTGCTACAATCATTTTCTTTTTAATTACAGCACTTCATTCATGAAGAAAAGAGATCAAGTTTAAAAACTGCAACAGCTGAGTTTATTTTAGTTGCGTTGTGTCTTCATTTCTAACCTACTTTCTTTCAATCAATCAGAATGTATGGTCACACAGATACAAGTATTTGGGTTTAATTATGTTTTGTATACTCTCACCAACTGACTTAAAAGGTATTGCTACCATGTGCTAGCTTTGGGCACTTTTACACATTTATTTCAATGTTAATAATCAGCGGCTCAGCACTTTTTTTGGGGTTGCTTTTAAACTTATTCATAGTAGTTTTATTTGAACACTTGGTTTTGGCTGTCTCAGTGACCTGTCTTAAAACAGCACATCTAAAAGTTTAAACTAGACTCATGTTTTATGATAAATTTACATGCATACAAGGATTAATTGTTTTTTTAAAAAACGAGCTATATTGATACATAGCCATTGGATTTGTTTGAATGCCAGTGCAAATAAACAGCTGGCGTTCCTACCTTTTAATCTGTACGACGCTCCTAAAAGAAAGGCCTTTGTAGACATTTTACAAAAGAGTATGAAACATACCACCCAATGTTCTGTCTGTTTAGGTTGTTGAGCATTTTTGCACAACGTCATTAGGAGGCTGACACTGAATGCAGTCTTTGTCCACCCATATTTACATACATGCAAGAAAAGTATAAGATACTTTGCTGTAGCAAATTTTATGTAACAAAGATATATCGTCACATTAATAAATTTAAAGAAATCCTTTGTATGAAAATGTTAAAATCTTTTGTATTTCATTTAGACCAAGGACATGCTGCTGTATGCTAGCTGTATGCGATAAATTCTACAGTAACTTTGTTGTCGTTTATGAACTTTAAAAGATTTTAATAAATGTTGAAGATCACAATTTGATTCTGTTATGATTTTAATTTTTAATCATTACATTTATAGTTCTAGAAAGGTTCAAAGATTTTTCTGTTCTGTAAAATACTGTAATCATTCATCTTGCGTGTACAATAAGACAAAAGTCTAGGAAATTGGTTCTGACATGTCTGTCTGATATCCAGATTAAATTCTACACGGGCATAAGTGGAAAAGTCATCATAATGCCATGATATTATGCTATTTTTTAATTTCATGAAAATCCTGTTAGAAAGTAAAACACTTTTCCAATATGGCATAATAGACTTCAGTATGGAAATGAGATTCTATTTTGGAAAAGGAGGGGAAGTGTGCAATTTCCAAGGCATTAGTGAGTACTTTTGACAATGTGAGTATTATACAACCCTCTCATTTAAACACAGTCATGAAATATAACTACAGAATATTATGTTACCTGTATTTAATTTGAAAAATCCTTTTCACAATATGGAAAAATTGTATATCTATGACAGTAGAAGCTTGTTAATTTTACACATTTGAGGAATTAAGTGTTGAACTATATGGTATATTTTAATTGTACTCTAGTTGTATGTAACTTTCATTTCCAACATAAAGGATTGTATCTCATTAAGTAAATTGCTTTTTTTATTATCTTGTCAGTTGCATTAAAACCCTTATTTTTAAATCCTTTAAAGTATTTTACTAATTTTTGCAAATAATTAGATGTTTTTAAGTGCTGCAATAGTGTGCAATAGTAAACATTTATATACAGAAGTGCAAATTAAATTATGTACAACACTTGTGCTGCTTCTTTGTGAATCAGAATGTTGTATGATGACAGTTGTTGCACCTCCCCACATGTGAGCAGGGTTTGAGAGCAAGAGGAAAAGGTGGTGAAACCTACTACACGTATGAGTTGGGGCACAGTAAGCTTTACACTAACTAGGCTGTCTGAAGAAGGCGATGTGGAGAACATTAAAGGCACTATGAGAAGTCTTGGACTTCTTAGACAATCAAAAGCAAGCAAGGTGATCATTAGCTTCAGTATTGTTTGTCTTCATTTTATTTTCATTCAGACTCGATGCTTTTTATTAAAGATAATTGCCTGTTTTTAAACTGTCTGCAGATCCCGCTGTACAAACTTTGTGCTGTGTCTCGTTGTGCTGTGAAACAACTGATAGAAGTAAAGACTGTTCATGGTCTTGGCATTGTCTGTCTTGAGGCTTTTTCTGCAAGTGGTGTTTGGAGAGGCTCTGGTGCCTGCTCTGTAATGCAGCTCCTCCTCTTCCCACTGTCTGAGCCGAGCTGTGGCCTCTGTGCTTCTGCTGCTGTACGCCTGCGACTGCGGTCTTGTGTTCTTGGTTTCCTGGTACTACTGCTACATTACATTTTAAAGACCTTTGTACTTTTTCTAAAGCTGAGCTAAAAACCTGCGGATATGCTGTCTTCTGCTTTTACTACAGCTCCTAAACAAGCACAGCATGCTGAGCCACAGATTTGAAGGTGTCATTCAAATCTGTTCTGATTTGCTGCATAAGGAGGACTTATCCCAGATCAGAACTGAAGAACCATTCCATAAGAAACTGGTAAAAAAACAGTTCCATTCTCTAGCTGAGGTGCATATAGCTGATCTGGATCTGTTTGATGATATTTAAAAAAAAAAAAAAAAAAGAAAGAGTTTGACCACCACAGTTTTACAAGTGTGGGTCTTGCATACATTTTAAAAATGTTTTTCATGGAAAGTTATTTTTATGAGGTATTGACTGATCTAAGTTCTTAAACAGAAGGGTTAAATATGAGCACCTGACTTCAAGCTGGGCAGTAAAAGGGTTAGAACTCCACAAGGATGTTTGAATGCCTTATAGATAGTAAATGTTTGTCATCTTACTTAGGGATTATGTGAAGTGTTGGATTTTTTTAGAAGTGTAAGATGGGTACCTAGAGGCAAGACAGGATCTCAAGATATCTTCCCTTTCTAACTTCTGAATTTGATGATGAATAAAAGTATGAATTAAATCTGAGATCTAGTCACATTTTTACCTTTTTTGTTGTTTGGATTTGGGGAGGGGTATCGTATGACAAAAAGGGATGCCTGAAGGAAACTTGCATATATTGAAAATGTATTTTATTCTTATAATTGACTAGTACAAAAAGTGTAGTCCCTCAGTGGGATAAAAACAGCTTGAGGTTTCTATGACATCATTAGGATCAGTTCCCAACAGTGTTTCAAAGCCAGTAAAAATTCCTTTACAATCCTTACAGCTTCATTGTGCTGTTCCCTCCCTTGGAGGGTCAAGTACCGATGTTGCAAAACCATATTCTAAGAATTGTGTATGTATGGCTCTTCTTGAAGCTTTAAAGAAACATAGTAGTGGTGTTCATTGATATGAGCTGCTGGTCAGTGAAGCACGAGTGGAAGAGCCAGTGACAAACTTGCACATTTCTTACTGCTGCTAAGCTTACAGGTCTAGACTGTGATGGAACACACAGTGGCAGTCTAATGTCTGATGGCAAGGCTGCAGCACAAAAACTCTTCAGGATGAAAGGTTGCTGGAGTTTGAGGAGGGAGGTCAGTGATCTGTTCCATCTGTATGCAACCACAGTAACAGGTATTTTCCCTTGCTGGGAGGTTGTTATCAGACTTCTTCCTTTGCCTTTGCCTCCAAGGTGCTGTGGAACATCAGAGAGGACACAGCTGTAGCTATGTTGACACAAATGGAGCAAGGTCTCAGCAGCCTGGCAAGCAGTGTGGTATGTTCTGAGCATGTTCAGTAAGTTCCAGGAAAAATTACTGCTGACTAGGGCAACAAAGAGAAAATTGGAGTGCTGGAAAGGCTTGGTTAACTGAAATTCTTCCCCCACCCAGGTAATTTGATTCAATTGAAGGAAAAACGAAAAATATCCAAGACCTCGCTTAGATTTAGTGGTGTATTAATGCTTTGGTCTACACAGCAATATCACAAGAATACCAAAAGTATTGGTTTTTCCTTTGTATCTACATTGCTACTTTGAATGTGTATGTAGTTACCTAAATAACAGTTCAACAAAATGAATGCTTGACTGAGACGTCTTTTCACTTTCTCCCGTCTTTGCCATCCTTCTACTTGATGTTTGCATGAACTGGGGATCTGAGTGCCAGGACTCTGTTAATGGTAGGTACCACCTTGGATAAGTAAAACATGATTCACCTGTCTCACAGGCATGTTAATTCAGGTTAAGCAACCAACGTGTAATCATTTTATAAATGCCCAGTGTTTATAAAGTATCTGTTTTCAACTGCCCCTCTAAAAAAAGGCACTGTGTGTCCTCAGTTAATACATTATCTTTATTTCCCTTTTTCTCTGGCCATATGCACTGGGAGGTGTGCATCTGGCAGGCTTGCTTACCAGTGGGGAAAACTAAGAGAGGAACTGAGCAGGCAGCCTTAGTAAAAACCTCCCATTGAGGCAGAAAGAGGATCACCGTGGTGGAACACGTGATGTAATGTGCATGTGGTGATACAGTTTTAGTGCAAGCACAGGAGTTCATCTCCAGAGTGGTTCTGCTTCACAGAAGTGTCTGCTCTGTGTTTAGGACATAACCCAGGGCCTTGGCTCCTGGAGGACATCCACTGCAGAGAGCCACCTCCCAAGGCCACAGCACCCACAGCTCATGCATTCTGGAAAGGAATTTCAGAGCAGGACTGAGTTTGCTGCAAGGGATGTTTCCTGCCAAAAGAAGTATTGCAGGGAGTGCTGGGAGGAAAATAACTCCCTAAAGTCTCATGAACTTATTTGGTCTTTTTTAAAGCCACTCAAGGGAACTTGAAATATCAGCACAAATACTTTTTCACTAGGGTTTGTACAACACAAACCTCTGCTTTAGGGCATACCTAGTATTATGTCTGAAGTTATTAAACTCATCTTAATTCTGCTACTATATATTGACTAACAGAACTCAACTCTAACTTTTCTGGAAGTTTTTTTTTTAATGTTTCAGGTTACTGCAAAATCCTGCCAACTAAAATCATGAAAGCAGATGATCTTTAAGGTCCCTTCCAACCCAAAGTATTCTGATTGCATCTTCAGGAGCTTTCCATAACCAACTGCTCTAGTTACATTTATTTGCCAGTAGATGTCACATTTACCTGGTGTGGAATGCTGTGTAAGAAATGTCAGCTGCAGAGCACAGTAAGAACAAGAAACTTGGAAAATATTTAGGACCAGTAGGGAATGAAAAATTTAGATTGTACCAGTCACATAATATGTCAGGGAATAATACATGCAATACCAACCATGAGTATTTGTTCTTTGTGTATTAGTAGATTTTTGCCTTTAAATTCTTTTTGAGTTAATAGTTGCAATATTTATTACTGGTTTTCATATCAGCATGAGCAAAAAAGGAGGTTTTGACACTAATGTGAACGATTCATAATATGTATTATTGCATGGACTATATAAAAATGTCACTAAAAATCCCTGATTGATAGTTCCTATTTTCATTTGAAGCTACAACCAGGGGGGAGTGTCTGTACTAATAGCCCACAATCACATTTCTATTTTATGTGCAATTGAAAGTTCAGAAATACACTCTTTTTAACCAAAGATTGTCACCAATAAAAATTGAAAAGTGTTTCTATGCTGATTCTTTAAGTAAATTGTATTTAAAGTAGAGTGATTATAAAATTTTGAGTTGGATGGTAATCAAATTTAGATATATCTCTGCTAATTATGTTTACAGGCAAAAGAACAACTGTTCATATTTTTCTGAATTATGTGATCACCAGAGCAGTTGGAGAACAAGTTACAGCAAATGTGCTCTTGAGAGCACCCATGATCAGAGCCTCATCAACCAATTTAAGAGCTGAGTAAGTTTTTAAATTATCAGTTTAACTGTTATATCTTAATGCAGAACTGTTGAATGTCATGTCTGCTCATGTTCAGATGCATCTGGGTTTGGTTTATGTCAAAGGAGAGAGTAGAGGGGAAAACAGGGTCATCCAATGTGTGACTGGAACATTTGCCCCCCTGTATCAGCGCTTCCTTTCTTGCAGTCTGTTTTGGCAGCCACTGTCCTACCAAAGCAATGCGTGCGTGCTTTGAGCTCGCACATTGATGCACAAATCATAGGGATGCCATTTCTTCTGGTCTGCTCACAGTTCAGTGCCTAAGAGCAGACAGAGCACCTGTAAGTCCCCCCAACAGAACCAGTAAGTGAGAGCTGCAGAAAATGCCCTTCCCCTTCTCTGGGGTGCTTTCAGAGGGCTGAGGAGCAGCATCCTCCAAGGCTGAGCAAAGAATGAAATACCAGACTCTGGTCTTCCACAGCTGGCATTACTTCTGGCAGTTACACCAAAATAACAACATGGAGAGAAAATGCCAGTATTTACTGAGACGTGGTCGCTTTACAAATCTTCAAAGTCTGGATATTTCTGACAGTCAGGTTCTTCACTCCCAGCAGAAGAGCTTCCCAGCAAAGTGGGGGGAAAAAAATAGCATTAATTTTTCAATGTAGTGTTTGAAATATAGTTGAGATTTCTGCTTGTGTTTTGTTGACACATTTCTGTCTGTAACTGTTTTTCTGAGTGCATCACCATGTTGTGCTTTTTCATTTGCCTCTCTTCCTACAACCAAGTGCTACATTTCAGATTTCCCAGAGAGGTAGTAGCTATTTCACTGAGATGTCTGAGCCATGTTTATATAAAATGTTTTTATCAGGCTGGATTCCCTTTAACAGTGTTGGTATTTCATATGAGTACTTTTTCCGAAGCTTCTTGCTACATTATTACAAGCTGGAAAGTGGCAGGTATTACTGCTAGTATGGGCACAATGAGCTGTGTTTTATACAACGATGTTTTAATATGAAGTATAAGCTTTAAAATAACAAAGGTTTAAGTGTAGACAGAAGATTTATTAAATATGAGCAACTACCACAATAAGGAGTTGCACAACAAAATAAGTAGGGCAGGAAATTCTCAGTGAAGTGGATATAATTCAGGTGCAGGAAGATTTATTTAAGCAATTCAGTCTCGGAAAAAGGAGGAAGCAAAAGCATAAAGGTATCACTGGCCTTGCATTGTAGTCAGCTGCTGTACATGTTCATTTCTAGGCTGGTATGAAGAGGGTGCAACTCTAGTCATCTTGCTGGAGATTCACATGGTTATGAGAAAAAGGTCGGGTAATGCATATAGTATCAGAAGTACCTTAGGGTACTAAAGCAAAGGTTTCAGGCCCTCCCCACCAGGACCAAAGCCAGATCTTTGCCCCCCTGCCTGGTCAGTGAGTCTGAGCAGTGCTGCTCCCTCAGACTGGCAGCCAGGAGCTGTCACTGATCCAGCGCTGGGCACCTGCAGAGCTCTCAGCCTGGCAGCCAGAGCTTTCACAAAAGGCTGTGCCCATCCACAGACCCTGTTGTTCACCCCTTAAGAGAGCACCCAGGGAACTCTATGGAAGGTAAATTTGTGCCCACTGGCTGCTGTGCTCTGAGTTTGTGTTTAACACACACTGTAACATAACTGCCTCGAAAATGAATGCCAGGCTGGTACCAAGTTAACTCTGCTGCCTTCTGGCCATGGGTTTTCTGCCTCCCTTCCCTCCTCACTTGCTTAACACCATTGGATCTTTAGGCTTTTGTCTAGGCTTTATGCAGAACTTCAGAGCAACATGACAATACCCAGCCATGCAGAACACCCTGGCAGGTCAGAAGGGGGCTGTGAAGAAGACACAGCATGGTTTTTGGAGGACCTTCCTGGCCAAGACAGGAATTGAAGAGAGGCATTTCATTGCTGGACTCCGTGGGCTGGGAACTGTCTCTCATTCCTCTGTGGAGTGCTGAAGTAGGGAAGGGACAGAAGGACAACAGGTATTAAGCTGTTGATACTGAGGAGAAAGGTAAGTGGCAAAAATCCATTCAAGCAAACTAAAAATACTATGGACAGGGGTGGAAAAGACCTTAAATGAGGAAAGACAGCTTTCTGAGAGTTAATACTGAAAAGGTGCAACTGGACCAGTAACAGAGATTTTTCCTCTTTCTGGGTAGATGGGAGCTGCCAGGAACTATGGAAAGGACCCTTGGGATGTCTCAAATCATCAGTACCATATAGGTGTGATAAAAGTGTAGTCTGGGGTAAGGGGCCATTCAGAGCAGACTGGAAAGCGAGAAGGTACTGCTGAGACCCTACTGCAGCCCAGGGTGCAGCTCCAAATGTCCTCTCCTGGAAGGTGAATTTACAGAAAGGAAAAAGGGGAACAAGATCAGAAAATGCAGACCACAAAAGGGCTGTGGTCATTCAGATGTTTGAATATAAGAATGTAAATACCAGAGAAACAGAGAAGTCAAATATTAAACTAAACAATATTAAACTAAAGATTATTACTACAGGAACAAACAGGTATAAAGTGGTTATATATATATTTTAAGTTGTAGATTAATATTTCTTAATCCCCAGCAGAGAGGAGCTGGACAGAGCCTTTCTGCCGGCACAGAGGGCTGAGATTGCTCCTGGGCCCCAATCAGCCCTGGGTGTCAATGGGCTTGTGTGAGGGCTGGGCTGTGATGCCAGGAGATCAAACCCCATGGCCTGGACGGTCCCTGTTCAGTCTTGTATTGCTAGGACGGAAATGATGCAAAAGGGATTTTTAGACTGCTGTTAGTAATTGACTGGACATAGCTAAACATCAATTCAGTTTCTTAGGCAATCTGGCATTTTACACCCATGTCACTTCCACAGTCATGACAAAAGTTACTTAGAAACAGCCTGTGCCCCCATTGGATTCCCATGCTGCCAGTGCTGGGCATTACAAGGCCTTGATGATTTTTTGGTCGCCAGCCACATTTGGATGAAATCTCTTTGGTTTACTTTCTTCCTCACAATGAGCAGCAGGAACCACAAACGATCGCGGCCAGCCCCGAAATGTCTCCCTGAAAACCGAGAGGAGAAGCAAGCACCTTCCAGCACCTTCCAGCGCTTGCTCCATGCTGCGGTTCGGGCACCGGCGGCCCCAGCAGCGTGGGGCCGTGGTGGCCCCACCGGGGCCCCACCGGTGGCGGCTCCCGCCGGGGCCGTGAGGGGAAGGCGCACCCGGGGCGACCCCCACCTCCCGGGACTACAACTCCCAGCAGCCCCCGCGGCGCCGGGCGGCTCGCGGCCTGCGCGGCGTCTGCTGCAAAGGGCACAGGAAGCCCGAGGGCCGCGAGGGCGCTGAAACATTGGGTCGTTGTTGGAAAGAAATACGTGTTTTACACAGGGCTAGATCCATTCTACTCTGCATAATGCCACCTTATTGAGAGGGGCTTCCCTCAGTGTGAAACCACACAGGTCCTGTGTTATTTTCTTACTCAGCTTCCCCAGTGCATGCATTTAACCATGGTTTTTTTACCCAGGGCACTGGAATAAAGAAGGTTCAAAGGGGTTTTTTTAGCCCTGGGGAGCTGAAATGCAGTACCCTCTGCACAGCTAACAGGGTGCTACACTCTCCTTTGCCACATGGGCCGTGCATTTTGTCTTCTACTCTTTAACTGCCAGGGACAAAACAGAAGGACAGCTTTGCAGTAGGAAACTGGCATTTTTCAATACCCAGAAAACAGGGCCCACTGGTGTCCAGTACCTGCACTGACCTTTGTGTGTTTCCCCTCATGTGACAGCAGAAGTTCAGACACACACACAGGACAGACCCCTGGATCTACCAACCCTGGTCTCACTTGGTTCCCTGCATGGCTTGGAAATTATTTTTTTTTTTGGCCAGCAGTGGGATGCAAATAGTCAAACAAAAGGCTAATTCACTTTCCTGCTTTATCTCCCTCCAGATGTAATTTCATTATAATTAAATTACCTTACCCCAATGAATGAAAATGCAAGCCACAGATCATATTCCACACTGAATTTTTCCACAACCCATTTCCTTAAAATTCCTCTCTTTGCTGTTCAAGGTCCTCTAGAAGGAATGCATGCACTGTGTGAGCCTCACTTTGAATACTCAAAGGATTAACTGAAGAACATGATGAAAGGGAGAGTGTGAGTAAAATAGCTCGTTTATATTTGTATCCTCAAATGTCAGTTCATTACCAAAGTTAGAAACCAGCTGATGCAGAAAACTCATTATGGCTTCATTTAGAATGTTTATTTCTTTAGAGACAGAAAAGAATTGCCTTGCTTGGCTCCCTTGGCCAACACAAATATGCCACGTTTTACAGTACACTTTGGGATGGGAAGTAAAGAGGGGTTTTTTAGGGCACAGTACACTTAATCCTCTATTTATTTTGTTTATCTGCATTTATTTAAATCCCAAAGCAGTGAGGACTGTTACTGCCCTCCTTTCTCAATACTTCTGTCAATATTTGAGTACCATTACTTGCAAAGCTCCTGCAAGCTCTGGTTATTTATCTGACAGCACATAAGTAAGACAAAATGAAGTAGTCTGGGAAGTCGTCGTGTCCACAGCCCTTTGCCCAAAAATCTACTTTGCTGGTAATTTTAGTGCTTGTAACTGTGCCCAGTTAGCGGTTAGGTGACCTGGATCTCCACGCAGCCAGGGTGCAGTAACCTTTGTCTGGGAGTGAGATGGATGCAAAGTACCTGGGACAGCCCCAGGTGCCCACTCTGGTGGCCAAGCAGGCTCTGTCTGTCCATGCCAGCTGGGCACTCGTGTCAGAGCTCTGTGGAAATCAGGCCAGAGTCACCAGTAGGTTCTGTGCAAATCCCCAGGTAATTTGTAATGTCCCCCTTGCCTTGCAGCAAAGAGCAGGAGCGTCATTTGAGTGGCTTGACTCAGAAAGAGATTTTTCAAGTAAAACATCCCACAAATTTGAAGTAACCCAGCCTCTTAATCAAGAAGTCACAGCATCTGAGTATAGTTGAGATTTATAGCAGAGATTTCTGCTTGTGTTTTGTTGACACATTTCTGTCTGTAACTGTTTTTCTGAGTGCATCACAATGTTGTGCTTTTTTATTTGCCTCACGTCCTGAGTAGTGGCTGGGATGCAGCCCTGGCTAGGAAGCCCGTGTGTGGGGAAACAGGGTGTGTTGATAGTCCTGGCTTGATTTCCCTCGCACTGACAGTGCATCTAGGTAATGCCTATATGCCATTAGAAAACATCAGCAATCAAGGAAATGCTGAAGAGATAAAAAAATAGTGTAAAAAGAAAAAAATAAGTGTTATTGCCAGAAAAACTTGACAACTTTTGTATTAACCTCTGTGGGTGAGATTTTATTGCCAGTGGGACACTTAGTAATTTGTAAGCTCTTTGAGTTGATTCTTTCTGTACAGTAAATCCCGTCCGTGGGTATGGTCTCGTTGTGAAATAAAGTCTGGATCTTAGACGAGTAAGATCCGCAGACTCAGTGCCTCCACCTCCTCTCTTTCCCCAGTGCGGGCGGTGGCACGGTGCGGGTGACTCGGCTGTGCTGCCCTGGGTCACTCCTCTTTCCCATCACCCCGAGCCTGCAGTTGCACGAGCTCCACAGAAAGCCAAGTGTCTGCTACTCACATAAGTACTGACGAATTCATTCTAGGAATGAATTTTTGTAACTTTATAAATTTGCCAACATCTGGCGACTCCTACTTCCTACCTGGTGAAAAATTTCCTCGGCTTGGTACTGCATCCTTCAACAACTAGGGATTTGTTTCCTGTCCGTTACCTGTTACACCCCGCTTGTTAGGAGGAGCAGGAATGTCCACCAGGAGGCCCCAAGAACCTCAAGTCATGCACCGAGCTCCGAGCGCTGCTCTCCGGCCGTGTGCCGCCGGCAGGTCCGCGCCNGTAGCCATGCGCTGCTTTAGTTGCTCGTAGGTAGGTTTTTCTGCCTTGCTTCCCTCGCCCCCGGCCAGAACTGACAATGTGGTGCAGTGCGAGCGGGCTCGGGGGTGCCCGTGAGATGCTGCACGCGTGTCACAGCCGCGGGG
>VZRH01003822.1:1594-28189 GCA_013397555.1 Urocynchramus pylzowi | reverse complement strand
GGGCCCGTGGGCTCCGCGGGAGGTGCCCGCCCGAGCGCGGGGGCTCCGGGCCGTGCGCGGCCGCGGCGCGGGGCGTTCCGCAGGTAGGCTGGTGCGGGTGTCGTCTGCAGTCACCTCAGGTGAACCGAGAAGTGATTTCAGGGAATGCGTGGAGTTGTTTGGTCAGCGGTGCAGGAAGAAGCATCTTTTCGATTAGTTTGTTACTGTGTTCTTGGTGCTCTACATGCTTCTACGTGTGTAATAAAGGGTCTTCTTTTTTTTTTCTTTTTTTTTTCCCCACAGCAGTATTAATTGTATTCTCTATTTTTGCAAAGTTTTAGCTGAAGAGCATGATTTCCCTATTCTGTATCCCAGAGCTTTGAGGCATTTCACTGGCATCCATTAATGCTACAGCGAGAACATCCTGAGTCCTTGGTCCGTTCTCTGGTGCTCTCTGAAATAGAAATGGCTTACTTGAGAACAGAAAGGAGAGGCTGGGGTTATTTCTGCATGTGCCGTGGAGTGATGGAAAAAGCTGTGTGGTGCAAGTACTCCAGCGTGCTGCAAGGAAGGAAACGAACTGGGTTTTCTCCTGTGTCCTTCATGTGCTCCTTTCCTTTTTGGAGTTCAGTGTAGCATACCTATAGAAGAGGCTGCTCTAGTGCAGGAAGGGAGGTCTTATGGATAACATACTGATTTAGGCCTCAGGAGTTTGGGGCTCAATTAGTAACTCTGCTTACCAGCTTCGTTTGCACAATGGGCATAAGTGACACGCTCATCTGTATCCAAGTCCACATTTGTAAAGCAAGGCTATGGATTTCCAAACCTTTCTAAAGATCTTCCATCTGTTTGGATCCTCTGTATCACAGGATGACTGAAGGCCCATCAAGCTCTCTTGATACACAGCTATATATTGCATGTCAATCTCCATGTATATGAATACATACAGTTTGATCAAAATTTTAACACTTGTGAAAATAATTAAATGTAGTATTACTTTCCTTGATTTTCAGGCAAGAATTATTTCTTGTGTTTGAAACACAGGTCAACTTTCTTTTCTAGTTCATTAGCGACTATCAACTTTGCCAGGCTTCCAAGGAAATCAGTCTTTGACAGCACTGTTGCTCTCAAGTGGAAACATGCATGTGTCCCTGTAGAACGCTTGTTTCTGTTACGTTATGCTGCACTGGTCATACTAGCAGTTATTAAACACAGCTTTTTTTTTTTCCTCCCTATCGATCAGTTGCTGAAGTAAAACTTCTATCCTCCCCATGCTAACTGTTGACATGGAAAACAAGGAAAATGGCTCTCTGGATGTCAAAAAGTAAGTGTTCCTTTTACGTAAACAGCACATGGATTTTGAATGTAGTTTTCCTTTGAACTATAGTGGCCATCTCCATCTTTGCTCATTTCAAACCCTCCCCGTTCTTAATGACTTCTGTTGTATTTCAGCTTTGAAATAGAGAGTCTAGGGCATTGAGCTGATTAAAAGTGTTATGTGGTAGGACTGTATAGCAATGAAGAGATGTAGAAGATAGCAACTTAAGTTAGGGGTACGTTTTTTCTTTTCCTCTCAACCAGACACGAAAGCAAGTGGTAGCGCTGTAGCCAATATTGTGCCTCTGCTCACACGTCTGTTAGTGGCTTTTGCAGAACCAGTGCCTAATGAGAGAAGTGTCCTGTGTGGAAGTTACCTCTCTGTGCCCTTCTCTGCTGACAGCCCACCTGTCTAGGGCTGAGTAGTAGCAGCATATCACTTAGGTGTCAGTTTCCTTCTGAAACAGATACTTTAAGCTGTTTATTGGAGAAGCCTGAAGTTGCTGGGGTTTTATTTCAGACCTAGAGTGGGAATAAGGCAGAGATATGGTGTGTACTGCTCCACAGCTTGCTTTTGTGTGGTAAACCACAGGCTAAGGCATGGGAAGTTTTTTGTAAGCATTTATTTAAGGTCAGAAATTATTTAATTAGGACTAGCAATTCTGAATGACACTATAGTCTGAGAAGTGAAATTCTGTGTGGAAAAATCTGGCCTTGTTGCTTTAGGATTACAGAAGCCATGGAGAGATGTACACACATGTATATATATTAAAGGAAAAAAAAGACTGTAAGGAAAGGTACTAGAGTGAGCTCTTAGTCTGTTCTGTCAAGCTGCAACACTTTGTGCAGCTGCACCTCATTATTCTCTTTCAGATCTCTCTTACATAAGCTGTCCAAGAAAACGTGACAATGCATAGGCTACCAGGCACTAGAGTAAGGTAAATAATAATGGGCACTTCAGGCTACTGATAAAACACCTGATTATGAAAAGCATCAAAAGATCTGATGGCAGCCATTAAAATCAGCATCCTCCCCTTCACTTGAGACGCTGGCTACACCACACCAACATGAAGAGCATTTTCCTATTCAGTGACTATGAATAATTATCATGTGTCCCCTCAGAAACCACCTTCCCTTTGACAGTCTGGTTTCTACAATGAGCACTCTGGGGTGGGAGGAGAAAGGAGACAGTCAAAGCAGGGACAGTTTACGTTTATTCATTTTCCCCAAGGCTTGGGTGATAAAGACTCAACCACTGATTGCTAAGGTGGCTTTTTAGAGTGGATGGAAATTGTATTTAAACTGTAGGGCTGTGGTTTCTAGATTAATGTATATTGTATGTATGTGGGCATATCTACAAAGGAAGTATTTGACACTTTCTTCAAGTGCTTATAAATAGCTTGGATAAAATCTGTTTGTTCTCAGCTATATCCTTTCAGACCTTGCTGCTTCTGCCACATGATGGCAATAAAGGCACAGGGACAGTGGTGATAAACAGACAAGCCTAATTCTTATTCATTGTCAGTGCATCTAGTTTTTAGTTTCAAAGCCTAAAATGCCAGCCCTCGTAAGATTTTAAAGCATCCAGGATGTGAGGCATGAGCCAGTGCATGGCTAATCCATGGTTGTTATATATTCCCTTGTCTTGACTAAAGAATAGAGCCATGTCAGCAGCAGTGTGAGGAGGAGACTAACAAAGTCTACAAGTAAAATGAGCATCTGTGTGGGTAGATGGGTTAAAATCCAGCCAGCCTCCAGCAGTCTGCCACATGACTTCCAGTCTTCTGCAGCTGTAGATATTGGCTCCGTTTGAGGTCCAGCATGATGCTATTCCTTGAGGCAGGAACTTACAATTAATTCATGTGATTAATTAATGACTGAGGTAGAGCCCCTGAAGTCATTGCAGTTGAGCCCTGGATGGGGCTGGACCAAGCTGTAGTTCCCTAGTGATAAAAGAAGAGCTACAAGAAAAACCAAAGCACCTGGGCTGAGATAAAAAAAAAATGTGGAAGGAAGGTTTGGGGCCATATTTAATTTGAAATTAAAGTGTTTGGAGAAGTAAGCAAATTACAGTTAGGTGATATTTTTACAGACTGAACCTTTTATTTGCTGTTTAAGAAGAGTTAAATTCAGTTTGTTTGTTTGGGTTTTTTTTACTAAGTGGTTGACATTTTGTTTATTTATTTTTTAGTAAAAAATGAGTAATTGAAAGTGACAGTCTGCATCTTAAGAAAAATGCAAAGATTTAAATATAATTCCTCAAATGCTGCTTTTATAAATACTTGCAGATTTTGTGTGGCAGTTTTCACATTTTAATTCTTAAGCCTCAGAATGTGCACAACACCAGAAAATCTTATTTGAAAGACATTCTTTGATTTAAAAAAAATACACAAGAAAAAAGTGCAGCTCTGATAAGCCCAGATAGTCTCATTTTCAATTTTGCTGAATGTTGCTTTCTGTGTAATCACAATCAGTGAAGCAATTCATGAAGTAAGCCATCATGTGATGAGCAAAAGTAAGAAACTCTGTTTCTCATTGCTCAGAGATCTGTGATAAATGAAAGAAACTGCTTTTAGAAAGCCCAGTGTAACACAGGTTGCAGATGATCCCTGTGGCCCCTGTTGCCATATTGACAGACATGTTTCAAGAGTTTGGGGACGTGCAAAAATCATTGTTTTCATGAGTCCTCCTTCCCAGGACTCAGATAGTTGTAGAAATAAGAATGTTGTAGAAACGGCGATGGGAGGCACTCTATGTATAGACTGCATTTGGCTGCTTCAAAAAATGGTCTGCCCTTGATTCACCCAGTTATTTTGCTGAAAAACATACAAGTCCAGGCAAGACAGAGATGCTGACAGTTGAAAAGAAAAAAAATTAAGGACAGAACAAAAATACTGTCGGGAGAGTATAACCTGTGTTTCTTTTCCAGTTTGTGCTGTTGAAATCAAAGTCCTGCCTCTAAGCTTCAGACCAGAAAATTGACAGGATTCTGACACCTGCCCTAATCTGTAAATTTTTAATATTGCTTCATTAGCATTATGGTTAAGCAAGTATAACAATGGAAAATATTTGGTGTGAACTTCAGGACTTCTGGTGGGGAAACATATTAAAGAAGCTCTTTGTTATCTTGCTCTTCATCCGATGGGGATGCAGTAGAAAAAGCAGTCAAGCTCACTATGTGTCTTTTTTTACCAAAAACTTTCAGATTCACCAAGGTTATCTTTGTGACAGGGTGATTACAGTTTGAGGAAAAGAAATGCAGAATAAGGATAGTAATATGAATGTTCTGTTGTTTTTGCTACTGTGCAAAACAATTGCCTGAGGTTAATAACAGAAGGAATTAATTCTGATTGTGTTTAACAGATGTTTTGTCAGATGCACAACCATTTAAAAAGTCCATAGATTTGTCCAAAGATGAGTCTGACAACAGTTTTGGGACATTTTCTATATTGAGAATTAGTGTAATCATTTGTTGCCTCTTTTTTGTTTCGATTGGGGAGTTCTGTTTGTATGTAATTGATTTGTTGTTGTTTTGCAAGGTAAAGATGGCTACCAGTACTTTCTGCCCATGTTACAAGGACAGTCTCATCTGTGTAAGGAATAATCCACATATAATTCTTTAAGTACTTGGTAGCTGAAAGCAAGCTGCAGGCTTGAAAGGCAGGAGTTTGGTACCCCAGTTATGGCAGTTCTCATTCTCCAACAGCAAAGACATCACACTTGCAGGAAGATTCTAACTGATTACCTTTGGCTGATGTGAAGATTCATGTACTTTCTTCTTTTCTGAAAGGAGAGGCGTCTCAGTTTTCCCCAGCATCAGGTCTTCAGAATGTGAAAGAACAGGAGAGACTGTTCTGTGCTGGAGTGGGGAAGATGTGTCAAAGAACACTTTTCCTGGAGAAACAAGGAAGGAGGGGGATGTATATGAGGCGTGCACAAAGCAGCAGCAGATGTTCTGCACACCTTTAGTGATTACTTGTCTGCATTTGCACTTCGCAGTTCACTAGAGAATGGGAGACCTCTGGATCCTGCTGACTGGGCTGTTACTGATGTTGTGAATTATTTCAGAACAGCTGGATTTGAAGAACAAGCCAGTGCTTTTCAGGAACAGGTAAATCTGTTAGCAAACACCTTTTGACTACCACCACTTTCTCACATTGCACATTTTTGCTGTGGGCCTGGTTATATACTGTAAAGTGGGAGAGAAAATCCCACATTAATGGAGGGATTTAAGTCTGTTATTGGGTGACAATGCATGGGACTGTGATCCCTGAGTAATAATATTGTTCTGCAAGCTGTGGATAATGAGTTGGAGTATGTTTGAGATAGGATTCAGAAAGGTGAGAAGTCGAAATAAATTTTCTGGTTTGAACTCAGTCTCCCTATACAACCCACACAGTTTCACTGTTTTGTTATTTAAAATGTGAATGGTGTTTAAAATGTGAATTCCCTTCTTTCTTAGTGCATTGTGTAATTACACTCATGAGTATTTATAAAACCTGGGGCTTCTAAGCAACAACGTGACTGTGAAGGCATAGGGTGAAAAAGGGGCTGCTGTGTTACATTGAACTTGGCAGTACAAGTGAATATGGAAAGGACAAGTTGGCAGAGGAGCAGTGTGTTTGTAGGACGCAGTCTGAGGAACAGGTTGGGTCTTTGTTTCTGGGCCTTGTAACTGCTGATACTAATGGAAGGCTTCTTTTGGTAGATTAGATCAGCAAAGAGCTTAACAGTCAGCTGGCCCATTGAAACTCACCTGCCAGCAGCTGGGGCTGTGTGTCAGTGGGGCAGAATTGGGAAGTCAGCTTACTTGGCCTACAGCCCACCTGCTCCACAGAGAAGTAACTTACATCACGTTGGCGGCTCAGCACCTCCCCAGATAAGTCTGTGGGCTTGTGTGTGACTACCAGGAAATTAGTCACCCACACTTGTAATTAGTTATCAAAATAGATGGCTCGACCTTCCAAGGTACTGAGCTGGTGCAAGTTAATGGCAGCTTTGCAGGGAGACTGCACATTGCCCATGAAATAACATCATGGTTGGTGAGGTTGATGTTGCTGACCTTCAGCACCAGGTCTGTGAAATCCGATCTGATTGTAACTGATGCATATAACAAAGTATCTAAATTTAGTTCTTTGTTCTTGAGGGTGAAAAGCCTAGTGTTGGGTGATTCTCTGGCAGGTGGCAGAGAGAGGTTCTTTCTGCAGCTGCTGCTCATTTTTCAGAATTTGAAGATGAGTGAACAGACTAAAAAGGGAAATGTTTGAGTGTGTCCATTCCTTAATACCAGCATCCAGGTCACAACAGCCCTGGAAATGTGGCTTAAAAAACCTACACAGGCAAAGTAATTGTGGCCTCTGTGAGTCTTTTCCTTATACTGACAGATAACTCTGACTTCCATCAAATATCTTGACCTCTTTGCCTCACAGCCTCACAGCTGGCTTGTCAATAATATTGAAGTAATTAATACTGATTTTGCAGCAGAAAGGTGAGGCTAATTTCTGAGTTTTGGCAAATCAGTTTGCAACAGCAGCCTTACAGGCTTTATTAGTATTCTGCAATGAGGATAAGTAGTTTTACTAGGGTAACTGAGGACTCTGCTAGGACAGCCATGTGCAAAAATGTGGCTGTGATTCCACTGCCAACTTCACCTTATGCTAGAACCTTGGAGAGAGAGGCTGACAGCTGCCACCAGGATGTGGCCAGGAGCTGAGGGATGGATAATCATAGCAGAAGTCATTGCCACTTCCTTCCCCCTCCTTTCCATTAGCAGCACGAGGAGCAGCAAGTGCCTGGTTCTACGTGCCAGGTTTGCCAGCCTATTTCCTGTCTGCACCAAGAAGAGCCCCATAAACAATCCTGTCCCTAACTTCTTATCAGTGGTGCTATTCAGTTTCTTCTACACTATTTGTTACCACTAACTTTAACTGTGCTCTTGCAGTATATTTTGTCAGGATCTCCCAGGTATGGCAGTGCAGACAGTTCATTTTGAACCTGAGCCATCCTCTGTCTGTAGAGCACCAGGCATGCAGCTGCAATTCTGGCCATCTCTGTTTTCCTCTGTCATTTGCAGTTGCCTGGGCCCCAGAAACCTAGTTTCATTTGATCTACTGCCCTGAATATGTCCTGGAAGAGGAATGAGATTGTAAGCAGTAAAGAAAAGTATTCAGTTTCACCTACAACACTGGGAAATTGTTTTCCACTGAACTGCTTCAGTAGGGGTAGCACAATGGTTTCCTTGCAAAATATCCTTAGCCCAGAATGTAATCATGACATCTATTATTACACTGAGCTTTTACACAGCAATAACTGAGCCCATACTTTCTTTTGATGAATCTGAATACGTCTGGACTCACCTAAAACAAGTGACTCAAAAAATCTTTAAGACCTGAGTTTTTCGTACAATACTTTAAGAATAATTAGAAGACATTTTAAGGGCTGCAGAATGTTTTATTAAAACTCTATTGTAAGTGCTGGTAAGAAGTGATGCTTGTATAATGATTATCTGTTATTCCTTCTTGGAGTTCCCCTGATGTCAGCAAATCAAAAGAGCTCACTGATGAAAACAGATTCAACTGAAGGATGTTGCCCAATAACAAAAATCCATAGCATCAGCAAGCAAATCATACAAGCCAAGAAGTTGGGAACACAGGATACCTGAAGAGGGAGGAGTAGCAGTTGCAGGATGAGGGTGTGAACACCTTCAGAGAAATACAGCCTGATAATTTGTGACTGAGCTTTCTGTAGGAGAAGCACAGGGGACTGTGCCTCACTCCAAGACTGAAGCTGTTTACAGGGTCTCAAGATGTGCTCATGCTCTGACCTTTGTTATGGCCCATGTGGCTTCTTGACCATTGTGTTGTGATAGCCAGATGTGCTCAGGTGACCCAGTGCTGGTTTGCTGGCCTCACTGCAATGCCTCACCAGAAGGGAAACTGGGGTTTGGCATCAGCTGGTGTCCACTGCTGCTTTCTGGCAGAGCCACAGTAGGGAGGAGCACGTGAGTGTGCTGGCTGCTGTGCTCTCATGTTGGCTTACTGTAAAACTTTGCACTTCTCAGTCACTTAGAGCAGAGGGGGTGGTGGGAGGACTTGGAGCTTAACCACTCCCCTGGTTGTTTGCTGAAGACAGTGTGATACTGGTGTTGAGGTCATCCTGTCACAGTGGGGAATTAGTTTGCTTGAGTTGTGCAGAGAAGTCTCTCTGCAGTTAACATTAAAAAGACATACTGAGAGCTAGCATTGAAATTGCATCCTGAAAAAAATCCAGAAAATAGAGAAGTAGCAGAAAAAAGATCAAAGAAGTCACCAGAGCATACAAAATCTTACCTGGTGCAACAAAAGGGTGTGACAATTCTGCAGAAGCAGGTTAGTGTAGAAAACTTAAAGGAAGTAAAAGAGGTAAAGCTTACAATTCACACAAAGATATAAAACGCTTGAACTCTGAATATGTAATCACTCATTCCTACACAGACGTGTTTAAAGAATCAGTTTTCTATTCAGTGGAAGTCTTAGTAGTTACCAGCATTTCTAGAAAACACAGGGAACCCTGTGGAAGAAGAAGGGAAAGGAATAGATGCTTTTTTCCTATTCTTGGAGTTTCTCCTATTCCAGGTACTGGATTTACTCCATTTGGATCCTACCAAGCTGGAGGCTGTTCTTCCTCCATAGCATCGTTGAGCAGCAGCAGAAAAGGCAACTTCAGATCGGTCATAGCAATGAGCAAAACACTCACTGGTGTCAAAATTCCCACAGAAAGAATTGTGACGAATGGAAAAGAGAGGATAGAAACTGGTTTTAACCATTAACATTCTCAACAGTAATTGGAAAGAGGCACCTGCTATAATTGGGTAAAAAGTTATTGGAAACTTTTTTTTCTTTTAGAATTACTGTTACTTTGTGCTCCCCTGAGGGATTGGTAGTTGTAAACATCTTGGGGATTTTTTTTTAAAATGCCACTTCCAGCTGATCCTTGACTATGCTGTGGTTTGTCCATGTATTTTGTATTTATAAACTTTATCAAATTTTAAGAGAGATCAGTCGTGACAAATTCCTGCTGAGCTCTAAGAAAAGTCTTCTTTTCATGTTGCATTGTAATCAAGGATGGGATCTCTAATATTTCCAAGATAATAGAAGGGGGTGAAGAGATGTGGATTCTTTCTCTTCCATTTTGACTTTAAAAATTATGTAGAGGGAGTTTTCAAGCATATATTTTTTTTTCCATTTGAGATGGAAAAAAAAATCCAAAGCCTACGGGATATCTAACCTAAACAGGTCCAAAGGTCAAGGTCTGAGAGGAAAAAAAAATTCCACCAAATCTGTGATTTACAAGAGGTATTTTAAGCAAGGAAGTGTAGGGGTTGTTGAAACCTAAGCTGGCAAGTTGCTGCTTTTCTCATCTCTCCTTGAAAGTAGAGGAAGAGAAGTTCTCTGAGTGTGTCAAGCTCCAGTTAGGTCCTTCCAAACTTCCTGATTGCAAGAGTCTTTTCCTTTTTTTCCCCCACAGGATGCATGGGAAGGTTGGCCTATTAAAGAAGGCACCTGAAGTTATTAGCAGATATTCACTAGTTTAAACTTGCATAGTGCTGTCAATAGTAATTCTTCTGAAATGCACTTCATAAGCTGCATTCTTAGGAGTATCCTTCCCTAAATGGCTGATAATTAGGCATTCTTCACTTGTACCTATTAATTAGAAAAAGGTTTACAAGGAGGGAATTTTGAAATTAGGCTCATTTGGATTTTGTGCTTGACTAAATAGTATTTATGCCTTAGTCAGCACAGGTGAGCACTTGAAAAGCAGAGAGCAAGCAGAATTCAGCAGCTGTGAACATGGTTTCAGGAAAACGAAGGCTACTATTTTCCTCACTGATCCTCTATAGTAGTATTCCATTTGTTGCATGACTGTTCTCCTCTGTTAGATTTGTATATTTGTCTTTATCAACTCTTTAATTCTTCTTATAGGAAATTGATGGCAAATCATTACTGTTGATGACAAGAAATGATGTACTGACTGGACTTTCATTAAAACTGGGGCCTGCGCTGAAAATCTATGAATATCACGTAAAACCTCTACAGACACAACATCTAAAGAACAACTCTTTATAGCTAATTGTCTCATTGGGGTCATGCTGTGCCTCAAAGGAAAAATAAGCAATTTGGTTTCATGTGATGGAACTTTGTAAAGAGAGAATATATCTATTAAGAGTTTAAACCAAATTAGAATATATATCCTATTGGATAGAGCTGGCAATATACTATATACTGAGTCTGAACTGAGAGAGGTGGTGTGTATTTTTTACATAGTACATAATGATTTTCTCTTTTAGGAAGTGTCAATGAGCATGTTGAGATAGCTACATCACTGTATCACTGTATCCAGAACAAAAGGGAGGTATGTCATTCTCATTTTTGAGCCAGACATGTTCTTGATTTCATTAATTAAGATACCAAAAAATTAAACAAAAACAACCCCAAAGTTTACATGCATCTTTAGAGAGGGGAACCAATTTAAGTAGGTTTTGGTTTACACTAAAGACCTACCAGAATTATTGCTACTTATTATTTCAGGATGGGACTGACACTTGCCAAGTCACCCTTTTTTGCAGAGGGTCCTATTTTGACCTTATTAAGGTTTACTCGTGGTATGCTGCAATGTTTAAAGCTGTACATAGAACTAACATAACTCCTTCGATAGCAGAAGGTGTTGCTGACAGGTGAAACTGAGTTGTGTATTTTTTGCTGTCCTTTAAATTTTCAGCTTTTCACCTGTTTTTAATAGTAGTCCTATGTAAAATATAGTTGGTTTTTAAGGGTTTGTGTTGCTTTTCAAACAAAGAAGCTTCATTTTAGACCTTTTTTTTAATTTATGATTGTTTTCTAACATTATGCAGAAATTTGTAAAAAGTAAAATTCTGCACATTTTTAATATTGTCTGTCTTTGGTGTTGTAATGATTGATTTTTTTTAATGTTTTACTTAACACTTTGAGTACTTGTTTTAAGAATTGAAAGAAGCTGTCTTGTCACCATACATCTCTGTTAAAAGAGAGTCATGTTCAATCTGTTTGTACTGGTTCCCTATTTGATAGGTTGCTTGCTATATCCCAATAAAACATTGCTTATGTTTGGATTCAGTTTACTTTACAGATCTTTTACTTTCTCTGTTGTGGTATATTTGAGCTCCTTTCCTCCATTTTCCTATTAAAAAGGTACCAAAATCTACTTAATATTCTATGTTCTTGTGATTACTTTTAACATCACCATAATATTTAAAGATTTAATTATTTTTGCTCTTTCTTCTCTGGTGTTACATACTGTTGAAGGAGAAGCCCTGGCCACAGTTCACCAGTGACATCTGTGTTTCCCTTACCCTGTCTGGGGCTGTCAGTGGTGCAGAGCTGTGTGCTGGCCCTGGAACACAGGGTGGGTCCATTTACCCCAGAACATCTGGGACACAGCCCTGGGGTGGTGCTGAACCCTGTCTGGGCTCAGCATCATCTCTGGCCCAGGGAGCTTTGCCATGACCCCTGAACTGGGGAGTGTGGGGTTGCATCAGTGATGCTGAGCAGAGGAACAAGGAAGGAGGAAATAAGCATGAAGAGTGTGATGAAAGTGGCAATGGTGTGGGAGGAAATGGTGAGGGGTGCAGCTGGGAAGGGAGAAGGGTGCTGCTTTCTGCCAAGTGGGGCCAGGATTCAGGGAGAGGAAGGAGAAACTCCTGCAATCTTATGCCTGGGTAGTGGCCCTGTCTTCAGGCCATAATATGCTATATTATATAAGTATATACAGCAGCATGCTTTCTTGGATTCTTCCTAACATTTACATGGTAAAATGTATTTATTTGGAATTTGAGACAATAGGACGGAGATACATTCATCATTTTTTTGTCTGCCCCTTGTACTGAGCTTACATCAAGTACTGGTCTGTTAGCAGCAGGTTTGTAAGTCATGGTCTGAATTCTGTTTATGATTTTATTTATAGTTTGGTCATGTCCACAGATACCTGCTGGGAGTAGGGCTTTGCTTTGCTGGAAGACTAGATTCAAATAAAGATCATCAACCCTGCCTTGGGGAATTTTGAGCTATAGTCTGTATCTGGCTAATTTTGGACTGCAATTTAAAAATTATACATGAAACTCCTAAATATTTTCATATAGAATTAGGTATGTTTGTGAAAAGAATCATGAAAGCAGTCTAGACATGCTAACCAGCACTGTATTTGTAGAATTATTTTGGATGAGAATATGTAGTGCTGTGTTACTGAAGGATTAATTGAATATTCTTTTTTTCTCCGTTTGCATGTTTGGTATGGGATTTACATTTTGTGGTCCTATGGAAGACAGAATTTGAAGTAAAATGTACTTATTCCAAGAGGGAGTAAAAATCTCTGTGCACACATGAGAGTGCATTTGATGACTACTGAACAAAGTTCTTTCTTTTAATATGTTTAATGAGCAAATGAATTGCATTCAGAAACATCTAGATTTTATTTCCCCTTTACTCAGCACCACTGAGTCATACAAGTAAAGGCATAACAGAAATCTCGTTGCAAGTGCAAAAGGGAATTTGGAAAATATTGATCAAAACTGTGGCAATTTTTGTACTGTCTCTGATTTTTATTGTAGTTTCCTACTGTTCTCTGAGCTTTCTAATGCTGCTGTTCTCTTTGTGCAGTTGACTGTTCTGGTTTTGTCTCTTACACTCTCCTTGCTGTTTCTGGGAGAACAAAAAAATCTTTCTAAGAGACTGAAGGGTTTAAAAGAGGAAGTCAAAGCCAGATTATTTTTAGCTACCATTCCTCTTGCAGAAAACACAGCTGCTGTTGAGATGAGGAAGCAACTGATAGGCATTACTGGATACCATGTCAGTACTGCAGCTCTGAGTTGCAGAGCTATGCAGGAATCCAATTTAAATCATGCCCTTATATGTGCCTGCAGCTGGGAGAGTCCCTCTTCCTTAAAAGCCCTGCCTGTGCCCTGGGTGATGGTTAAGCTGCCAGCATCTGACTGCTCAGCTGATCCAGAGGGTGAGTGTGATGAAGGTCTTGGCTTTCACACTGAATCACAATTTAGAGAGTGCCCTTCTCCTGGAGGAAGCTTTAAGGGATAAAGCAGCACTGAGCTCCACTGCCCTGCTGTCGGTCAGCACAAGAACAGTCATGCTGCAGCCAAGGTCTTCCCTGTCCTTCCTCTCTCCTAATGTCAGAAGTGCATATCTATCAGAATCTTTCATACACTTTTAAAATTATTTCAAAGCATTACAGTATGTCTGTTCTGGTATGATGGGTGTGAAATATATAGGAATTGTTCATCAGCTCTGCTCACTCTCCTCTCAAGCTGTGGATACACAACATGGCATGTTCTCTTTGCATCCCAGCAGAGCTGAGTACCACACATAAAGCACATGTAAGGCACCTGTCAGCAAAGTATGGGATCTGTGGCAGTACCTGTCCACCAGGATCACTTTCTCAACCCAGAAAAAACTGTTCTGACTACTTGCTGCTGTCTCCCATCCCTACATGTTATTGGTCCCAGTTTGTTCTAATGCACTGCACTTGATCAGGTTGTAGAAGATTCTTTGCCCATATAATTATAAGATGAGATTCAACAGCTGTAACAAAGGGAGTAGGCCCAAATGCATCACTCCTGGTTAGAAATGGCCCTGGCAAAATGTCTCATTAGACTTTCACTGTCAGGGGTTAATTGCTAAATGAACTCTTCCTTCTTTTCCCTGCTTTTTCCAGCATGTTCAAGTTCTACCAAATCCTTTCACTCTTCCTCTATTTAAAAATCAGCATTTAATTAATCTTTTGTCTTCAACAATCCTCTTTCCACTGTCACACTTAAGTTAGTGACAGTTGTTTTAAAATTCAGAGGATCTTATTTTCTGTGAGTCTGACAGAACAGAAGCTGCAAATTTATTTCTCATTTTTTTAAATGTACAACATTTAAAGGCTGAGTCTGAGTAGAACCAGAAAAATATTACCTTACTTGGTCTTCTTTCTGGTTTTTTACTTCCAAGCCAGAACAGCAATTTCTTCTCTTCTAGGAATGGATTTTGGCCCAAAAGTCATGTGGGAAGTGAAATGACTGTGAATGTGCATGTTAGAGGGTGTAACAATGGCTGGCTCATAAGCAGCAGGGTGAGTGGAGCACTGCAGAGGAGGGTCTGCTTTACTCTCTCCTTCACCTTGGGCAATTTACACAGGCAATGGATTGGCTTCTTCATCAAATCAGAGGACTTGGAGATCTTTGGATCAATCTCTTGGATTGACATCTTGGAGATGATCAATCCAAGAGATCTCACCCATGTCCCATTCCATCACCTCTGTGTTGCTCAGTTTGGACAGCACTTTCCCCAGGGGAGGTGCTGAGGACAGTGGCTGTCAATAGCCCACTGGCAGGGGCAGTCTCCATTGGAAGAATGGGCAGACTGATTTAATAAGTAACTTTCATTCCTATTGGGAAAGTCTGTCTTCTTTTTAATAATGTAACAAGGTCATTAAATTACTTTTTGCTTAGCCCCTATAATTAGGGAGTTAGTGATGTTTATTTAGTGATGTTCATTCGGATCTTCAATGTGTGTCCAATTCCCAGAATTACACTGGTCGGTAGTTGCTCTAAATTTGGGAAACAGAACCTCAGGCACCTGGAGAGCCCAAGGGGAGCACCTTGAAGACTGTAAGTGGTTCTTGGTCTCCATGTGAGAGTTTCATTGCTGCTGAAGGCTGCTGGTGAGTACTGGAGACCACTGTTGTATTTATATGCTGCACTCATGAGCATCCTTGCTGAAGGAGCAGTCAGCAGTTACAACTGCTCTATTATCAGCTGATCTGCTGATAAGGCAGCAGCAAATGTCTTGGCATTGGCAGACTTGCATTCATGTCAGGATGTTCTCTTCCCTTTTTTGGATGATTGCTATAATCCAGCTGCCCCTCTATAGAGTACACTCTTTGGTACTTACTATATTGAGGATGCCTCTGATTTTAGCAGCTAAATTTTATCAGAAAAGGGAGGGAAAGCTCATAATTTGCACTGATCTTTCAGATTCAAGAGTAACATTGCTTTGTCTTGTTTTAGTGGATGGTGGAAGGAGGAAGGAAGTCAAAGTAAGGAACTTGTGGCTGAGTTTGTTCATGAGCTGGTGGCCAAACTGTGGGGAGAGAAATGTGGAAATGGGTGTGTGCCTGGGTGTAGCAGCCCTGTTTCACAAGGACACTCTCCAAATTTCCTCCTCCCTTCTGCATAAATAACACAGGCCAGTTTGCCTGGGCTTTCCTTCGTGGAAATATGTGTGTCTAGAGGATTTGAAAACATTTCAGGAGTATGAGGTCATTAAAACTTGAACTCGTCTTTTTCAGTCAGAAAAAGACTGTAGAAATGCAGTGTAGAAATTCATTCCTCATGCCACCCTTGAGAAGTGGCAGAAGCCCTCCACAGCACTCAGGCACTCTGGTTTCTGTTGTATTTCCCTCTGAATCAAAGGTTTCTCTATCCCCTCATTTATCTAATTTTGAATCCCTCCAGTATTGTTTGGGTTGTTTTTTGTTTTAGCAACAACTAACCCCAGATCACGTTTTTTCTGATGAGATTGCCATAGATTAGTCATACATCAGCTGATCTAGTAAGTGTAATTTATGCACATATTTTATACACATGCATGTGTGTATGTGCATGCATGCACTCAGGTACAGTCTTTCTCAGTCTGCTATGAATGGTGAAGCTCTCAGAAAACATTTTATATTGTAGCTGACATGTGAGTTGACATTTTTGATCCAGTAACTGGAAACATTTCATATGTTTCCTTTCTAGATACAGCTGTTCACTTTCCAGAAGGGATATGGTTGGCTTCTGTATATGTAAAAATAACAGAATTCTAAATTCAGAAATATTTATTTTGAGATTTTTAACCAGAAACAGCTTTTTGGTCACTTAAGTAGCTCAGCTTAATTTAGAGTCAGGATTATGTACTCTTGATAAAAGCAAGGTTAAACTAAGAAAGGAAAAAGACAACTTTAGGGAAGAAAAAAAAATAGCTGTAATAGTTAATAAAAACTGGCAGGTTTAAATGTCTATTGGAAAGCAGGTAGCAATCTATATAGAATAATACAGTCAGGGAAGACAGATGACTTGTCCTGACCCTGACAGTGCCATCTGTTCTGTGTTTTTGGTACTGGCTGATGAGTTTAGCTGGTACATTTTATCTGTGTGACATTTTATCTGTGTGACATTGGTTGTGCGTGGAGCATGATGAGCAGCTGAGGTGGGCTGTGTTGGACTGTCCTGGGCAGTTATCAGAATTGAACACAAGCAGGATGGGAAAGAAAGACTAAAAAGATAATATATTTGTCTACTTGAAATACCCTGTTTCTTGGTAGGAGACTCCATCCCCTATAAACTACTGGGATGCAGCCCAGGACCAGCAAGGTTCATGTTATCAGCAAGAAGTTTTATTTTAAACAGCAGTTTTGCAACCTGCTGGCTGCTGCTCATTTTCATCAAGTGTGATGGCATCAGCAAAGCATCACAGCTGCTTCTGAGTAAAACACAGTAAGCAACTTGAATAGCTCCCTAGGACAGGAACTGAAAAAACATCTGTCTGAATGAAATTAATGCAAGTCCATCATGGAGACTGAATCTAATGGAACCGATGGGAATTTGGTCAGATTTCAGGCCCAAGTGAGTCTGGCTAACTCACATTTTCAAGAATGATTTATGCCACTGCTACCTTAATCTTGTTGCCATATGGGAAATTGGGGCTGCTTCCGATTGCCTAAGTACTTTCTTTAGAAGCAATCTGCCCACGTAAGTGACTCAGGTTTGCAGTGCTGGATGGAGCTGCACTGAGGTGCTCCAAAGACAGTGAATGGCTGCCTGTCTGTGGAGGTTTGTACAAACCACACTGAACGAGTGTATGTGTGTGCTTGTTGCCACAAGAGAGGCTCAGTAAACAACTGTTCACTGCTTTGTGTCCTCATTTTCCATGGAGGTTAGTCCACCACTACCTTGAAGGGCCACAAATTAAGCACAAAAAGTAGTTAAGGAAACCTTGTGCCTAAAGCAATAAATTTCTTATAAGGTAGAAAGGAAGTTGATTGTGTAGATCTGCTTTGTTTCAGAAAGAGGTAAATGCTGAAATGTTCAGTAAGAGTCTTTTTCATCTATTGGTAGTGAAGTGTCATTTGGAAGATTGGTCACTTTTCGAGGTGAAATTGGATGAATTAAAATAGTTCTTTAACTTACAATGTTCACATTTATATATAAGTAGTAAATAGTCAAAAGCCAGTTTGTTTTTTGATGTTGCTCTTTATTTGCCTTTAAAAGATACATTAATAAATTAAAAGCACCTAGAAGGGACAGAAGTAGCAAGACATAAGCCCACAAGTACAATAGAACACAATCTAAGAAGGTAAGCAAGAATGTCCCCAGGAAAAGCTAGAAGTGTTGTAAATAAAGCTTTCAGAATTGGCTGGTGACCAGAGAACATCGTAGCTGGGACAGCCTCACTCCATGGTGTCATTTTTCCTGTTGGTCAGGGGATAGCTCAGGCTCTGGAGTGTTCTTCTCTTGCATCTGTTATGCCCTGCTCATCAAGGCAAGTTTCTATCTTGCAGAGCACCTCAAAACGCCACACAAAGCAGGACATCTCCCCCATTTTTGGTGCCTATGAATTCAGTGATTGTACCCAGAACAATGCTGCGTGTCTGCCAAACTCAGGAGGCACAAAGGCAACTTAACTGCAGGTTTTAGAAGTTACTTTGGGCACTTCCCATTCGATCTGTACTCTGTCACATGAAGTCTGTGAAAATAACACTCGGAGAAAATGAGAGAAAGGGTTAGAAGCTGTTGGAAGCTCAGGATGATTCCTGTTGCAAATGTGGTAGCCACAGTTTGTGAGATGAGAATCACTGACTGTATTGTTTTATCTCAATGTTCAAAGCTATCACCTGGGGTAACTAAAGTAAAATATGCATTATCTGTCTGTCTAGTTTTCTCCCTACCCCTCCCAAATGTAATAGGGCTACATAGGTTGACTCCTGCCTGCTTATAAGTCATGATAAGACTATTAGACTAAAGAAAACTATTTAATTAAGCCTACAGAGATAGCCCAAACCCTCAAATCACTTCAGTGATTAATGTAAAAGTACTATAGTAACTATAGTCTGATGAGTAGCAGCACCAGTCATGCAGTCAGAATACATGCAGAGAAAGTAGTCAACAGCTGTAACTATTACACCACAAAGGAGATATGAGAGATGCTTTTTTCTTCTTTCTGTTTCTTAATTCCTGCTTAAAGAAATCCTGATTCTGACTGATTCCCTGCTCAGTCACTGGGTCAGAACCTCAGCTCTCTAGGTCAGTGTGGCATCAAAGGGTCATGACAGGTTATGTCAATGAAACAGCAGGTCTTATGCCTGTATATTCATTTTACTGAAGAAATATCAATGAAGAGAATATAGAGATTTCCTGATTTTACATGTCAAAAACATGTTACAGACATCAAATTAATTGTTTCATTAAAAGGTCTGGGAATAGCTAGTTTAAAAATTAATTTACTGTAATGTTTCTGGCTGGGATTTTCCAAAGAGCTTAGGGCACTTCAGTCTGCAAATCACACTGAAATTCAGGGACAGACTTTGATTTCTGATTTCCTGAGGGTCCTTCATAAATCCTATGTTCAGGAGTTCATAGAGGGAAAAGTAGTCAGCAGTGGAAGAGGCCAATAAGGAGTAAACATTGATAGGAAAGCCATGCTATTAAGTTTATCAGGAAGGCTGAGTAGAGCCAAGAGGTTTAGTTTCCCTGGGCAGCTGCCAGTCCAAACTGACATTTCCTCTCATCTCTCAGCATTTGGCCTTGTGCTTCAAAAAACTTCTTCCGGCCAAGTGTGCAAGCACATGAGCCATAAGGAGCTTCCACTGGAACCAAAACCTGAGGGGGATGAGCACAAACACAAAGGTTATGATTGAGACAGGGATATGCCAGCAGAAAATCCAGCTATTCACCTTCTTAATAAAATCATGCCCAGACCCTTTCTCTCTCTTATGAACATCAGTGGTAGATGCTGACATTATCACAAATAAAAGTGGATCTATAAAGTCTGCCTGAAGGAGGGAAAGGATAGGAGAACACAGTAGCAGAATCACAAGACTTTGGAGGGAGACTAGAGCATAAACAGACTACAGACCATTGATGTCAATGGAATAGCCTGATTTTTCTCTTTGATGTGAGGGTAACGTAACAGACTTTCAGCTGGACCTAGCTGGCAGCTAGGGCAGCTGTGGAGGGAGGAGCAAATACACCTCACCCCCTGCCTCTTGCCCTCTGCCTGATCCCAGGCTTGTACCTCATCCACTGTTGGACCAATCTGGGATGCCACAGTGCATTCTGCTTGGGTAAAATGCACAGGTTGGCATTATAATTGAGAGTCATATTCAGAGACAGTCTCTGTTACAGATCCTTTTGATGTCCAGAATATTCCACTTGACCTTTAGCTTTTATCAATAACACAAGAAGGCAATTATTTATCCTCCTTTTGCAATCGGTTTAGGTATTTTTTAGAGGTAAAGTGGAGTTTTTACTGAGACTGGGAGAAAGCTTGGTCACTTTAACTCTGTTTTATGTAGAACTGCTGCTATACTTTGAGGCTGAGTATTTCTAAAGAGGGCAGTCAAGTTGTGTTTGAAGCATTTACTTACTTCTTTGTCATTGGTCAAGCCTAGATTCTTCATGTCTACAACATTATAAAAAGTGTTGTTCAAGACGACTTCTATGACCTGTACCTGAAACCATGAAAATGGATGAGACAATGAATTAGGGCACCTTTTCAGTCAACAGCCTGGCAGGCTTTTCACTCTGTGTGAAAAAGAACAATGCCATCCCCCAGTACAGTTGAACAAATGCAATCTAGTGAACGTGTGTAGCACACCTTTCACTTTTATTCAAGTGCTGCCAAGCACTGAGTGATGTTCTCCCCCATTGTGTTCCCAGCTGGGGAGCTTCCAGTCTTAGAACTGACAGAGGAAATAATAGTCTCATGTTGATCTTCTCAGGGGTGCAATTAACGTTCACTATTGTTGAAGTAAAACATCATTAGGAGGAAAGAAGATACCTGTGACACTCTGGAAAGGACATGCATCTGGATACAGTTGACAGTTTTCTGGTAAGAGGGTGAATATTCCCCACAGTCAGGTGGTCCGGCAAAGGCTTCAAGGATGCATTCACGGATTTTCTGCCTAGAGGTAACACAGGTTCTTACAAAACTTTGTATCAGCTGTCTGCTTAGATCTGTAATGCTCTGCTGTGGGGTGTTTTTGTTTATATTTTGCATGTATTTTCTGACAAATATATAGCCCATGGGATTTTATGGAAGAACAATTTGTCCTTTCACCCAAATTCTGTTTCCTCTCCCCACCCCTGCCAGATACATAATTCACAAATAGGTTTTGTTAAAACTATTTGACAAATTAGTTATTTTATTCTCCTAGAGTGTTCTGTACTAAACACTGGACTGCTCATTTGAATCCTGTCCAGTGATGTACCCTTAGAGAGAAAAGTACCCCTAAGACATGCCTCTCACCCCTCATATCAAGAGCTTATTGCTGCCACTGAGACCTGTGAGTGGCTGGTGCACAGCAGCTGTGGATCTGGCCCTTAGACATTCTGTATTGTATAGAGGGACTGTGTGAGTATAGATTGGGAAATTAATATTACTTGATATAACATATACCATATGCAGTTAAAGTCAAAATCCTTGCATTCGCCGTATGACCATTTGCAGAAGAGCTCTCCACATAGAATCCTGTCATGCCTTTCAGGAAGTGTGGTGTGTTCATTCTTATAGAAACCTTCAAATCCAGACTGTGTTGTCTTCATAAGTTTCAGGTCCTTAATTCCAGCAAAGACAATCAGAGGACCTGTGGTTGAAAATGACAAGAAAATATAAGCTTCTTTTCACACAAAGAAATGCATACTTGCATTGACAGCTCCAGAGCCAGAAAGCAGACAATAACTTCCTGCACACTGATATTGGCAGAAAGGTAAGGAACAAGACAGAAACTACTGAAGTCAGGCTCAATCTAGAAAATGGAGAATCCCATCAAGTGATCTGCAGTTAAGGAAAACTGAGGATAGACTTTTTTATCTCGCTTGGAATTGGGATGTGTTGGATTGGCTCATGCAGATGTCAATTTAGGAATGGCTCTGAAGAGAAATGGAATAGGCTACCAGTGCCTGTGATGCACAGCAAGAGATGTGATGCCTTTTCCAAGAACACAGACAAATGTAAAAATTCTCTGTATATAGACAGAGCCTCAGTCAGTAATTTGCTTTAGACACCCATCCTGTTGGGAGTTTTGCATCTCTGAGAATGAGAGCCAGGAGCCAATGCAAATCCCTGCAGTTCAGCTAATGAGCAGGGACTGGCACTGGTACAGATGCCACCCACTGGTTCAAACTGGCAGTGGCTTTGCTCTTAGCCACTATTTATAAAACGAGCTGTTGACAATTACTGCTGCATGGGTGGATCATTGTCTTCCAAACACCAAGCAGTTGTGACCTGAACTTTTTCTTCTGACACCTTTTGAAAGCTACCTTTTGATAGCTTTTGAACAGCAGCTATTTCAACTTCAAGCAGTCAGTGATTTAGAGCACACTAAGATGGTAACTGAAAATTTCACTGACCAGAGCTGCCAAAAAGCTTATTGAGAAAAGAGAAATTTCATGCCATGCAGGCTCATTCGGGGCCTGTGCAGATAGTCTGGGGCTGAAGCCCAAGCTGCTGGTGTTGTGCTGCTCTTGGTGCTTACACTAGCTAGTTCAAAATTCATCCTTGAATATGTCAAGTGCATAGTAATCCTGCCTTGGATTTGGAAGACTGACAAATTTTGTCTTTAAATTATGTCTTTGAATGAATTTATACTGGAAATAATTCCACTATGGTAGGTATTTCTATATTGCATGGTTGTTTGGGTGGTTTTAAACTGCTCTGTGACTGGATATTATTGACACTGCATCTTATCTATTTCTTTTCTTGTTTACATTCATTATTGTTTTTGAATGAGTCTAAGGAGGTGTATCTATCATTTTGCCTATGTCCCCTTTTATTTACTAAAGCTTTAAAAAAATCTAAAGAGTCTGACCTTGGACAGGATATTCTGGGGTTTGTACAGATCTTGAATAATTAATTACTTGGGTATAAGACTGTGACACACAGGTATTAATGTAGTGCAGGTACTATCAGTGAACCTGGAGAGATATTTATCTTATATTCAAATACTTGGCCTTATTTGAAAGAGCTCCTTGCAACAAAAGATTGACTGAAAGGCTTTCTGACTGTGCAGCAATCAACCTGAAACTTGCTCCAAAGGAGACAGCAGCCAGGGAGAGTTTCCAAGGTGAACAGCTCATGCTTGCTTTCAGGAGGCTTTGTGCTCGTGCTGTCTTCAGTTGACAAATTTTAATTCTGTTCAGTTACTTACAATGTTTTGAGTTTCCAAAAAACTCTGAGCCTTTTATCAGCTGATACAATGGTAAAACATAATTTTAATAAACCTCACTAGGGTTTTTTTTTTTTCATTATAAGAAAATTGTTAAACAATAGGATTAACTGAGAAATGAACTCCTGTGTCTGGCTGATAGGTGCATAGGAGGATGCTAAATATAGAGAACATTCTCTTAGAAGAAAAATAAAAGTGATTTGAAAATCTTCACTTTGGTTATTGTTCACCTAGGCAGGGAATTCTAAAGAAACAACTAAAGGGCTACATGAAGGGAAGTCTAAGAAGGAAAGATGGTTTCTTCAGTAAGACATAAAAGCTTTCTGTTTGTGTAGAATCTGAAGTTGCAGAATTGCTTGTTAAATATTCATGACGATGAAAAATTTAGTACAATCTACATTAAGAGCAGCAACTTTTCAAAAAAGTATAGACTCATTTTGTTTGTTTCTCTTTTTTTTAAATTCAGGTGTCTTTTTAATGTTTTTCAGAAAATACAGTTAATACTATTGAGGCTGCCAAAAGTACAGCAGTAGTTAACAATACTAGGAATATTAAAAAAGATGAGGCCAAGAGGCACTGGAGACTGTACAGGCTTTCTGTGTCCTTTCAGCAGGAACACAGCTACAGTGCTCAGATGCACCTTTCAAAACTTGTCCTGTCTGCAAGTGAAACTGGTCTTGCCACTGGTTCTGGGTAGGATGGGAAATAGTTCTAAGTTACATTAATGTAGTATAGGTAAGTACTGAACTAGTGCCTAAACCCTCTAAAGCCATTGTGTGAAATGATACAGTGGCCTCAGTTCAGTTCCCAGTGATCCAGGAGATACGTTAAACAAAACACAAAACACAAGACACCGTCACAGTGAGACTGAACTTGGGCTTTTGTTGTGAGCTATAGCAAATAGAGATAATTTTTACACTCTCTTTGGAATGCCAGATGGACAGACAGCTGAGCTTGAAAGCCTGTCTTTTAAGTATCACAGAACTCTTGGTCAAGCCAAATTCTGCTTTGGTTATGCGTGGTGTGCAAAAATAGTAAGCACACTCTGAAGTATTTTCATGTGAAAAATGGTTCACATATAGACCAGAGTGCTCACCATGTTCAAGCTAGTCTGGCTTGCAGCAATGAAATTGTTTTCTTAAAAATAAAATCAGGACATGTTGACAGGAGTTTGAAAATTACTGCAAACCAGGAAGTTGGCCTGCAGCAGTGTGGTATCAGATAAGGATCATAGGAGACTGCAGGTTGTAGTATAAGGTAGAAAAGTAAGCAGCCTGTTCTTGGAAGGCTGTTAAAACTTGTGGCAAGATGTAACAGTTCTGCTGGATGTGCTGTTGTAACTATTCCATGTTTGGGATATACACACAAATGTGAGCTATGTCAGTTCTTCAGCCATGTCTCAGAGACCAAGAACATCAAAATTATACTATAAAAATATTCTTTGGTTTAGACCTCTGGAGCAGTTTGGCTGTGCCCTAAGCCCTGTAACACCCATAGCTATCTCTAAAGCCATCTTCATCTGTCATTGGCAGAAATATTTACAGAGAAGTAGGGGACCCTGCCAATTCCTTTCTCACCATTCCGGCACTGCTCAGCCTCACAAAAGCGGATCCCATCAGGAACACATATGAATGAGTGGATGTGGGGAACGCCATCCTGCAATTTAGAGCAGACATGTAAGTGCCATAAATATTATTATGTTAATTTGAAAACAGGGGCTAAGAGAGTGAGGAATGACTACAGCATAAACAAATGGGATGTATTAGTATTTTAGATACCTCGTGCAGACGTTGCCATGGTACTTCCTGAACGTAGGTTTTGACGTACGCCACTTGGCAAAATGTTGTCATGAAGTGATTGCAGATATCTATAGCAAATTGTTCTAAACTTGGGATCTAAGGCAGCAAACAGTATTATTAGAAAGGAGCAATTACCTCATGTACAAAATTAGATTTTTCTGCTTGTTGTAAGTATTTGGGAAGAATCAGTGTGGTTAAAAACACATTTCTCTTACTTCTAGCTTGGCTCACTGTGCCCAGTCATTTGACCAGCTTGCAGCATATGCTGCAAATAGCAGCTACAGTTGTGTCAAAAATCTTCCATTCTGTGGTACAGTGAGCTGCAGTCCTTGGACTGACAGAAACTGCTGCAGGAGTCTTATGCTTTGAGGATATAATGCTGAAATAATAATTTATCACAATTATTCTGATTGGTATGGTGATATTCTAATTAAGTTTTACATGATAAAGATGGGATTTCATTATAGAGAAATATAGTGCTACAGATTGTCATTATGATACATGCAATTGATGGCAGCAAGAGCACAGAAGAATTAAGAGGAGTCTTATACTTTGAGACCTTCTGTTTAAAAATACTGTATAGGAATAATGCGGGATTATGGGCTATTAAAATAAAAAAAAAAAAAGATGATGACTTTTATATGACAAATCCACAAAAAACAGTGCTAGCTCTTGAGAAAAAAAAGACTTTGGTAAACTAAGAAAGAGTCCACAGGACAAGCAGTGGAGGAGGAAAACTAAAATCACTGAAAATTACTTTGGTACTGATCTGATACGCAAATTGAAAATAAAAGGTTAGTATAACAAATAACTTCCAAATGAACTTGTAAGAAACAGCAAGACTAGTTAAAAAAATCTAATAAATACCCCATTTTTTTTGGCCAGCACAAGGACAATATTCTTTATGGTGTCTGTAGGTATCACAAGGGAATTGTTTCCTTCCAGGTACTCCTGAGGAGAAGTCAGCCGGAGATGTGCGCACACTTCCACTTCTTTAATGAACTGCTTCTTTCCCTCTCTATGGAGGCGAAGGAACTTTATTGTATTCTTGCCATATTCACAGTTGAGGACTTCAAGGTCCTTGATCTGCAAAGAAAGCACGTGCCAGTAGTAAAGCAATGCAGTGGAAGCCTGAGTTATGCTGTCATGAAACAATGTCAGTGAAACACAACCAGTGCTTATGGCCTTTATTTTTGTAGTTACCTGTGATAATGAGAATATTTTCATTATAAATTGCAGAGTCCTGACAGGAAGAAAAAATGCTTTAGGAGACTGTTATTGTATTAGTAGCAGCTGTGATAAAATTTTAAAATTTTCTGGGGGACAGATTATAGAACAGGAGTCACAGTGAACTAGTCTCTCATTTGTCATCTGTGAATTAGTCCTGACTATATAGACCTTCACTGAATCTCTTTTCTGGGATCATTGGTTTAGTTTGCATTAAGCCCTATTATTAAGTTTTACCCTGCTTCTGTTGAACATTGTTTGAACATTGAACATTGAACATTACATTGAATCATGTAAGAGATGTGTGAACCCCATTCACACATCTCTTACAGTGTTGGAGAGGCTGTACTAGCAAGGTGACAAAATTCTGCAAAGGTTGTGAGGATTTCTTTTGTGCTAAAATATCTAGGGTTCATTGCACTAGACTTTCCATGGGGCTGAAATATCCCATACTCTGTATCAACAACTTTTAATGTAAATCAGCTCCTTTTCATGTAGGCATAATGAGAATAGAGAAAGAGCATTTTCCACACCAAAATATAAACTGAAGCTTTTTATGAGTGAGTTGCTAAAAAGATTACCAGATGTGAAATTGCTCAATTCAGGCATGTTTGTTTCTAAGAGAAATGTTAATGCACTTTAAAAATAGTTGAAAAAAAAATAGCTGATTGTAAGTTAATTCATTTGGTTCAGAGATCAGAGCGTTTCTCCGGCTCAGTCCCCACAGGCTCAATCCCCAGGGTGACGGAAGGTGCCCAGGGTGACAGAAGGTGCCCAGGGG
>VZRH01003821.1:1175940-1195787 GCA_013397555.1 Urocynchramus pylzowi | reverse complement strand
GGGATCTGCCGGACAATAGAACACTGAGCTCCTAAACGTGTGCTGACTGGACCTGATCCCTTGGTTGTCCCATATGTACTGTGTGATCACACTCAAGATGATCTGTTCCATAACCTTGCTGGACACCAAGGTCAGGCTGACAGGCCTGGAGTTCCCTGGATTCTCCTTCCAGCCCTTGTGGATGGGCCTCACACTGGCAGCTCCAGTTCTGGGACCTCCCCAGTTAGCCACCACAGATGATGAATGCTAGAGAGCATCTTGATGAGCTCTTCTGCCTCTGGATTTCAGGGCTTCCATTCTGCTCCACATCCCTGCCTACCAGCTTTGGGAGCCAGTTGCCCTGGGGATAACTGGTCTTACTGTTGAGGACTGAGGGAAAGAAGGTGTAAAGCACCTCAGCCTTTTTTCTGTTTTATGACTGTGTTTTCCCCTGGGTCCAGTAAAGAATGGAGCTTTTCCTTGGCCCTCCTTTTGCCATTAATGTATCCACAAAATCACTTTTTATCATCCTTTACAGAAGTGGCCAAATGAAGTTCTACGTGAGATTTTGCCTCCCTAGTTTTCTTCCTACGTGACCTAAAAACATCCATAAAGACTTCCTGAGCTGCCTGCCTCTTTTTCCAGAGGTGGTTCCCCTGGTGGGCTCACCAGCTGTGCCAGGAAGTGAAGTTCTCAGCCACACACTCCAGGGCCCTCCCAGGCTGCCCCTGCTGTGTTTGATTTCCAGCAGAAATCCAGCAGGTCCCTCCTTCTTCCTTCTTTCTCCCTCTTTATGAGCTGATCCTGATGGAATGTGGTACAGAATATCCCTTTGGGATACCTTTGGGGTGCCCTAACCCTAACCCTGGGTCAGCTGTGCTGTCTGTGTCTACTCCCAACTACCCAAGTACCCTCTTGTGGTTCCAGCCCCAGCCAGAAATTAACACCACGCAGCCCTTGCTCAACACCCTGCTCTTCCCCCCACACCCTGGTGGAGTGGGGAGGAGAATCGAAAGTAAAACTTGTAGGTTTAGAGAAGTTTAAAAATTAATCATTTAGAGAAGCTTAGTAACTGAAAACAAAGAAAAATACTGTTAATACTGGTAAATAATAATAATAATAATAATAGTATTGATAATACAACTGAAAAGAAAAGAAAACTCAAACATGATGCACAATACAAGTGCTCACTACCTACTGACNAAAAAAAAAAAAAAAAAAAATCAGCATTTTGTCAACATTTTTCTCCTTCTAAATCAAAAACACAGCACTGTACCAGCTACTGAGAAGAAGTTAAGTCTATCTCAGCCAAAGCCAGGCCATTCCCCAGCCCCCTCACCAGCATGGCAGTGAGAGAAGCAGAAAAGGCCTTGATACTGTGCAAAGGCCTTTATAAGAAATAAAAAAAACAATAAGAAAAACATCCCTGTATTATCAACACCCTTTTCAGCAGAAATCCCAAATACAGCCCCACTCTGGTCACTAAAGAAAATTAACTCAACCCCAGTCAAAACCAGCACACTGAGCAACAGGTTTTGAATTATTTTCTATGGTACAGAGAGATCAAAATTCAAGCACCAAAGCCTGATAGCTCGTTCCAGTAATAGTGCAAAAGGTCATTTTTCCAAATGGCTAAACTGCACCCCCAGGCTTTCAGAATTATGTGCTGTGTCATTATTAAGAAAAATCTCATTGTATTAAGAAGCAGCCATTGCTTTTAAAAAAGACAGAGGCAGTGGGGTTTTTTTTTAAAAAACAAACCCAAGAAAGCCTTATCACAAAAACAGTATAAGCTGCATTTGAAAATAAAGTTTGCAGTTCAAATTGAGATTTCTCTGCCTCCTGTTTCCATTAGCAGCCATCTCACTGAGGTCTGACAGGTGTGTGCACGGTTGCCAAGCCCCTGGGTTAATTCAGTGAAGGAGGAACAGTGAGATTAAATTATTTCTGTAAGTAGAGTTTTGAAAAATTAATTGAAAAGGTGAATTACTCTCCCCAAATAAAAATATATGAAAGCAGACCTCAGACATCTTTCAGTATGGAAAAGTGGACAGAGAATGCCCTAAGTCTCAGCTTAATATTAGCTGGAATATCAGACTTCAAACTTGACTCAAAGTCAAAAGGGAGGACCTATGCCAGCAGCCATGCACTAATTCAGCACTGAGAGCTCTGAATGAGCAGTACATTTCAGGGCATAGAAGCAACTTTCCTCAGGAGAACTACATCTAGACAGTCATAATAGACAAGCTCTCATGGCTTAACATCATCATTCACCAGATTTGTTCAAGCTCAGCAGCTGTGGGATCTAGTTGCTGAGATTTCCTGGTGGGCCACTTGAATTCTCTTTCCACAACTGTTTTTCCAAGTCCACAGACAAAGGGCTGGCAGATTTTACTCTGTGTTTGCAGTGGGAGGACATGCCCACAATACCAGTGCCACTCTTCCTCTGAGAAGAATCAACTTGATCACTTGTGATGATCTGTTTATAACCTCATTGGGGCAGTACTAGAGCAGAGCTAGTGGAAAGTGACTCCTCAAAACATGCACAGTGCAGACTCTCTCTCCTCTGCAGGGGTTTCCCACTGAGCTGTAGAACTGGATTTACAGCATCTGTGTCGGGCAGAGGGAGTCTCATTTCCTGTGCATCCCTGGCTGTGCTCACAGCACTGAAGACAAAGCAAAACCTTCTACAGCAGAGGCTTTCAGTGCCCCTGGCCAGTGGCAGCAGCACTCCCAGAGTTGCTTTAGGGACTGTGTCCTGGTTGCTAACATGAAACATCCCAGCTCTGTCAAATTTAATGGAGTTTTATTCTATTAGCAAAGATTTTATATCTGCAGAGGACCTTTCAGCTGTAAGTCACAAACTGTACTCAGGTCACATCCTCTGTCCCTGAGCTGTGATGCCTCCACTAAATTTTGTTATCTCCAGGCTGATACATTCACAGTCACCTGCACATGTCTCTCTGTGTGAGCTACTTCTTTCTGACTGAAAACAACCAGCAAAAATAGAAACTTCTACTAATCCCATCTCTGTGGGACCACAGAAAACCCCTGACATTTGTCTGTAAGCTCTATTGCACACTGGCCAGAACAATTCAGGTTCACCAAAGACCTTGTGTGGGCTTGCTGTGTCCCATCAGGACAGTCAGGGTCTGTCTCTGTCTCTGACCTCTTCAAGTGTCAGCTAAACTTCAGTCTTGGAGCTCAAGACAGAGCTGGACATCTCATCCACATTTCACAGCATCACTAATACATTGTCTTATCTCTTGCACAAAGTCCTTTATCTAGGAAACTTGGCCTTAGTAATAAATACAACAGGCAAGTCAGTGTCTCTGCTGATTTTCAATATTTATTAGACATTACAGAATTCACAAGAATTGAATCTTCTACCAGCTGCTGGTGTTCCTGCAGCCACCCTCTGGTCACTCCATCCTGGAGCAGGACACTGTGGGACAGCACCCAGAGAGGTGCTCTGATATCTGTGTGGTGCTGGAGCACTCAAGGGAGCATCTGATGGGATGAGTTTTAGCTTGTGTTTTCCCCACTACTGGGACAATGAGCTGCCTCAGGATCAGAGCTCTCTGCTCCTAGAAACCCTCTGCACAGGCTCCTGCTTACACGTGGAGCAAATCTCCAGCTGGGTGCAAAACTGGCTGTGTTCAGCCTGGCTGTGTTTGCCTCAGTGGGGTCTGATGCTGCTGCCCTGCTCCTGCAGGTTCCTGGTTTTGGGAGCCCCTCCGAGGAGCAGAGCTGCTCTGAGATGGTTTTGGCAGCCCCTCCGAGGAGCAGAGCTGCTCTGAGATGGTTTTGGGAGCCCCTCTGAGGAGCAGAGCTGCTCTGAGATGGTTTTGGCAGCCCCTCGAGGTGCAGAGCTGCTCTGAGATGGTTTTGGCAGTGCAGGAAGGCAGCACAGGCAGCTGCCTGATCCTAGGGTAGGCAGCAGCCAGCTCTCCCAGTGTGCTGGTTTAGCTGGGGGTGAATTAGACTGGGAAGGGATTAGGCTAATGTGGATTTGTATTTTCACTTTGGGCTTCCCCACAAAGGGCTGGTTTACTCTAGGGTACTGTTAGACTTCTATATATACTCAGTGTACACATTTTTATGGTTTGAGTGAAGTTTTTCTATGCCAATTGTGATTACATGAAAATGACGCAAGAGCTTAGGAACACCTCATTCTATACATTCTGGCTGCTCAAACCTACCACAATTAATATGAACCAGTTGATAACCCAGGTAAATATTTAATTCACTTGTCATAACTGAAAGTCTGCAAAGCACCCAGTGCCTTTTGAAACCTTCAGCATGGGGACAGGAAATTGGACAGTCGCTGTAAATCAAACAAGCATCCCCCCAGAAGGCAGGCAGCAACAGTGCCTCGAGGCAGGACACTTCTGCTCTGTTCCAGCCTTTTTACCTAGCCTGAGGCAAGGCACTTCATTTGCCTTGATCCACTTCCCATATGCAAAACGCTGTAAATGTGGGCTGGCTTGTGAGGAAATAAGTCCTAAGCAAGCACCACAGGTGTATAAGTTAGGAGGGACTTAGGGTATTGTTCTGAGCTTTGTCCTGGGCTAAAGTGGCATGACTGTGCAGATCTTCCCTTGGAGTGTTTCAAAGGTGGGGTGCACTATATAAAAGCTCCATACCATAACCTACAACTTCTGCAAAAAATGGATTAAGCCTTTTATTTCCAATGTGATGGTCATTTGTTTTACTGGCAAAACATCTGGCACCTTTCAAACAACCTTTGATGCTCACCTCCTCATCTGCTTGCCAAATAACTGACCTGGCTAATACTTTATTTGCTCCTTTTCACAGCAAAAGAAAATAAAGTTATTTAAAATTTGGTTGACTGTACTCCAGGAGCAAGAGAATACAGCATATTTCCGGGTAACTGAGTAGAAATGGCTTCTTAAAACAGTTAATGTTTCATACATGCTTTGTACTCACTTGTAGTCTCATTCTGACTTTTTATATTTCTTTTTTTTATTAAAATAAAGGGAAAGCAAATACTTTTTATTTATTTTATGTGCACTGGTGATGTGAAGTAATCAGTAGTCACCAAAGTCGTATTTATAAAAGCAGCTATTTAATAATTGTTGTTTGCCAGTGTATTTACTGTAAAGAAATATATTTCAAGAATAATATTTCATCTATAAAGAGCAATTAACTTGTGCAATCACTGTGAACAGTAAGACATCGATTCTCCTCAGTTCTGCATTGCTGTTAGACTTCAGCTGAATGTGTTAACTAACCCAGGACTGACACATTACAGAGGAACAAAATGTGTCTATTTCAGAGCAGTCTGAACGAGTTTCCAAATTATTAGAGAAAGGATGCCCACTGTAAGGAATTGACACTCTTAGCTGTACATTTTATTTGATTGATTTTCATAATAAGTCTCTTTGTAGTGTTTGGATTTCCCTTTTGCAGTAGAAATTGAGATAATTTAAGCTCAGATATGGCTTCATGTGGTTGCTATTCACAAACATATCAATTCACAAAATCTTATTTATTGTAGCTAGAAAAACCTGGCAAAATAGATCTGTAATGAAAAAGAGTATTAAATATTATGGGTTTGAAATCCTCTAATAAAAAGTTAAAGGCCACAAAATATAAGGGTCAATGTGTGTCATTAATTTTATGTTCATCTGATGTCTCGTATTGGTTAATTTTAGTAGGAAGGTCTAGCAGCTACTGACCAGAAATGGGCTGAATGAGTAGAAAATATAAATCTTATTTACTATATAATCTTATTACATTTATATATGTATGTGTGACCTATAAACTCTCCCTCCCTTTTCTATAGACATATACACATATATCTACATATTGAAGTGCCACAATTTTCTCACTTGGAAATCTCCAAATCTGTCCCTTCAGCAAGTTCAATGCCAAAAATCATGTTCACTATTTCTTGGGAATTTCACCCAAAACCTGCTTCCTGCATGTGCCACAAAAGAGTCTTGTTGTGGAGCACTCACAACACAGTTATCAGCTCTGCTGGAGATCCTAATGGTGAGAGAACAAAGGCCATTCCTAATCATTCAAACCTTTATCAACCAAAACATTCTAAGAATTGAAATATTTCTGTTTCTGGGACAGGTTCAGGCACATCTTTTGAAGAAGAAGTAGGAGGAATAGAAAGAGTGGATGAGAGAGAACTCACCAGGCTTTATGGGGTATTATACTATAACAGGGCATGTAAGTTTCTGAATCCTACACATTTCTTAGGGCTGTAAGTATACAAGAGAGGTGTTTGCTGAAATCTGAAACAACAAAAGAGGTAGGTCAATTATGAGCTCAACCTGCTGCAAGCTACACAAATAATTTCATCATTTCTTAGTGGTCTAGCAAAGAAAGACCAATGCATCATGCCACTGCTACCTTCCTGATTGCCAAGGCTCCACATCTCACTCAGAGGTCACAGCTTTTACTCCCTGTGATTAAATTGCCTGGCATGTGTGAGTTAGAGTCTTTTAAGTCATTAGTTTCTAAGCATATGCATTTTTTTGGTTCCTCCTCATTTGCTGCCCATCATTGTGTAATTGATTGTCTAAAAGCCTAATCAGTTGGTTTTCAACAATTTGCAACGGCCAATCAATCATGTCTGTGAAAAGTTAGCAATTCTGTCTGAATCTTAGTAGGGTTGGGATTTTAATAAGTTTGACACAGCAGAAAAGATGCCATTTTGGGCTGAAAAAGATACAGCACAGCCAGTGCTCCCCACTTGTTACAACCTTTAATTACGCCATATACTCTTCTATTAAACAATGAAAAGTGTGGGTCACCTTCCTGCTGCTCTATGAGATGTGACATTTTTGACTCACAGTAAGATTAGATAAGTTCTTACTGTGATACTACAAATATTTGATGTATAAATGAATATATATATTCTTATATATATTTTATATGTACAGATATATCCATTTGGAGCTGGATGGGGCAGCCCCTGAGCTCTCCTGACAGAGGATTCCCTGCAGGCCCTGCTGCCAACACCTTGCCATGGACACCAAATAAAAAAGATAACTAAGTTCTACTAATTATTGCTTTCTGCCAGTGGATGACAGGTTGATGGGAGTTGCAGATTCCTTCTTTAAGGATTTCACCTTTATCCATACCTACAAACCTGATCCAAATACTCTTTGCAATGCCAAGAAAGAAATCCTACAGCTCATGTACAGAAATATAATATAAGCAGCCATTATTCTAGATCAAAAAAATACATATATTTCTCCAGAGCTGAGTTTGTGGTGAATCACAGGCTTTTCTTCTGAGACCTGAGGGATAAGGGCTGCTGTTTCTAGTGTTGTAGGTTTGTACATTCTTGTTAACACAGCCGTGGCTGCAAATATTTTTCTACCATCTCCTGGAGAAAAGATGAGAGAAAATATGGCTCTGTTTTCTAAAAGATAAATCTGTAGCCTGTGTGCTCTGGAGAGGGGATCTTTCTCTGCTTGTTCATTAATCTACCAGGCATCATCACAACAGTGGGAAGTCCCAAGTAGAGTTTATTGCCTGTGCTCTGTTTTTCAACGTGGTAAGAATTGTACATGGAAATTTCCAGCTGCTGTATTACAGAAGAACAAGTCCTAAAAACTGTTTGTCTGTGCAGTGAACAAAACCTAAATCATATTCTCCCTTACAAAACATGACTTGACTCATTGCAGCCTTCAAGTAGGATGTTTGGAGGCTCCATTCATGATTGAGTAGAAGACAAATGGTTTCTTTGGTGCACAGGAAGTGACTGGTTTCACAAGGTTTATTAAATGATGGCTAAAGGATAGAGCATAAAAATTTGACTAAGAACAATAACCTAAGTTTCTAATGTGGAACAAAACAAGTGTTATTTGGTCTGCCTTAAAACTTAGGTTCTGAAGCATTTGAGTGGTTTATCCACAAGGAAGCAGAACAGGAATATGTTCTGCTGAGATTGTTTGAACATTTTGGACACAGGTTATTGCTTGTCATACATTGTCTGCATTCCTTAGGGATGGATATTGCAGGAGAAAAAGTCCCATACAGCAGGTTGTCAGGAGGTTCCTTGGTGACAACAACTACACAATGAAGTTTAATACTTCCACATGTAGGACTTTAAAAAAGGCTTATCATTTTCTAGAGCTTAAACTGATCAAGATAAAGTATCCTCCTTCAGACATCTGCTTCACAGTACATGTGATTTTTAAAATTTCAATTAATACAGCTGAACCTTCTCCAATAACAGGATTCAGAGGAGTGAAAGATTTTTTTTTAAAGATGTTTACAGTCTAATCATATAAAAATACCAAAAAGAGTAAAGCTAAGGCAGAAAACAGTGAGAAAGGTAGCAAAATATTATAAAGGCATGCAGAGTGATTAAAAAAAAAAAAAGTATAATTAGAATAAGAACAGATGTACCCTGAAAAAGGTATTTGAAGGGGAGGGAATGGAAGGAGAAAATATTTTATCATGACCAGGGAAAAGTATAAACACAGAGAGTGTTAGGAAATGATTCTGTTAGAAACTCCAGAATTCTTTTTCTTGGCCTTCTTTCTTTGTCAGTCAATGTCAGTAAATGCTACCATCAAGTTATATTATTATTCTTTTTCTAGCCATTGGCCATGTGATGGAAAACCACCTCCTATAGCTGTCTGTCACTGAGGCAGTTGAAGTGACAGATATTTGCTTCTATAGATCTGAGGTCTCCATCCTGTCCAATGGCCCGAGCTGGAACCTTTCCAATGCCTTGTGATGCAATAACATACACCAAAACCCCTTCAGATGTTTAATTATGAAAAACTATTACACAAGATATTCCCTAAGGCTGTAAATCCAAGCACTTAAAGTTTACTGAATGTCAGAACTGACAGCTGCCTTTGTAACCTGCTTGGAGTGCTCACATTATGGGAGTCTCCCAGCAAAAGTTCCGTGGCATTTTTCTCACAAGACACTTCTATTATCTCAAAAGCTGTAAGGTAATCATGGCATGGATTGTGACTGTGAGATTAAATGCTAAAAGACATTGAAGGGCTGGAGCAGATCCAGACAAGGGAATGGAGCTGAGGAAGGGTCTGGAGAACCAGGAGAGGCTGAGGGAGATGGAGAAAATGAGGCTCAGAGGGAAATTTACCATTTTCTACAAGTCCCTGAAAGGAGGGTGGAGCCAGCTGGGGAGCAGTCTCTTCTCCCAGCAACAAGCAATAGGACTAGAGGAAATGATCTCAGGTTGTACCAGGGGAGGTTTAGTTTGGATTTTAGGAAAATCTTGTTCTCAGAAAGGGCTGTCAAGCTCTGGAAGGGCAGTGGTGGGGTTACTATCCCTGGAGGTACTTAAAAGACATGTAGATGTGGCCCTTGGGAACAGGGTTTAGTGGTGGCCTAATTTTAGTGCTGGGTTAAGGGTTGGACTCAGTGATCATAAAGGTCTGTTCCAACTTAACCATTCTATGATTCTAATGTTTTTTTTAAACTCATCACTGATTGTGTGGACTTACTGCCTGAACAACAATTTAAAAAAAACCCCCAAAAAACCAAGAATGTTTCCTAACAGTTTTACTCACCTTTAAAACTTTCATGCTTGTTAAGATTGTTTCACATTATTTGCACTCTTTCTTCTCTTCTTTTTTCCTCTTCTGTATCTTAAGTCTCTCACAGATCGTTCAGTGTGGATAAGGAGAAATAATTGCAAGTGATTGAGTTTCTGTGGCCCAATGAGCAAGTCTAAGACACCCAAGTGAAGTCTTTTCTAGTTTACTGAATACATTAAAAAGATAAACTGCCCCCAAAAAAATGTATTATAGTGGCTTGTAAAGACAGTGTAAGCAAATGTATAGCTCATGGTTGAGATGAATTTGATTTATGCAGTTATGTTGCTCAGTTGGTGGTGAATTGCAAAGGAGATTTCTGTTGCTGTTGAACATCTGTCCCTCATTCCTCACATTTCAGTCTATGATGATGACAAACAGGTTCAGGAGCACAAGTTCTTCCCCTCTTTCCTAAATTCTGCAAAATTTCATAGCTGGTGTTCAAACAAATGATCTATTAAATTATATGTTCTGAGAAACATTTTTTTAAAAATCCATTGATTACAATGAAAAGGTTATCTTTTTAAAAAATTTAAATGGCAGAAACTTTCTGCAAATGGCATTTTTAAAAACAGATTTATGCATTTCCTTTCTCACCTGGACTTTCTATGCCTCATGCTGTTGCTACCTGTGATCTCTCCACCTCCCCTGCTGCTGCTCCTGTAACTGCCCTGGTTCTCTGTGCTGCTGAAAAGGGAACCCAAAGCAAATGCAGAGCCCAAGTGCTTGTTCAGGGAGGTCAAACAGCAGACCCCACATGAGTCTGACCCTCTCTGCCTCCAAGTTACCTTTCCTCCCCTTTTGGACAGTGAAACTCAGCTTCACTTCCAAATCTGGCCTCTCTCTGGGTGACAAACTGATATTTATTAACTTGTTAAAAGGTAGACACAAGAGAAAAAAGAGGGAGTTAGACCCTGTGCAGAAAAATAGATTTTTATATCCTATGAACTCGAAGTGTTTAATGTGGTCAAAAGGACAGATGTGATAACTGGCATCTTGCAGTAAAAAAAAAAAAAAAAAAAAGAAAAGTAAAAAAAAAGAAAATACAAGTCTTGCTAGCAGGGATTGTTCTGACTAACAAGAGGTTATTCCCTACAAATAAAGACTGGCACAGGTAGTGTCTATAAAAACACACAAAATAATTACTGATATCTTCATTACCCTTATAATATGATCTCATTAGTATGGGTGCTTTTCTTTTCTTTTTCTCTCTTTCTCTCCTTTCCTACTCTTAATTTTCTCTTCTTGAAATCTGGGTAATTTAAGGTTGGATGGATTAGAGTTTGTTAAGTCAGTGCTTTGTGAAGTGCTTTCTTTTGATTGAATTCTTGCCTTAAATTTTGCCAAATTCCTAATCTAATGTTTGCCAGTAAAGTTTGGTTATTAATCTTCTGGGGACTTTTTTGGAGTTCTTCTTTGTGCCACCTCAGGGAAATGTGGTACCTTAAGCCCCTTTTAAATAAACTTGCTGGGACCTGAGCTTTACACCTCTGATCCAGGCAAGGTTATGGAAGAGATCATCCTGAGTGCCAATACTCATGAAGGACAACCAAGAGATCAAGGCCAGCCAACTTGGATTTATGAAAAGCAAAAGGGTCCTGTTTGACCAACCTAATTTCCAACAGGAAAACAGCTGAAGCAGGACCCAGAAAATTTCTGTTTTTCTTTGTGATACTGTTGAATTTAGAGCAGTTTAAGGCTTTCAAATCTTAAAATATCAAATATTTTGAGATCTCTCTTTCTTGGCACTAGAAGAAACCTACATTATAGTAGATTGTACAATTTATCTCCCTTAAGTCAGAGGAATTCAAGAGGTCAACCAAGGCAGACTGGTTATTTCAATTCATGTATTTCTTAGAGCAAATCAGTTACTTTTACTTTGTCACTTGTGAAACACTGAAGCTTTTTTAGGGTCTGTGACAAGTTCAGAAGAAAAGCAAGACTTATGTCTGTAAAGTCATACAAGGCACTACAACTTCCTTGGGAAATGTTTAACAGGTCAAAAATCTGAAAAAGTGTAATACCATCTGTATTGCCAGGACATCGAGTCCTAGTGCCATTAATCTGAAAAATGAGTCAGCCTTCTTCTACTATTTGTTTTTCAATTTTTGTGTTTATAAAATATCACAGAAAGACTTGAAAAGAATCCAAAATACTTGACAGCAGGAAGCATACATACATGTTCTCGTTGGTTTTCTTTAAAGGTTTTTTTTTTCACATTTTATGATTGGAAACTCCCTAGTATTAAACCCTATCTAAAATAGACTGCGACCAGTAAATGTTCTTTTCTCTTAATTAATTTTCTAGAAGGTGCCATTGTTGATTTGCTCTTCATGACACAGGTATAACATTATTTGGCTGGTGGGCAATAAGACACCATGGAGATGTTTCACAAAGCTTTTCTATCTGATTCAGAAAATTCTGTTTACAGGGCTTGCCTTGAAACAACAAAAATACTTAAAATTCAAAACTCATGAATGGGTTTGAGAATTCATTTTGTTATCGTATTTTATTCATGTTGTTAAAGCAATCCAGGAATTGAGAAGCACATTAGCCTAACCCTGAGGAAATGCATGGATATGCTGAAGGCTGGAGGAAAGCTGAGGGCTGGAGAGATAATGAATTCACTAAAGAGTTTGTCTTTTTTCAACTCTATCTCAAAAGTTATTTCAAACCATGAGAAAGTTACCCTTCCAATGGGTCCAGCTCACAGATCAAACTGGCCAAGAGACCTGTTTATGTGCAAACCTGTCATCAGCTTTCTGCTACGTGCTTTGAAACAGAGCAAAAGGGCTCTCAAAACAATGGTTTAATTCTATTTAATCTGTGCTGGCTGCCACACAGGTGGCAACAAAGGAAAAGTGAGGCACTGATAGTCTGGAGCAATTTTTCAAAACTGTTGTGCTTCTGACACCAAGAGCTCCATCATTAATTTTTAACACTGTACAGAAGTGGGAGTCATAGCAGTCGTTCAAAGGGCTTGATAGTGCATGTTAGATTCAGTGCTGAAAATTGGTCTTGGCTCTTCTTTACTTTTTTTTTCTTGGTATGTGTTGGATATCACTGAAGACAGAATTAAATGAGGGGAAAAAAAGGATAAAAAAACCCATCAAGAAACTTAGAAACCCAATTGCTGTTTGATTATGTAAGGTACCAAACTTGGATTTCTTTGGCATTTAATGTAGTTTTCTATTTTTAGTATATGACTTGGTTATTTGTCTCTAATGGTACTCTTCCAGTTGTATTTTTATGTGTAAAAACAATTTTTACTGTAGAAGGTATACCAGAAGTTTAGATTATGCTGGCAAGCATATTTTATACTCTTTTCAGCTGAAAGCACAGCAGCATCATAGAAAACAATTAAAGCCCTGTTGTGGCCTGTTATGAAGTGAACTGTATATAAGATCATTTATTCTGAACCAGAAGATAAATCTTTGATTTCATGTCAGCTTGAGGCTTCCCAAAATTTTAGTGAAACAGCACCCACAGTAAAATTTTAAAGCATTCTTTCTAACTTCCTACTTGCATGCTTAGTCCAAATATATACACACACAGGGAAAAGAAAAAAAAAGGGGAATATGTCCTAAAAAGGTGCTTCTTCCACATGATTAAAAAGTGTTGGCTTCTAAAATTGGGTTTACATAATTTGATGGAGTCATATTTGAGGCAAATTAACTGACTAAGCTTTATAATATGCGTTTTGCCCAGCTAGACATGTGGTGTTTTTTACTGCCTTTAATTTAATAAACCATCACCTGAAATCAATAAATATTTATAAAGATGGTGTTCAGGAAACATGGAATAGCATTGGCTTGACATGAATTGAAATAGCCTTTTTTAAATAAAACCACAGGATTTTATTTAATACCTATGTAAAATCTGTTAATGGAATAAATATCTTTCTGGTTTGTAGTTCATTCAGATTTATGTGGCTCTTTTCTGGCTTGTTTCATAAAATAATCTTTTCTACTTTGTGACTTTCCTTCCAATCCCTGTATTACTAAGCATTATTTATTTTAAAGCTCCAAGCATTCAACAGCAAAGTAATTTGATTTGGTGAGGATATGTTTTCCTCTAATTTCATCATCAGTTTCTGCTTGTGATAAAAATCAGCCCAGCATTTCCAGGAATAAAGTTTTGCAGATATCAGGTGAAATTGTGTCTCAGAAAAATCAAGGGGAAAATCACTTCAAAATTAAATTAGAAGAGAATTTAATGTATTCTTCCCTGTGAGGGTGGGGAGGCCCTGGCACAGAGTGCCCAGAGAAGCTGTGGCTGCCCCTGGATCCCTGGAAGTGTCCAAGGCCAGGTTGGACACTGGGGCTTGGAGCAACCTGGGATAGTGGAAGGTGTCCCTACACAGGGCAGGGGGTGGAATGAGATGAGCTTTAAGGTCCCTTCCAACCCAAACCAATCTGTGATCCAGTTTTCACCCACTGAGTCCTGATTTCCCTTTTCCTGGTGGATTGAGGAGCTGTGGAGGAACAGATGTGGTTCAGTTCTCTTTCCCTCTCTTCACAGGCATTGATTATTGCCCATCAGGGATGGCAGGATATGTTGGAACAGATCTAGTTATGTTTCTTCTGCCAGATACTTCCCATAAGGATGTGTGAGGTCCTTATCTAAGGGAACCTTGTGCTATAGAATTCTTTAGGCCTGTATGACACAATAAAAAGGAGCAATGCTCCAAGGTTGCAGTTTCTTTTTTCATCAAGGAGTTTTTCTACTGTATTTTCCCTAACCTCAGATGGTCCTGCCACCACATCAGTCTTTCTCAATACAAAAGACTGTGCTTTTATACCTCCTTTCTAGAGACCCCTGTAATGTCTTTGGATTTTTTTTTTCTTTGAACCCTTAAACTCTTCACATATCACCTCAGCCCCTCTGTCCTACTTGAAGTATTTCTGGATCTCAAGACCCTATTTTTTTCAGTCAGGAAGAAAAAATTCAGTATTTCTGGCTTGTTTCAGCTGCAGTAAATGACCAGTTGAGATTTAGTGACCAGCTATTGCCACTGGTTTGACAGTAACTTAGCACAGCCATTACCAGCAGTATTTGGCAAGTACTCTCATAGATGTATCCAAGACTGCAATAGGCCCTTATTAACAGCCTCAGGAGGCTGACCAGAATTCATCAATGTGCATTCAGAACACCCAATCCATCATGGTGGGGCAGAAATGCAAATTTTCTCCCCTGTTCTATGGCATGTGCTTGGGTGAATGTATCTCAAGGTTCTTCCAGAACAGAAGCTGTTCTCACTCTCATGTAAAACTTGTCCCAGCTTTACATCTGCAGTGACTTGGAGATGTGAAACCTCTGGCCCTGTAAAAAAATACATTCTGCACTTTGCTGTGGGGGATAGAGTAGATGAGGTTGAGAGAATTTGGTTTATTTTGCCTTAGCAATTGAAGACTTACAAGAGATCATACTGCAGTCCTCACCTGCCTGGAAGGAGAATATGGAGCCAGACTCTTGGATGAGCACAGGGAAAATACAAGGGACAAGAGATATAAATTGAAATATAGGAAATTTCAATTAGATATGAGGAAAAGCTTTTTCTTCATGACAGGCTATAAAAATATTTGTCCTTTGAGGTATTTCAAAGCTTGATTGGACAAGTGCTTGTGCAGCATTTGGACTTGCTTGCGAGGGAGTTGATTCCATGATAAACTTAATGTGAATTCTGTGTCATTGCTTCCTTTGCATGGCTTTTCTGTGTTGGAAAGTAATGATATCATTTTGAAAAGGAAACACCTCTGTGGCTGCTGTTGTGGAGAGTGCTGTGTTTACCTTACCTTTAGTGGGCCAGCTCATAATGGGGTGTATTTACTTCGTGTGGAATATTACTTAAAAATCTAAATGTAAAATATAATCTGGTTGTATTTCCCATTAATGTGTGATTTAGTGAAAATGAATTATTCTATTAATGGCAGCTTTATAGAATTTTGATTTCCCTCCAAGTCTTTTGGAAGACTCCTAATTTTAACTTATTGCTCCAGTCTTCTAAAGAGACAACCAGTAAAATAGTTTTTTGACCTTTTCATTCTCTTGGTTAGTGTTATGCCAAAATGCTTTGCAGATTATTTTAATCAAATACAGAAACTTGTGATAAGATTAACAGTTTACAATTTCCAATGCTCTAAGTACCACTAAGTTAACAAACATTGAAATGTTAATTACAAGAATAAATTAGGTGACCTTAAATATATATTTCACCAAATTAAATGTAGGTGTTTCTTCCAGAATTATAAAGCAAGGGACAAAAAGAGTGGACAATAAATAACAATACAGAAAAATCACAAAGCAACTTTAAAAAAAAATTAATAGATTTTAGGTACAGAAGAGATATCATCTGTTGCCTTGTGGTTTAGGAGACTTCAAATTTCACCTACTGACTCTTGCATAAAACCTAAAACTAGTTCAAATAAGACATAAATATGTTAAAATGAAACAATAATTTCTTTTCAATGTCTATTGAAGCATTATTTCAAAGCCTCACGTGACCAAAAAATCAGCCATATCCCCAGGCAGATTCTTTCAGTGGTTAATTATTTTCACATTAAATTGTAGAGGGTGGTTTTATGCTTGGATGTTTGTAGCTCTCCAGTAAAACAATGCAGGGCTTGTCGTAGGCACTTGTCCCACCATGGAAAATGAAGTAATTCTGTCTCACTACCTTGTGCTGCACAGCCCCATCATTCAGGCTCTCACGTGGGAAGGGGGAATCAAGGTTTAACATTCTCATCATGCTGAGAGTGCTTTGTTCATATAGTGGACCATATTTTATTTTAGGGCACTCGCAGTCTTCCCAGTCAATGCTATTTATTTAGCCAGTGTGAGAGAACAAGGGAAAATAACTCCATAAATTAGGGATTAGGAACTAATCTAGAATGCCAGGATTTGAGACTGAATTCCACTGAATATGTAAGCACCACGAGAGCAAGTGGAACTCTGGATAATTCCAGAGAAAGGCACAATCACACATTGCAGGTTAACTGGGATATACTTGTGAGTAGTGAGAGATATGTGATTGAATCTCCACAGGTAAAAAAGAAAATTGAATTTCCTTGCCCTATCTCTTCTTTGAGTGCTTAAACCAGTGGATTATTGACTAAAAAGTGGGTGATGTTCCTTCCTTACATGTGTCCAGTTGGTGCCCCCAGAATTTAAGCTTGGTCTATATTGCAAATTTCACTCAGAACTCATTGTTTTCTTTTTGCAGGTGGTGAAAGAAATTAAGAGCTATTTTTCATCTTTCTCTGTTGAAATGTGGAAAATCTTAACAAGAAGCTGGAATTACAATAAAAGCAACTCTTCAACTGAAATTTAGACCAGGTTTCATAAAGAGTATTAAAAAGTCATGTAAGGGAGATAAAAAGTTGATGATAACATGGCCTGGGAATGACTCTCTGCTATGTTATTAGTCAAGTGAGACATAGCAGATTTCAATGTGACTCCATGCTTTTTTTATTTCCTCTCCTTGATTTAATTTTAGCATAGTCCATTCAAGTCCAGTTTGATACAAGTGTGAGGCAAAAGCTTTCTTTGCCCACAGTCTTGAAAGTGCAGATGTACTATTTCTGAATTAATAAAGACCTCAAATGTATACAAATTGTGCTAATAATTTAAGAGAAGCCCTGCATAAATTGATTATATTGTTATTTATATATGTCAAAAGGAGAACACCTCTGTTTTTCATATATATTTTCTATTTTTAACATGTATTTTAAATGTAAAATTTTTATCTGAGTTGCACAATTTCTATTTACCAATCTCTCTTTTCTCATTAGCATGAACTTACATTAGAAGTTCAATATATATTCTTGTATTTTAAAATAAAGTGTTTCCAACAGAATTTGTATATCCTGTGGGACATGGGGAATATTTCTTTAATGGGCTGAAACAGCAATAAGTAGTGAGAATAAATAACACAATCTGCCTTGCCTTGCTGTTGTTTGAGCTATTCCAAACTTAACAGAAGTACTCTGTACTAAGCTTCCAGCAAGGCACCGTGCATGGAATTCATAAACAAGAAGGATTTCAAAGCTGTAGAGAAGCAAAGTAGAATATCTGTGAGCTGTCAAGATTTGTCAGATACTGAAGTAACCCAAATTTTAACTTAAATATATTGATGCACACACCAATACATTTCTCTCTCTCTACATAGATGCATACATATATATATGTTATATACACAGTGAAGTCCAACTGAATGGAATAAGACAAATTATCTCTTTCACCCTGACTACTCTACAGAATATTCTAATGGGAATTGTAGTTCTGCTCTAGAATTCTGAAAAGTTTTTTTTTTTTTTTTTAAAAAAAAGTACATCACACTTGGGGTTCTTTAGAGTACATTTTCAAGAGCCTTGCTGCACTTTGAAAGAGGCCAGTTATTTTTTTCTCCATAAGGCCTGCTGTCATCAGTAAAAGGAAAAGACAGACAACAGGACACAGATTAATGTAAAATGATAAAACTAAAATTTGGACTTCCCTCCAATAAAAACAAAAACAAAAACAAAAACAAAAAAACAAAAAAACAAAAACAAAAACAAAAACAAAACAAAAAAAAACCACCAAACTTTGGTTTCCATGTAATTTAAACCACTTACAGTCTTTTCCCTGTACCAAATATAATACCAGCTGCAATTATTTTTTTTTCCTCTGACCTTTTCACTGCTATGTAGTGACATTATCATTTTGACACATCAGGATAGGCTAATTAGAAAATTAAGTGGATTTTTTACAAGTAGAAACAATCTTAAATTAATTTAGCCAACACAGGAGAGCTTTTTTCAGAACTGCAGTGACAGACACTGACAGGGAAGTATCCTGCCTTGAGTGAAGACACAAACATAACATGTTTTCACATGAAAGAAGATAGGCAATTAGTTTCAGTGCTTCTAAATTATTATACAGCCATGAGGAAATGGAAAAAATACACACAGATTTCTTCTGTTGAATTGTCAGGCCTATCATATTCTCTTCCTATTTGCAAACCAGTAACCATATTCCTCTACACAGATGGAAGAGTTAATGTGATACATTGAAAAAAAAAAAAAAAAAGAAAACAAAACCGCAAAATCAAAACTTTCCCCAAAGAGTTTGAGCAAAAGCTTCAGTGAACTTGCATCGACACGTCCATTCTGGTTAAACTTCCAATGTGAATATTTCACATTATGGAGGACTGAGAAGTTCTGTCACCTTCTACAAGAAGGTTTTATCTACAGAAAAAAAACATGGAGAAGTTGAATGAAATAGACCCTCTACCTCCTATTGTGTCTTTAGCTTTGCTTGAGAGTCTTAGAGCAAATAACTACAGTGAGATAAAAGAACTTTACAATGGCTCACCTTACCTACAGCAAGGTGATATCAAAGCAGTGCTGACTCTCATTTCTGTGTAATTGGGAAGTCATGGAATGGTTTGGTCTGGAAGGGACCTTAAAGCTCATCTTGTTCCAGGCCCTGCCATGGGCAGGGACACCTTCCACTAGCCCAGGGTGCTCCAAGCCCTGTCCAGCCTGGCCTTGGGCACTTCCAGGGATCCAGGGGCACCCACAGCTTCTCTGGGCACCCTGTGCCAGGGCCTGCCCACCCTCACAGGGAACAATTCCTTCCCAATGTCCCATCTAACCCCCCTGTCTTTCAGTTTGAAGCCATTTTCCCTTTTCTTATCACTACAATGAGCAGGTATTTGCAGACAAAAAAGTGGGAACCACAGGTGGATTAATTTCCTATCTTTTCCTTTCATAATCCTTTTTTCTTGATATAGTATGAAGTGATTTCATACTATACTATTGAAATACTTGATTGAAATCAAAGTTATTTAGTGCAGTCAATTGACATCTGATTTACATTTAGTAAAGTTTATTATAAGTAATTACTTCAAACATATTTTATTTCAATATCAATATACTTTCATTTTTTCACAACATACCCACCTTATGCAATTTTTATAAAAAATGCTGGCATTAATATAATTCTAAATAAATATACTTTATCTGATCAGTAAATCAAATTTAACTGCAACTCAAAATACTCATGTCTGTTTTGTTGATGATGATATGCCCCAATTATTTTCTCTACATATTCTCTTTGTAGATTCCTGAATGGAAAATAATTTCTTTGAAAAATTAAATAGCACAAAGCAACACTAGACTGTCATAGTGAGGAAAGCTGTAATGGTCATGGACTGTAACAACATTTAAGTTTTTTAAAAATAGCATGGGGTTTTATTTTTTGGGTTTTTTGGGGGTTATTTTGGTTTTTTGGTTTTTTTTTTTTTTTTTTTTTTTTTTCCCAAGG
>VZRH01003821.1:1099429-1175873 GCA_013397555.1 Urocynchramus pylzowi | reverse complement strand
TTTTTTTTTTTTTTTGCTTAGTTCAAAACTTCTTGCTTGTTTCATCTTTTTAAAATTTTGAAATACGTGTTCAAATATTACTGTAACTAAGTTTCTTACTATATTAAATATCTAACAATTGTTTTTTAATTTAAAATATTTGATTTTAATGAAAAAAGTCTTGTCCAAATAAAGGTTATTTTTAATTTCCACATTTCATTCCCTGTAGTTATTAGCTGTCACTTACCTGTGGGTCAAGCAGACCTGGGCAATACAAACCCTCAATCTCTACATGGGTTTCCTATCAAGGTGCATTCCACTTTTATATGTGGGCTCTTTATGAGGAGATGGGTTGATTTACTCAGGCATTTATCTTTAGCTATGCATAGTTTTCAGCAAATCTTGCTGCCTTTAAAATTCTCTGTTGAATTTCTCCTTATCGTGTCTTTTTGTGTTACATAAAATATAAAAGGCAACTGTTATATTGTGTCTCTCACAGTGGCTAAGCACACAGACTAATGCCATAATATAATTCCATCCTATAAAGTACTTAATGATTTCCAAGTTGAGACATAAATTACCATTTTTTAGGTTGTGTCTAGTGATATTAAGGCTCTATGACTTTTGAAATAAATATGACCTTACTGATAGATACACTATTTATATGTATTAGCTCAGAGACCTGAGGAAAGAAAAATAAAGTTGTTAAAACTCTGGGGGAATAATTTATCCTGTTGGTCCATCATCCTGAAATGTTGAAGAGATGAATTATTTGATCCAGTATCCCTTACATCAGTGTTGAATGGAAACCTCTTCTGTTCATCTTCTCCTGGGTTTCAGAATGGACACATGGCTTTCAATACAAGCTGCCTCATAAATAAGGGATCTCAGTTATCACAGAGTCCCAGGCATGTCACACCACCTGCCTCATCTTGTTGAAACATCCCAAACCATGGTATGTTCAAAGAACATCCACTCCCAGTCAAAACTTCAAATGGAAAGGTAGCCAGAATTGATTGTACTAGTGCTACTTCATTTTTCCTAGAGACAGTTTTATCATTCTCATTATTTGGCACAACCCTTGAAGAAGAAAATCCCCAAAGAGGTTAATTACACAATGATCATACCAAAAACTCCTCCACCTGCCTTTCCTACCTGACAGAAATGCTTGGCAGGTTTAGGAAATATTGACTAATGCCTTAGAAATCATTCTTGAAATGAAATTCTTCTTAGAAATTCCCTCATTTTCATGGACTCTTTGTATTATCAGGCTGTTAAAAATCTCACAGGTCTCTTTTACTTTCTGCTGAGTGAGCTGGGATTGTGTAGCCTGAATAAAAGGAGGCTCAGAGAGACCTTATTGATCTTTACAATTCCCTGAAAGGAGGTTGTAGCCAGGTAGGGGTCGGGCTTTTCTCCCAGGTAACAAGTAATAGGACAAGAAAAATGGCTTCAAACTACTCCAGGAGAGGTTTAAATTGGATATTGGGGGAAAAGTCTTCACAGAAATGCTTGTTAAGCACTGGAAGAGATTGCCCCAGGAAGCAATGGAGTCACCAGCCCTGGAAGGATTTGAAAGCCATGTGGATGTGGTGGCTGGGGACATGGATCAGTGGTGGGATTGGCAGTGTTGGGGGATGGCTGGAATCAATGATCTTAGAGCTGTCTATTCCAACCTCAGTGATTCTGTGATTCTCTGATTCTGAGGCTTTGATCAAACATGAATGCCAAATGCAGGGAGAAGCCAGTGGTGGAGCAGGCCACCAGTCTGTATGCACTGTATGAACATGAAGATTTTGGTTAAAATTTGGTGTACTTTATGTAGGTACCTACTTTGTCTGCAAATGCCTTTAAACAGCCAGATGCTGAAGCCCAGGAACAACTTTCCAGCTAAGATCTTACTCCACACATCATCTGCAAGGAGGGAGAAGAAGGCAGGGCTCCTCATTCTGTGGGAGCAGCTCTTAAGAAGGCCCTTCTCTCCACCAACAGTGTTCAGCAGCAAATTCCAAACTGGACAGGGCAGAGTTAAGGTGGGAAAGTTGCACTGAAACTAAAGGCAACATAAAGCTACAGAAAATGGCTTGACTGAAATGCCTGAGAGATGAGGCAGAAACCGTTCAGCAAATTGGAAATTGTGAGTCATTAATGATGCATATTGTTCAATTTACAAATTAAATTAATTGTGTTAAAAGTTCATGGTTGTGAGTCAAGTAATTTTTCAGAGTATGCACATATTTTGAACCATTAAGGGATTTCTGTGGATGGAAAGCGAGCTGCTTTTGATGATTATGTCTCTTTCTTAAGAACCCTAAATTAAATTTTTAAAATGTCAGGCAAATTACCCGTGTGAGCATTTCTGAGGCACAAAACCCTTTTAAGGATGTTATTTCTTTGTCTGGTAAGACCCACTATGCCTGAACATACACCACACGCTGCAGCATCTGGCCTTTTAAGCATTAAAAGCTTCTGAAACTTCTCAGAGGCTAAAGTCATTATGAGGTGTGTTTTTAAATTAATCCAATAAATTAAGCAAGAGCTTATTAAATTCAAGTTACATTTATGGTTTTTTCTGCCTTCATAGCTATGAAAGAAAGAAGAAAACACTGCTTTTGTTCCCTGTTCATTAACTGTTGCACTGCAATTGCTTAGATGGCAAGTATGTAGCTTACTCTTTTATCAGACTTATTTTTCTAGACATTAATTTGAGAATCTATAATTTTTAATAACTTCTGGTTTGGTTTTTTTTAAGAATAGTACAAAGTTAATATATTCTTTGAACATTTTATTATTTTATTTATGTATTTACATTTTCTGCATAGAGAAAATAAGATACACAGAAAAAGGTGCTACCTGAGAGGAATGTATATTTATTGGTGATCTGGTTTTTTGTTACATTTCATTCTGTGATCCTGGCTCCATTTAGGTGATGTGGTGATTTCAGTTTAGAAGGCAGATTTTCATCTGGAAGCTGAAGAAAGATTTTTCTCCAAGTTCATAATCTTATTTCTGCCTCTGCCAGAGGAATTTGTGAAATTTCTGGAAGTACTTAGACCAAAATTCAACTTCAAGCTGGGGAATTTTGCAGTTACATGACTGAGTGTCAGACACTGGGGACATGCAGGAAAGTTCCTTCACCAAGATACAGCACATAGATCACCCCAGCTGGTGTTTCTCTGTAATCCCCAGGCCACAGTTCCTGTAGAAATACTCTGGTAGAGAATTTGAAATATGGTTCTATTCCAGCAGGCTGATGATTCCTCCTCTTCCTAGGCCCTATAAGCAGGAGACAAAGTGTAGGTTTTTAAAAGTAACAGGAGTAACATCAAGCTTCCATTATAAACAACAAGAGATACTTCAAACATCCCAGTGTGAAGAGTCCTAAGGCAGAGGAGAATCCTTGCCAGAGGCATAGGGTGGAATAAGAAGGATATTTATGATTAATTTTAAACACAGCCAGGATGAATTGCCTTTGAAACTCATTAAAACCTTTACAAATGTGGACACTTCCATGAAGCTGGTCAAGTTTCCTCAGCCTCCAGGAAACCCTCTGGAAATTATACCCAGCTTCCATGGGCTTATGGGCACTGACAGTAAGCAAAACTGTCCTGAAAGAAGTATTTTAATGCCTCTCAGTGGTTTTTCTTTTCCTTAAATACGGAATCCCTGGCAGCCCTGTGACTGTGAGCAGCACTGGCCCATGAGCCATGAGATGACAACATCCCATCCCTCTCCCCAAATCTGGCACTTTTCTCCCTCTGCTGAGGGACTGTTATTCCAAACCAGAGATTTCTGTTTTGCAGGGGTGACTCACAGCCTAGTGGAAGGCTATAAATATTCATTCCAAAAATGCCAGAATCTGTCTGTCTCACCAGTCTGTTTCAAATTAAAGCCTGCTGCTTGTATTGAAGGAGAGAGTCTGGGATGGTGGGTAATGAAAGCTAAACAGGAACAGATCTGAGCAGCCACTGCTGCTGTGACATTCTGACACAGATACATGGAACTAAGATGCTTCCCCTTAAACACATCTTAGGAATCTTTCATGTAAAAAACCACAGTAACTTGTGCTAAAGTATAGTGGTATGAACTGTCAGTGCATGAATTGAGGGCTAGGGAGCTATTTTTGATTAGGTATGACAAGCAAAAAGAACAGATACTGAGTTAATAATCAGTTCCAAGATTAAACACACCTCTCTTTTTTAGCTTCACAGTGTATGGCATGTTCATGTTTTATAAATTCCTGCTGTCTAGATCTCAGGAGGTGTGAATTTTTTTTTTTATTTTTGCCCATGTCTGTTTTGAGTAACTTAGGGGGAAAACAAAACCTATTCTACTTCAAAAAGCAATTCATTCAAAAAGCAATAGCTACAGGTAGACTTTATATGTGACTACTTCAAAAATGGAAATAATAACTGCACTGTTTAGCTAGGTGTATATATTCTGTGAATACTATGAAAGTGACAGTGTTTTTCTTGTTGCTCTAGACAGACTCTCAATACCTTGTTTTCCCTGGATCAGCATGAAATTTTCAGAAATCAGGATTTGGGAGCCTACACAATTATTAAAAACTGAACATACCTAGAGAAAGAAAAGAGTCTCAATGGTTCAGTGAACAGCAATTTAAATTAAAGTGCTTAATGGCATCAGGTGCCACTCCAGAAAGACAGAGGAATTCTGTCAGCTTCACTTGAAACTTCAGACTCCCTACAAAATTTTCAGTGGCCCAGCCATTAAGTGGGCAACAGAATGTGGCACTAGGATTGCTCTTTAATCTTTAGGAATTTCAACTGATTGCTGAGAAAAGTCCTATAAAACACCAGTGTCATATTTGCCAGCTCCTCTTAGATGGGCACAGTGTCACTCAGTTGGAATGAAACCTCTTTATAGGCAGCAGAGTTGTGTGACAGCTTTACAAAATTTAGTAGCAGGATTCAAACTTGCTGTTTGAAATGCCTGAATCCAGGAATCTCTGTGTGGGAGCAATGTGTGGGCTGGGTGATTACTACATGCAGTGTATCCTGGAAGTACTCTCAGAGGGGGTTAGAGAGCTCTTCAGATCACCCTGAAGTAGATTCTGATATTCACTCAGTCTGAAGAGTTTCTCTTGTCAGTGGGTAAGTCAGCCAGGGGCTTGATAACATTGTGGAAATATCAGCTTCAAGCCTCATGTGATATTTGCTACACTTCCTGAGGTGCTTTCTCGGGCTGTTAGATGGGATATGAGAAGTTGTTAATGAACAGAACTTCACTGCCTTCAGGAATAAAGCTCTGTTAGAGGCCTGGAGAAGAAAAATGGAATTTTTGTTCTTCATTATACTCCCATCCTTATGGGTGGATGTATGGAAACACTGGTTCTCAAAGCTCATAGGACCAGAACTTAGCTCCAATGGCTTCAGATAAAAATCTACCTTATGCCAAGTAAACCATGGTGTGATAAAATGTGGGGGAAAAAAATAGTCCCTTCTGATCCAGACCATTCTGTGGTTCTACTGCCCAGTCCCCCACTGTCCCTGGAAATTCCAGTGATAAAAAGGTAACGAGAAACACTCCTACTGCAATACTGCAAAAACCAGACACCATCCAAATTAATTTCCCTTGTCATTTGATCAGTGTGTTGATTGAGGTAACAGGTTTCATAGAATTTCTCTTTGAAATGCTGTTCAAAGCATCACAAAACTGTGTGAGATGTCATCCATGGTATTTTATCTTTGCATGTGATAAGGTACATTTCAGGCTGCTGTATCATGTCCCTGTGTGGGTTGTATTTTATAGCATTTTATCACACCGTTCAATGTGTGTGTTTGGAGGTCATTTATGTAGACATTCCATCCAACACAAAGCTTGGCCTTTTAGCAGCAGGTAAAATTCTTCAGGGGAAATATTTCAGAGGGGAAGCTTGAACACATGTGAAATTACAGGAATTGAATAGAGCACAAATGAGGGAGGAACCTGAGAACACCACTAACCCCTCTGCTGCTGACAGCATTTATTTCACATATTTGTCTATGGGAAAGATGAAGAAAAAAATTGTTCCTTGGTTGTTTTTTCAGTGTAGAATCATAGAATCATTTAGGTTGGAAAAGACCTCCAAGATCATCAAATAGATGAGCTATATCCTGGTAGGATCTCATTAAGGACATTTTGGTAACTGGCAGCCAAAGTAACTTCTAGTCATCTCTCAAGATTCATAAAAAAAAAATTTTAAAAAGTCTTTTTCTTTGTTCCCACTGATAAGGGATTTGCTCTGCCACCATGAGAAAGGTCTAGACAGCTTTACTTTTCTTCTGCAAGTCCCAGCTGCCATTGCCCCAGAAGGCCAATTTAACACTCAGCATGCAAAGCGTTTTCCCAACCCCATTCTGCCCAGTTCCCAGTGGGAAAAAAGCCATAAAAGTGGTGTTTCAGAATCGATGGAGAAAAATGTTCACATTTTTATTCTTTGATTTTCTTGATAATCTTTTCCCTCCAAAGTACAACATCTCCAGGCAGCATCTGGCAACAGAGCTGCTGAAAATTCAGCTGAGGGAAGAATAGAGTTTGCCTTCTGGAAATCAATCCATAGGTGTCTGCTCTTCATCCCTGGATATACCTCAGGCAAGCAACACAAGCAGGTAAGCAAGATTGGAAACCATATTCAGATCCCTTCAAACCCAAACTATACCATGAATCTGTGATAAGGATAAAGATTGAGGGAGAGACAGTAATTTACATTAAAGATTAGTACTTTTACTGAAATGTGATCAGTTATGTTCTTATGAATGCTTCAAATAAGGTGTGTTGTACGGGTGTACTTCTATAAAAACATAGAAGTGAACTTCTCTAGAGTTAAAAAAAATAATTATGGAGTCATTCATGAAACACTCAGGAAATGTCTTCTTAAATTTTCATGGAATATTACATAAAAATTAGAGAAAATATTCTAACCATAGGTTTAATAAATATATGATTAAGATCACAAGAATGGTTCCCATGAGATTCTCTGGAAAGATATAATGAATTAATTTGTTATATTGCATAGAATATTAATTAAATTTCATAGAATTTATGAAATTAATTAAATGAATTTAATGAATGTCCTCAGACATTATAATTTTCACGAAATTTCATAGAAATATTATCAAAAAGTCAAATAAAGCATAAAGAAGTAATCACAGCCACAAAAAACAAACACATGAAAGTCACTTTTTCATACGTAAAACATGTCCTTTAAGAGTACACTTCTTAAACTCATATATAAATACTAAACCTGGATTTTCAAAGAGCTTTTGAAAACACTTCACTTCAAAAGAAACTTCGTTGTCATAGGATAAAAAGAAAAGTTGTCCCATGGATTAACTAGTGATTAATGAATAGGGAAAAAGGTAGGAAATAATTAAAAAATTTACAATGAAGGGAAGTTGCCAGCATATGTAATATTGAAAAGATACAGAGAGTGAGCTGAGAAATGTTACTGATTATTCAAATTTACCCAAAGAAGTAGAGACTTGGCTGTAACACCAGCTGATGGAGGTCATGGGTCTCATTGACAGGAAAATAAAAAATTACATTAGATATTGATATGAACATTGGAGAAGCATCTCAGAATCACTTGAGATAACTCTGAGAAAATATTAATAAGCAGAAGTAAGCCAAAAAGCAAAAATGATGCTGGATTATTGGGAATGAAATAGAAAATCAAAGAGGAAATACCTTAAAGCCACAGTATAGCTTCTGAGAGTGGTCACATCTTGAGTACTAACCCCTGCTTACATCAAAAACCATGAAGTAAAACTGAAAAAGCTGTAAAAAAGAAAGAGCAAATGGCCAAATGCAGCAGTGTCTGTGTGAGAGATCAGAATGGGTTACAGAATTCCAAAGGGAGCAATTGAAATTCTACAGGGAGTGATCTTATAAATCCAGCATGTCTATCTTGGTCCATTAGCTGATTTACATCCATCAGGTAGGGGTTGAGCTTAGAGGAAAATAAGAACAAACTCCTTTTCAAATTGATACCTGAGACTTTCCCTGCTCCTCTGTATCAGTGACCCTCGTCACTAAATTTCTTGATTATCCTCATTTTTGCCGTTAGAAAACTCCTATCCTCAATGGAAATTTCTTCATCAGTTCTGTGGTCAAATTCATTGCTGTTTTATTTTTACCTGGAGAACAAAACCCAAGCAGATTTGAAGTATTTAACACAAGTTATAGATCCAACATCTGGCCTTTATGGAGGGAGTTTGCAGAGCTATAACTCCTGCCCTCCACACAATGTTATTTAAAAAAAACAAAAGAAAACAAAACAAAACAAAAAACAAACAAACAAAAAACCACAAAAAAAACCAAAACAAAACAAAAAAAAACAGGATCACCTTGCAAAAAATCTCTGTCACCACTGTTTAGGCTTCTCTGAACCTGGAGAAAGCAGAAGGAAGGGTAATTGCTCAGCTGATGCAAAACGAGGCTCAAGGCTACAATTATTTAAACAGTGATGCCTGCTGGCCATGCCTTCAGCTACTGAGCAGAGCTGCTTCCCTCCCCTACAGCAAGTAAACTTGCAAGGACTGATATTCTGTGCACAAAAATGGGTCTTTTCATGCCAAATCCAGTGGCAGCTAGGTATCTGATGAAAGAATGGGTTTGTTTGGAAATCCTGCAAAGGCAGTAGAACATCTACTCATTATGAGAAACAAATCTGAGAGTGATGTTTCAGTCTTTGAGATTATTCCCCAATGAAGAGTTTTGGTAGGTTTTTCTGTGTGGTGAGATTTAACCATCCTTTAATCATCCTTGAGGAACTTCCTTGGATTCACTCCTGTATGTTTGTGTCTCTCTTGTGCTGGGAAGCCCAGCATGGACACAGAAATCCAGGTGCACCTCCTCAGGGCTGAGTAGAGGGGAAGAATCCCCTCCCATCACCTGCTGGGAACGCTCTGTCTGAAGTAAATGTATCCATTTTTAAAAGGGTTTTGTGTTATTTTTCAGGATTCTTATGAATATAGAATTTATAACTAGTTCTGGTTTGTTATCTAGATGCACATCAATAACAAAAAGCACTGTTTTCTTCAAAAGAAAGCTTCTTGTCAAATGTCTGTGCTGCCAAGAAAGAGCACCTAGATCTGAAAATCTATTCAAAAATGTGTTCTTAATTTGTTACTTCTCCTTCCCCCATTCTCTTCCCAGTGAGCCTAGCATATTTGTGAAAAATGTATCTTTTCAGAAATTCAAAAGCACAATTTTCCTTCTTTGGAAGGAAGATAAATAGCACAGCACTCAATGTGACAATGAGAACAGTATGAAATGAAAGTAGGTTAAGAGTTGACATGAAAACATTTGATTTACAAACCTGAATCAAAATTACATACAGAAACAAAAGGCTGGAAGTTTTGTATTCTTCATGTGCTGTCATCTGTGCTTATTTTGTGTTGTGGTGCCTCCTCAGGGTTCTCATTGTGGAGTATGTAAACTCTTAAAGTACACAAAATAACTTGGATGATAAAGTCCATGAATTCTCTTTACTTTTATAGTGCCAATCAGTGATTCAATGGCTATTGAGAGAGAAGGGGCAGGTAATTCTATATATTCATAAAATTTAAAGATAAAGAAGGTAAATGTTCTATCATGATCATCTAGACTGACCTTTCTGCATTGACTGAATAATTTCTCCCTGTGAGAGAATCCTGTAATGATTCCAAAGACTCAAGGTTAAATGAGAAAAGATTATCTCAAAGGCCTGGATTCTATCTGAATCTGTCAAAAAGGAATCTAGTACAAACCACACAATTATGGGCTCCTTCTTACAAACAGGGAAATTCAGTCATTCAGAAACAAATTCCTAGGCTACATGGAAAAAAATCATCCAAGAAGTAAATATTTTTCTAGATAACAAAACTTCTAAAGTCTAAAATGAGGTGAAGGGCATCCCTGGAAAATGGATTTTTATAAATAAATAAATTTTTAAAAATTAAGATTTGGGTTTTATCCTCTGTATCCATGGCTGGGTAATTGATTATCCCCTTCCACTGACTAGAACAGGATAATGAATTCCCAAGTGTATTGGCTCCTAAGATAAGCTGGAGGGAAAGATTCTCCAGGATAATATGGAGATTAAAAAAAAAAACCATCCCATGATCATTTGCTGACTCCACACTGGTGCACTCCAAAGCTGATCACATCATCAGCCAGCAGGTGATACCACATCCATGTGAGGGGAAACATTCAATGTATGAGGTTAAAATGTCAGGGAACAAGCAGCTCTCTAATAAATGCATGTAGCCAGCTAAGCAATAAAATCTGAAAGTAAAGAAGCATCCACAGAACAGTTTGGGTTTCCTTCAATAAGTAAAATAATGGGAGAGAGGAATGACAGGAAAGGGACTGCATCACCTGCCATGACTGGCACAGCCAGATCAGGAGAAAGCTACTGTTTGACAAACAAATACTTTGAATTACCAGAAAATGTATATATATTTATTTATAATTTCACCAAGTTCTGTGGTTCTTTTGCTATATACATGTTCTTCTTAAATGAGTCTTCAAGCTGGATAAAAAATATGAAATTTCTTAAATTTTAAGAATTGTAGGGTAGTGAAGCAGGAGTTATAGGGTAATGTGCAGAGATGCCTTAAAGTTAACCCCAAGCTCTATCTGGAGGCATTTCTTCATTTGCACTTCAGCCTTTAGTTCATGGATTTTTTTCCTATTTTTTAAATTTTATTTTATTTCATACTGCATGAAACTTATATAGCATTGAAAATATTAAGGAAGCCTGAAGTGAAAAGTGGGTTTGTGTATAATCAATTCCACTGAACACCTGTGAACTGTTGAGTTTAACTGGGTTACAACTAGTGCTGTGCTTGAAGAGAGAGAAAAATGTGTATGAGGAGCTCTTAAGTGATTTATTTGCCATGTATTTACAGTGCAGTTAGGCTGTTTTTAGCCATGCCCTCTGGTCCTATCTCCCACCTTCAGAGCAGCAGATTAGACCAGCCTGGGCAGCAGAATAAAGCACTTGGAGCAACCTGGGTGTCGTGGATTGTGAAACAAATACTGTTCTATTTACCATCTGTGTGGCAGTTGTCTTCTGTTAAGTGGGCAGTTTTCCTTATCTCTTCCACAACCACTCCTCCCTCCAGGCAGACATCTGCTGATAACAGGCTATTGAATGTCAATGCATGAGTGATAAGAACTTAAACATCCCATTGTGAGATGCTCCACCCAGAGGGAGGAGCCAAGCATTCCTACATGGATATAGCTGGGAGTCTGGAGAGACAGGACAGCTCTTGCTCAGAAAGAGAACTGCCCCTTTTCAGCNGAGCCCCTTGATTTAAATTTTATAGCAATTCAGAGGGAGGGGGTTTACATTCTCTATTCCAGGGGAGGCTCTGGCCTTCCTTACCAGACACCTGTCCTCCCAAACTGAGACACTGGGATAATGGGAGGTGTCCCTGCTCAGGGCAGGAGGTTGGAACAGGATGGTCTTTGAGGTCCCTTGCAAGCCAAACCATTCTGTGATTCTGCTCCTCCTTTGGGCTGGACAGCATTTTCATGGCTCAGGTCATACAATCCAGTTCTGAGCTCCACAAGAAAAAATTTACTTCATTTTGCAAGCATTATTATATATAATCTTAGTACTAGAATAACTGTGTGCAAAAATCAGTGCTACACACAATGTGAGCTTTAATAATGATCACAAGGCTTGCTGATCTGAGTGGAACACTAAGAAAACGCCTGCCACAGGCTTTCAGTGCATGGTCTATGTCCAAACCTGCAGGCAATTGACAAAGTCAGTAAGAAAGCACCATCCTGAGAGAATGCTGAGAGGATACACCTATTGTGACCACATATCACAGCTTTCAAAAGCCAAACCCCTCCTGTTTCTCAGACAAAAATCTGAGTGCCAGTATGATGAAATAAAAGCTATTGGATTGCAGCAGGGATGTGCATTTGGTCTCACCATTTAACTCCTTGTGCTCATAACCACAAGAGATTTCATAATGATCTGATTGCTAATTATCCCATGGCACAGAGAGATGGGTTTTCTGAAATAGGCAGACCCTGTGAGACATTTAGGGAGAAAAGTGACATGCAGTTTGCTGAAGTTTCAGTTTCTAAAATCATCTGAGGTCTGAGGCAGTGTATGCAGAGTGAAACAGCACAGTGTCTTTCAAGTACAGGAACATTGTCAAAATCTGCCAGTTTTTAAAGTAAAAAATAAAGCAATACTCTGGCAACTAGATGAAGATCTAACATAGATGGAATTTAAATACAAGTGGGAGATAATAGTTATCCCTACTTTTGTTCAGAAATAAATTAAATCCTCACTTTGTCTTTGATTGTTCCTTCTGATTTGCTTCACTTTTTCCACTTTCTCTAAAATTTTAACAGCCATTCAATTCAGATTCCAGCCTGTACTGAGATGAAATAGACACAGAACATGTTCTGATTATGTTCTTAAGCTCAATCATCATGGGTTAAAATTATCCATTTTTAGACTTACATCCCATCTTAATCAGGAACTTGATCTTGACAGATTTTGAACAAGCCAATCTAGAGGCAATTGTCTGTGTCTTAAACCATGCATGTTCCTAGAAATTCACTTATCCAAATGAAAACCCTGCCTCTCAGGAGGCAGGGTCATTAGAAAACATCCTTTTTGAGGGGTGATGGAAAAGCAAATTTGGACAAAATAGTAAGGAGGTATTTTTAAATCTTAAAACTGAAAATACTGAGCCTGAACCATTTTCATTGAGTACAGTGTACTCTGTACCTTTGTACATGACATCTTAGCTGAGCTCTGCCTTTTCTCCACATAGCAAGGAATTCCATAGACAAGTAAAAACCACATTTTTATTGTGGAATAGAACAGCAACATTTCTATTTATTTTGTCAGGAAGAGGAACAAAGGTAGCTTTGCATTTGGAGATGCATATTGATAGTAGAGACAGCTTAAAGTAAGAAATTAAACTACACTTCAGTGAACTAATTTAATCCAGGTGAACATGACCCTTGTCAGAGCCTCTCATGTCTTTTTCATAAAGGGCACCTGTTCCATTTACAAGCCCAGCTCTGGCTTTAAGAGAACTTGTGATGGAAGCATCTTGGCTTGCTTTTCTCCCAGGATGCAGGGCACATTCATGACATTTCTTCACACTCAAAGGAATTGAATTAAACTTTATCCCAATGGGAAGGGATTTAGTTATTACTGAAATAGATTAGTGCCTAGGAGGGACTATTTGAAGAAAAAAACACATCATTTACAAAGAAAATAACAGATAGTGACATTAATTGCTAAGCTCTGTTCTGCCTGTTAAAAGTTGAATGAGGCATCTTGACAGATGATTTTGTAGCGATACACATGGGATGTTTTTGGTGGTGGTTTTATTTCTAACATATTCAGGATCTGGTTGGTTTGAACCTTTGTACTGGGCAACAAGGTTTCCCCAACCAGAAGACCAGACCCATCACCACAAAATTTTATCAGCTGCCAATACCTAACACTTGAAAAAATATAGAAGTTACTCTTAACAGCAATGCTGTCTCTCCGATCTCCATGTTCTTTCCTCTCATCCTGTATTTTGAATAAAAGGTCTTTAGAGACATGGTTAATTGAGTATGAAAGGAAAAGATTGTATTTAATAACCCAGGGACTCTTTCTCAATCCCTCATTCCTTCTTTGGTAGTGCACGGGGCAGTTTTCAGCTTTATTTTATGGACCTTCTGAGAAATAGCAAATTTTAGTATTAACATGGTCATAAGGAGATTTTCCCTCTGCCCAGTCATCTACAGCATGAAAAAGCCAGATACCAAGGAGTGGAAAAATATGCAGGGTAACTAATGTAAAAATTCTAGTAAAAAATTCTACTAATTTTAGTAGGATTATAATAATCTCCTACATTCTCTGTGCCCATGGTTTCTTTCAGGCCTTGACCAAAATCCCTTACTGGTGAAATGTAGTGGTCAGAAAGACTGACTTGAAATAGTAACCTTGACTTTAAAATAGTAAGAGCTCCTACTGAAAGGAATGGAGCTCCCATCAGCTTAATGCAGTTTGTCTTACTCTTCAGCAGAAGCTATTAGAAACATTTCAATGAAAATCTTGCATTTAAAATACCATGAAACCATTAAAGGAAACAAAAAATCCACCAAAACCAAACATACAAATAAAAATCCGCAGAGGACAAACACATGGGAAGGGTGCATTTAAAATTACAAACCTAAAGGATTCTCTGTATGGGATGCTACTAAATTATTTAGATGATAGAAGACACTGATGATATTCTTATGAAGCTATTTTAATATTTAAATATGGCACCACAAGTGCTCCTCATCAGGAAGAATTTCTAAGTAATGATATGAGGAGGTGTTTGCTACAAGTTTTATTTCCTGTCTAAAATGCTTTTAAAGATACTGTTTTAAAATGAAAAGGGTTGTGGGGGAGTGAAGAAAAACAATTTGGAACTGAGTTTGTAAAATATTTCTATTTTTTCACTTTTCCCCCCTAATTTTAAGTTACAGAATCCCATAGGATCATTGGATGGGTCAGGATGGAAGGGACCACAGAGACTCATCTGATCCAACCTCCCTGCCCAAGCAGGGTCATCCTAAATCAGAATGTTATCCTTGTGTAAATCAGTCTTTCACAGCTGGAGGTCTCACACTGCAGAAATACGAAGCTTAAAATGATCCCTCAGCCAAATTAACAATTTTGAGCCTCATCCATTTTTTTGTGCTCTTGTTTCACCAAACCAAGAGGTTACCTCCACACAGGAATGATCATACATCAAGAATTTATACAGGCTATGATTCATTTAATTAGAAAAAAGCAAACCAAACCAAACAAGAAAAAAAAATAAAAAAAACAAACTAAAACAACAACAACCAACCAAACCAAAAAAACTAACAAAAGAAACCCAAAAACACCCAAAAAAAAAAAACAACAACAACAACAAAGAAAACCAACTAGATAGAAAACCTAATTTTGGACTAGCACAGTTTTCCATCAAGTATCCAACTTCTTGCCTGCACAACCTCAGCAGTCACAGACACAGAGGCCTCTCTTTCTGGGTCTCTTCTGGTTCTGGGTCTCTTCTGGTTTCTCTCCCTCTTTCTAGCTCTCTACTATGTTCTCTTAAATGTGTGTATCTAAATAACAGATATTGAAGAAATTTATCTAGAAGTTGAGCAGGGATGGCCTGTGAAGAGGAAAATCACTTTATCTGAGTTCCTAACTTGATGAGGGGTCTCCTGCATATGCCCTCAGTGCAGAAGCTCCAAAAGCAGGCACAAATGTTCTTGGACAAAAAGGACCCAGCACTGAAAATTTATACTGCCCAGGTTTTCTTCCTGCAGTGTTTTTGATCTTAGCAGATCGTGTTCTCTCATGACTGGAAAGAGAATATTTTACCTGAAGGTCATTCCTATGTACATGATCCTACATGACACTGAACTAATGAAAAACACAAATTTGCCTCACCTCTACCACATAGAAAGGGTTCACTGAGAGAAAAATTATGTGAATTCAGTTTTTATGTCTTATCCCCAGCAAGTTCGCAGTGCAATCCCTCAGACAAACTGTGCTCTGTTTCCCTCAGAGCAATATATCCCAGAAGGAAGCTCCAGTGTATTTCTGTCCATCTGTCCCTCAGTTTCACCTTCCTGGAGCCAGTTCCCTATATTCCATGTTTGAGCCGTTCCTCACTAAAACCTCCACATGGACACTACTGCACAACATGGAGGAGGAGATCCAGGGGTCTCAGTTCTCCTACAACTCTTCTGGCATCTCACCAGCCAGCTCCATGCAGATTTCTTGTTCATAGAGACATTTAAATGAACATTTAGACACCTGTGCCCCTCTCTGAACCTCCTCCTTCAGCAGCTACTCATGGCCAGTGTCTCCCATCCATGCCAGAGGAAACACAGGCAAAGGACAACTCATGATGACCTTGACTGAGATTTACAAGATTCTCTAAAAAATTACTGGGGAGTTATCTACTGTGCAAGCACTGAAATATGTGTCCAAGCAACGTCTGATGACAAAAATGCTAAATTCAACCTTTAATCACTGCATTTAGCAAATTGTGTGTTATCTGCACATACCAATGCTGAGAACACGGGTTCCGTTTGAATTGCCTTCGGTGCTCGCTGGATTTCTGCACTAATAACACTCAGTATAATTTGTTCTGTCACCACCTGTAGTATACAAATTTAATTTTGGTCCCATCCAAGCATCCATCTGCTCACAAACATCAGCTACAACAGCCCGAAGGCTCTTCTGTAGTGTGCCAAGCTCAGGTGTGAACACGAGTGTCCTACAGCAGAGGCAAAATAACTGATAGAGAATATTTGTCTCTGCTGGGGTGAGATGGTCCCAGTTCCACTCTCTGAATGAATAAAACCTTGCACATGGAAAGAAAGTGAGAAGAGCAAGTTAAATGACATGTAAAATCACATATAAGATTCTGTTGATCCAAAAGACAAACTGTTGCATGAGACCAAAAAAACTTATCAAGAACAGTGTGCAAAACCAACTGATTTGCATACAAAATGCTGAATTGCAGTGGAAAATAACAAGTCAGCTTCTTGCTTTGAAAGTAGAATTAAATAAAGTATACAGGAAGTGCTCTAAGGTCTCTCTACTTCTCAAAGAGACTCTCCCATTGACAAGTTCTAGAGTTTGCAATTATTATTCTGTTAGATGCTGCACAACCAAAACAGAAAAGCAGGATACAGAAAGAAAGGTCTCTGATACTAATAGAAAAAATGAGGGACATGCTCTGAAATTTAATTTGCATTCTGCAGCAGACAAGATAAAAGTAAAGCTATGAAACAAAACTGAGGGATGGAAATTCAAAGATTGAAAATTACCCTGAAAAAACTGCTCTTTTTATTTGGTAGTAAATCCCTACCAAGCAGGAGCTTTAACTTTCTGCTAGACCCATCAGAAAATATCTGAATTTGCAGCTATAAGCAGACTACCATATCAGTATGCACACGATACTTGGTTTTATGTGTTTTTTATATAAATGTGTTTCTGACTTTATAAACAAAACTGTAATCTTTCCCATTTTTTCCATAAAACCCTTTTACTTTGTGCTTTAAGCTTACACAATGTTTAAAGTGGAGTCAAGTGCATTTCACACTCACAGCACAGCACTTCTGTAAAAACAAAGATTTCAAACAAGTCAGTATAGAAACAATCACTCCATGTCTTGCCTTCATATCTTAAGAGCTGAAGTATTTTCTCATTAAAGTGAAGGAATCAGTTTGCCCATGGCTGTTAGCAAGCAGGAAAAGGAACACAGAGGTACTGCCAGGCATGTTCTGTGTCATTTTGGCCAGGGGCAAACCCATAATATCTCAGTGAAAATACTCAGGGGAAAATGTAACAGGAATACAAGGGCTCATCCTTGGCACAAAAAGTGCCACCAATTTTTGAATATTAACTGAATTGTCACTTTTTGATACATGCAGAGCTTTCACAGACACCTAGAGAACTTAGACTTCTGAATTTTGAGTTCCAAGCATCCTTAACCTGCTGCAAAGCTGAGCACATTTCACAGTCAACTTCCCAAATGTTGACACGGGTTTATGACTCTGTTTAATGGGTTTAAATTAGTGTTACCCATGTTTTATCTGTCATCTTCCACTGATGTGAGTTCAGTGCTGTGAACTCCAGCATTAGCATTCTCTGTACAAATCTCCCTGCACGAAGCACTGAGTGTCTGTTTAACATTTATCATTTCTCCCTCTTCAGCAAAGCTGAACACAAACACTCTTCCCCTGACACCACTAAAATATCTAAATGCAGGACAGATTAGGCTGTGTTAGTTTTCTGAATAGAAGGTGAGTTCTTTCTCTGGGTTTGTTTGTTTGTATAAAGAAGCACTCTGGGCTCAAAGGAACAGACTGTGAAATCCCAGCAAGATATAAGAGGATTTGTGTCTCAGCTTTAAAAGTTGACCCCATCATCTCCATAGAATTACAGAAACTTTCCAGACTTAGCATGTGAAAACAAGTGAAATTGTAAACAAACAAACAAACAAAAAAGTATAATAAACAGTTCACCTTCAGGGTTCTCTTAATAACCAACAGCACCTTTGAATCATTTGGGTCCTTTGACAGATGACATCCTGTGATAGATGACTTGATCTCACCCAGCCTCATATGCCAAATTGCATTTAATGTGATTAATAAATCTGTTTTTTCAGAGGTTTGGTGAGCAGTTGAGGAGATGGCATTCAATAGAAATCAACAGGAATTCTCAGTCTTACACAATATTTTGTGCAGGGATACAGCCTTGTTGGGAGAAATGTGTTCATCACTGATTTCAAGAGTCATCTCTTTTCCCACTTCTCTCAACCCCTGAAGCTCAGGGCAGGGACTGGGGGAATGAAGTTATGGAACAGAATATTCCATATGTAGGGGTGCTGTCCTCATCATCTGGTCCAATGGCCTGACCAGCTCAGGACTGACCAAAAGTTAATGTTGTCAAACATTTCCAAATGCATTTTCCAAGTGTTTCTTAAACACCAACAGGCCGGGGCTCTGATCCCAAAGTTGGTGGTGGGATCAAACGTGGTGCCTGTTGGACCAGGGTCACAACCTGGCCTCTTGTTTTACACCAGAGCAAATGATGAATGAATCTGCATTTCCAAAGGGTTTTTTAATACTAGAGACCTTTCAAGGCTAACATAAATCTGCATTTTCAACTCTGGGAACTTTCAATTTTTGGTATTGCTATTAAATTAGCATTTGATTCTTGAATTCAGTCAGAGAAGATATAATTTTGGTCAATCTCAGAATTCAAGGATACATAGCTATGCTTGCTTTTGATGACTTAAATAATGGACAGTATATCTTCCCACAGTTATATTTTTCCTAACATCAAATTCATGAGTGCATCTGAAATGAATATTACACATTACCCCTTGGCTGAAAATGAGGACACACAGATGTCAGTGTCTGAACAATGCTTGCAGTCATACAGTATCCAAATGACCAATGGCCTTGGGAGGAAAAACTAAAAAGCTTGTAAGTATCTAATTCAAATATACCAAAATTTCTGAAAACATAAATTTCTTGATTAATGGTTCCTGTTATTATTCAGTAAAGAAATTCAGTGTCCAGCAAACACTGGCTCCTTTTGAGAAGAGTGTTACTATTGCAGTGTTCACTGCTGCCATATTTTCAGATTCCTGCTATAATCTCTTTGAAAGCAGAATTGAAGCTTTTGGTGGGTCTGTGCCACAGGTTCAGAAAAAGCTGAATTATTTGAGACAAATAGCACTGCTAAGAGCCAGGTCCCATTCCATGGCACTCAGACCTGAGTGCTGCATTAACGAAGGGAAGTGCAGTGACAGGACACTGCAGACTACTGGGAGAAATCATGACAGAAAATAATACATGGGACTTAAAAAATTTGTTTCTAAAAATATTCATGAATGCACTACAGGAAGCAATTTTTCAGGGTCCAGATGAAAGAACAAGTAGTTTTTCCCATTCTCATATCTTTGATTGTCTGGCATCCTATTCAGAAAAACATGTATGATTTTTTTTCTTGTTTTATTTAATTTATTAATGTATGTATAATGTAGATCCTCATTTAGATTTCCTTTTGTTTCCTTCATTGTTTTCATCCACAACAGGGACACCCAGAATTATAACATATAAAAAGACAAAAAACAGCTGGGCAAGTAACACATATCCCCTTTCTTTGCAACTGGCCTCTTACATATCCTATTCTTTATCATATATGACCTTGTTTTTTCAATTTACTGCTCACAAATAGAGTTAGTTTGACTTTAAATATGGTAATTTATCCTAGGAGCAGGAAATTACAATATTTTTTTTTTTCTGTAAGGTTGGACAATTATTGTTATTATTATACTAATTCTCAGCAGTCCAGTGATAACTCTGAGAAATGGCATCTGGTATGAGAAGAATTCTGGTTTAAATATACATTGATCATATGTGTTTCCCTTTAAAATTACCTGGCCCAGAGCCAGGAAGATAAGGGTCACTAAAGAGACTAAAGAGTCATGCTTTAAGATGATATGCCATTGTAGCCCTTTGCTAGCTTTGTAATGAATGCTTTAATTAAAGAGCAGCATCAGGCAGGCCAACAGCTGGATCAGAGCTGTAATTCCTAATTTTCACAGTTTGGGATCTTTGGTTCTGAGAGAACTGGAACATCCTCAGCCAATTATCTATTGCTATTCATTATTCTGCAAGTACATTATAAATATAACCTAATTTTTTAAGGTATGGTATTCTATAAAAGGGAAGAGGACTGTTCAGTTCAGGGTAGACAGCTAACAGTGTCCTTTAAAATAGAAAAAAGCCAGATTTGTTAAAATAAACTATGAAATAACGAAGTAGAACATGACCTTAAAAAGACCTGTCTTCAGTGACATCTTGCAGTCATTTGTCTGCTAAAATGCAGACAGATATTTATTGTAAAAAGGACAATACTGGCTCCAGAAGGCAAATTTGTTCTGATGCTTTACCTGTAAGAGTTTCAGATCCATTTTTGTCTCCTTTTATGGGCTTCAAAATTGCGTGGAAAAATAGGATAGCTGAAACATCCTTGATTTATCTCAATAAATTAACCATAATAATAATAATTGAGGTAAGGATATTTTCTGATACTTGCACATAGCTTGATAAAACTTTATTATTTTGCACCAACCTTTCATATATCAAGAATTTTAGGGAGAAGCCTGAAGCAGAAACTCAATATTTCAAGTCAAAACATAACTGATGAACTGATTTAGACCAACATGACATAAAAATGTTTTTACTGAAAGTTATGAGAACAGGCTTGGATCCTTAGAAGACATGTTGTTTTACCAGCTAAATGCAGGGATGTCATGCAATGTACTACATCCAGTCAGCTCAAATCTGCATGCTTTAAAAAAGCAAAAACTAGTTTGGATTTATGTCCTACATTCAATAGACCACCTTGAAGTTCCTGGAGCCTGTCAGTTTAACCCTTCAGAAATTTAAGCTTTCACTGGCATTTCTAAATAAGCAGCAACACAGCTTGCTAGTAATGTAGGTTAAAAGCATGTTCAAAGGGATGCAAAAGAGAAAGAAAGGATTTATCTCTTTCAATATGTTGAAAAATCTGAAAAATCCTCTTCCCTGCCCTGTCACCTGTGTTTTTCTACTCTGTTACCTCAAAGAAGGTGGTCAATTAGTGAAAAAAAAATCACTCCAGAAAGGAAAAGTGTGAGCAGAAGGGAAGGGAAGACTTTCCAGTTGTGCTACAAAGCTGTAGGATATGGGAGTTTCTGCTCTGTGGTTGAGTTAGAATGAGAAAAATAGTAACACTGAGGAGATAAGATGAAATGGAAACCAGGGTGGGGAAAAGGAGGCTCAGGGGGGACCCTGTGGCTCTGCACAACTCCCTGACAGGAGGGGACAGTTAGGGAGGTTGGGCTCTGCTCCCAGGGAACAGGGACAGGAGGTTTAGGTTGGTTATCAGGGAAAGATTCTTCACCAAAATGGTCATCAAGCTCTGGGACAGGCTGCCTACAGAAGCTGTGGAGTCCCCATCCCTGGTGGGCTGCAAAAGCCATGTGGATGTGGCACCTGGGGACATGGTTCAATGATGGCCCTGGCAGTGCTGGGGGATCAGTTGGATCTGATGATCTTAGAGGGCTTTTCAAACCTAAATTATTCTACTTTTCCATAATAAAACCTTCAGTTTTGTGCTCCTACCATATAGTGTGAAATTTGAATGACTTCATAAAGCAAAGTTTAGAAACGTGCCCAGTGTTCTTCCTACATTGCAATTTATAGAATTAGTAGGCAAATTCTTCTTACCCAGCTCTTAAATTATGCATTTGTTACTAATTTCTAATAGATGTTTATCTCAGGAGTAGCTGCATTTTATATTATCATTAAAATCTCATTGAAAAATATCTCAGGAGACTTTGGGACAGAACAGGAGATATAAATGGAATATCCTATTAATATTCCATTAAGTTAATAATATCTGTCTAAGTGAATTACAGTTGTATTTCCTGCCAGCTTTTAAATACAGATTATTTTACTTTGGTGTTTAAATTCCCATTGTGTACAGCTGTGCTAGTTTCTATGAGCTATTTCTTTTACTGTTTATCTTGTGTTCTTTTAAATGTGTTATAGATAAATTATTGAGCTGGAGGCAGAGGTATAAGAAACAGAAGATTCTAAGGCAAAATAATGAATTTGACATTGTGTCCAAAGCATAAGCACACGTCTCAGTGAACACCAGACTCTATCTGATTACACATTCATGCACTGCTGGGTGGTTGTTTATTTGCTTTGACAGTGGGTCCAGAGGAGTGCTCAATGAGCCTTAATTGCCTTAATTTTTACAGAACTGAGGGTTTTTCTGGGATTACATTTCTCATCAGCTTCCAGCCACATCTCTTCACACTGGTCACTTCACATTTGTACAGAATATGTACTGCTTGATCAGACGCTCCACTGGGTTTGAAGAGAAGAGTAATTTTAAAGGCTAATATGAGGGGATCAAATTTTTATCTCCTGTAAATAGAATAGAAATAAACATAGTATAGAAATAAATATACAAGAGGAATAAACATAGAATAGAAATAAACATAGAAGCTTTGCAGCATTTTTGTGAATGCCTCCCATACAAAACTACCACATTGTGGTGAAAACTTGGAGAAGGTTGAGCTGTTAATGTTACCTTGTTCTCTTGTGGTTTTTAAATTGTTGTCAGTATTGTTGTTAGTATTAAAAACCTTCTTCACTCTATGTTTTCAGTGGGAACTATTCCCTTTTTTACAGATGTACAAGAAAAAATTCAAATCAGACGGAGATTTGTCATGGACCTCTGGGCTGTCTTTGTCTTTTTTTAGACATGTCTAAAACATGTCTTTGTTTTAGATACCCATGTAAGTCTCTAGGTATTTTTTAATGTTAAAATTGGAAGAACAGTAGCCCTGGTAGATTAATTTTGGATCAGCTGTACCAGTCTTCTTGCTATGATCTCATTGTTCCCCAGGAATTTTCCTGATATCAATCTGATTGTACCAAAGTAAGATCAAAATTAAAGCTGGCTAGATTAACAAATCAAAGCCTAGAAAAGGAACAGAAATTATGATAGAAGTTCATTGCATGAGGGGACACTGAAAGTAGTGTTGTGTCTATTGTATAAAGCAACACAGTAAAAGAAATGTAATGTGAAAAGCCAGAAGTCCTTCTGGAAGGGGAAAAGTAGCTACCAATTGCTTCAGAAAGGAAGAGGAACTGGTAAGCAGATAGACAAATTGGGAGTGATGCCAGAACAGAAGTGTTGAAGGAAATAGTGGTTGCTCTTCTTCCTCAAGCAGCTCATCAGTTCTGTGCCTGGGTGCTTTCATGGACCAGCAATGACTGCATCACCCATGGATGCCACCAGGCTTTTTCTTTTACTTCACTCTGTGATCTCCAGCTGGAAACCTTGATGTAAAAAATGCAGAGTATTGTGTAGTTGTGAGTCACTGGAGTCAGTAAAAGCAGACTGAGCTTCCAAAGGAAACCCAGCACCAACCTGCAGATGGTGAGAGCTGTGCAGGCAGCAGGATCTCGGCTCCCGAGCAGCACTTCCCAGAGAAAGCATCTTGCTCTGGTATCTCTGCTAAGTTTCCAGGGAAACTAATGGCTAAACTGAGTGTGTACAGGCTGTTCTCTGAGGTGGAGACATTATTTTCATAGGTTCACAGCTCCAGCTAAAATTTCCCAGAGGACAGGCAAGCCAGAACACAACAGCTTAGATGCTTACACTGGGATTTCAGTGGCTTGTGTTGGTGCAATTACCAGCTTTGCCAGCTCACCTGTCTCACAGCAGAATAATCTAAAGAATTTAGTGTTACACTCTACTACCTGGGATCTTTAAGAGATCTTTACATATATATATATATATATATTTTATAAAGAGAGAAAAAGCTATGTTTGAGTTTGAAGGGTACTTTAGCATTGTAGAGTACAGAGGAGGTGTTTAAGGACAACATTACTGCCAGCTATTCTTCAATTTTGTTGAAAAGTAACATAAGCTCCAAAGGCAATGTCTCTGCAGAAAGAGAACAGACATCACTCTGTTCTTCTAGAAATTTTAAGTCTTATTTGCATAACCAATATTTAAAAGAGATCATGAAGATCTCATGCAGAATAATTTGCTATTGTTGAAGAATGCATAGGTAATTTCTCAGTCAATAGGTGCTTTTCAGTCAGTATATTTGTCTTAAAGCCTCATCTTTATCACAGCAATAGAATTGAAAAGTTTATTTTATAGCAATTCTGCCACTACACATTGGATAAAATAACTTAGAGGGCACTGCAGCAAAGTTCATCCTTTAATCATCCTTTCCAAGAGAGATACAGCAACCATTAGGCTACACTGGAATAACAAAACTATTTGCTTGTTAACATAAACTTCAGTTATTCTGCATGAAATTAAAGTAGTTCATTAAGGGAAATCCAAAGATATTTACCTCCTGACACACAGGAATAGCTTGTTTGCTGTGATTAGAAGAAACCTGAAGCAAGTAGGAGTTATGGCATTTAAGTCCCTGGGTAGTCAAAAATCATTAAATCCACACCCTGCATTTTTTTTCCCATCACTCCTGGCACCAGTGACAGGTATAACAAACCCCAGTTTGTGATTTGGAGGGGAATTAGGCATCTGGCAGGTGGAAAAATCAATTTTATCAAGAACAAGATGGGTTTGGAAATACTCCTAAGGAAATCTGAGACTCCTGGGGAACCTCTGCATCTCGAGTCACGTTGCCTGGAGATCTTCACTTTAGGAGACACAGGGGAGAAATGTCCTAGGGAGATGTTGCTGGGAGTTCATGTCTTAAATGCAGGAGTCAGACTTGACACTTTAATTACCTTTATGGATTCAGCCCTAAATAGCTTCCTTTTATGATTAAGCTGTGTTGCAAAGCAGCAAATTTGACATCACATGCAGGTAGTAATCTACAGATGGGACTGTGTCTCCTTGTCAAAGATGCTGAACACATTAATAAAAAAAAAAAAAAAGAGACACTGAGAGAGAGAAAAAACTTTCACTTATAATGAAAAAGCTAATTTAGCTTCCTGCCAGAAAGGCCATAACATATGACATGAAATTAATGCCAGCAAAGAAGTAACTTCCAGTTGATTTATGACTGATTTAGAATTAACACTGTCCTTCAGAATTAAAAAAAAAAAAAAAATAGTCAAAAAAACCAAAAGCAAACCAAACAAAACCGAGTACACAGAAAACTGTGGGAACCAGAATTTTCTCCTGTCTGTAGTTCTCCCACTCTCCAGTCCTGCATTCGAGATTTTTGGATATTTTTGAGAAATATGAATATTTCTAAGACCTGTGTTTTTTCTGACACTGTTTTGGGGTTTTTTTGTTTGTTTGTTTGTTTGTTTGTTTGATTTGTTTGGTTTTGGTTTGGTTTGTTTTTTTCTGGAGGGAGGGCAGTTTTTTGGTTGGTTGGTTGATCGATTTTCTTGTTTGTTTTGGGGTGGGTTGTTTGTTTCTGTAACTCTATGATGTTACAGTACCACTGACCTTGAGTCTGTAGGCCAAAATGTAGATCAGATAAGCAACTCTGTATTCAGAATATAAATATGATTAAGGTTAAAACAGACTCACAAAAACCAAACTAGAATGAGAACTTAAATTGCCAAGGGATTCACCATACTTGGCAACATGCTTAATAAAAAACCCACTATATTAATCTGCTCAGAATATAAAATTATCAACAACAACAGTCGCTGGTGAAATGAATTGCTCTGAAACTGTGAATTTAAGCCAAAGTGACTGAAGTCTAGTTCAGATGTGTGACAGAAAGAGAGAGAGGAGATGGACATAATTTAATCACACTGTAAAGTCAATATCTGTCTGCAGGAACATTTGCTGTTTACTGCAATTTCCACAGGCCTCTTACAGACTTTTTGTTTTTAAATGGAGGCTTGCATAGGTTTTCTTCTGCATAAAGATTGTGAAGTAAATGCTGCAAAGCATCATAGAAGCTCACAGAATAGCTAAATATAAGGATATACATATGCAGAACAATTATGAGAATTTATGTTGTTATTCTAAAAATTATGCAGGGCTAAGATTGGTGAATAGACACAGGAAAACGCTACCACAAGAGAAAGAAATAAAATAGGAAAATAAGGTTTTGGAATTATTACTTTTTAAATTTATGGTCCATTAAATGTATTCAAGAGTTCAAGCCATATCTTCAGGTGATTTAAAATGGTAAAGTTCTAAGGAAAGAAATCTGTGCTGAATTCCAGTGTCTCAGGATCCTCTTCCCACAGGGATACCAAGTTTCCATCTTCACGTTGCTGCCACAGGTCACACACAGCAGGAGAAGCTGACTTTCCTGAAAAAATCAGATTATACAAGGAAGCTGATCTGAGCTGACATGATTTGATTTGGGTTAGAAGATTAATCCTAACTTCAGCTGCCAAGGGCTTTTAGATAAATAGCACTTAGCCCACTTACATGGAATGGATTTTTTTTTTTTTTTTTTTTTAAAGAAGGAGTATTAATTAGAACAGCATGGAAGTGTAAGAAATCTGCAAAGACTTAGGATTCCTGTGACAAAGGCTATGAAATACTGCTGCCTTCAGAGATCAGAATGCCCATATTCAGAATGGGATGTGTGCTCCTGTGATCTGCTTAGCTGCTGTACTTGAGGCTCATCTGCTGAGGAAAAAAATATCTAAAGCACCGAGGAGAAAACAAAGTAGCCTGGCCTGCTTCAAAAGGACTGTGAGGACAAAAGGTTTGAAATTATTTCAAATACCATTCATGGCCTGAGGCTAAGCAAGACCTTAATCCAAGGCAGGACAAGCATTGTGACGACTGAACATTGGGTGACATCAGTTCCATGTTGTCAGCAGTCAGGTGTGCTCCTTCCACGTGTGTTTCCATCTGGTGTGCCCTCTCTGAAGTATTTTTTTTTGGTTTGGACATGTCATTGCTCAGCTTTCTTGTTAGAGCTGGTTGTTCCATAAGTAGCAGAATGTTTGGGTAAAATGCCCCTAAATTAAAGCTCTGGCATAACCAGAATTCTGGTTTGCTAAAGCTCAGTAAACAGCCCGTTCATAAAATGTTGGATGGCTAATGAATACTCTGGGATTTCCAAATGAGGTTTTATTAAAACACTGTTCCAATGGCTAGAAATTTGTGAAAAAATGAGGGCATTGACACTCATCTTCGGCTTTCCCAAATGTCAAGAGTTTAGTTTAAGGTACAAGAACTCCCTGTGGGAAATCACTGGAGACAGGTGACTCAAGGACAGGCACCCATCCTAAGTGTGTGTGATAGGTGGGCACATGTGGGGGTGTGAAAAATGTCCAGTAGAACTAGCAAACTTCTTTATAGATATTTTTAAATCCCACCTAAATACCTAGACTTGGACATAGAGACTGGATCACCCACACTAAAATGATGCCATTTAACCAAGCTGAGGTAATGCTATGTATAAAGAAGCTTGACATCTATAAAAAAGTAAAATACTTCTTTCAAAATAAGAAATCCTGGAATCCATATTTAGACAGGCAGAAGAACAATCCTTTACACCACAAATTATTCTGTGATTTGAAGAGTTAAGTCTCACTTTTTACTGTCCAGGCCTTATGAAATTTCCACAAACAAGTGTTGTCCAGCTCTTAGGATATCTGGCTTATTTGGGGTATTTGAACAGGTCCTATCCCACTTGTTTGTGTTGTCTGCCTTTATTCCTATAATTGTCATGAACAAAAAAATTACTTTGTAAAGTAATTTTATTACTTTTATTACTATTATTTTATTATGTAATCAAGTTTTGTAGCTGCACGTGCTCCTTTCCCTCTTATACTTGCTTAATAGTTAATGACTCCTACTACATCCTATAGGAAAAAGGGAAGACTTCAATCCCATTTGAATTATTCAATGGCATAATTCTAGCAATCAGTTCCTAAAATATACTGGCTTATTTCCTTTCAGTTTTAGTTTTGTAGATACATCTCTATCTATCTAAATGCATATGAAAAGTATATATATATGTATATATATATGCATATATATATATACACATATAGGTGTGTGTGATTGTGTGTATATATAAATATATAAAAATATAGACAATATTTATTGAGAAAAAAATCTTGGGTAAGAAATACATAATAGCATTTCCTTTCCATAACCTTATTTTCAGTAGGTTATCCCATTCACACTCATTCTCCTTACAGAATAAAATGTCAGCTGTAACATCCCATAGTTTTCTGCTCAACTAAATTGGAGTTAGGTATTCAATTTTTAATTGGCATTTCCATGAGAAAGAAATACTAAAAAAAACTTTTTTTTTTTTTTTTCTGGAGAAGAGTAAGTTTATTACAGAAAGCATATACTCTGCATTTCTCCCCCTCAAGAACACAGATGTGGAACTAATAGTTAAGTTTTAAAGCACAAATATCTTTAAAGCCAACAAAATTAAGTTTTTGGAAATTGCTTTTGGAATGGCTGCTGAGTTATGACAGGCTCTTTCTGAAAGCTCTGACAGACAGCCTCACACTTTTTCCTTTTAAGATTGTTTATGATTAGAGCTCTAGGTGTAAATCAAGGAAAAAAGGTGACAATTTTCATTGGATGGAGACTGAAAATAATCAAGGTTCTCTGTGGTCTGCCAAGATAAATACATAGGTAAGAAAAATATTAAACTGCATATTTTCACTATTAACAGTGATTTGACGTTTTCAAGCAATAGAAGATAAATGCAAACAGAAATATGTGGTGTTCTTCACCATAAGAATAAGGTAGGAAATAATAAAAGTTTTACAGATCTCCTGTCTGATGTGTTTATAACAGTATTCAGCTACTACCTGGTGTGCTTTTCATCAGTAAACTTCAAAGTACTTTTCAAAGCAGATAATATTTAGGGAGATTTGGGAAAAATCCAGCTAAAACAAATTTTGATCAGGTTTTGCATAAGAAGGAAAAACAAAACAGCTTGATTTCCACCAGCTTTCCAAGGCATCAGGTAAGTTCTTCACAGAAAGTACAAACTACACCCCAGTTTTTTATGGTGCAACTCTTTATGTTGGCACAGGAACCACAACTTCCTGAAACATTGTCTGAGAAGGAATTTGTAATTTGTTCACTCCTTTAAAACTGTTGTTGATTCAGCAAGACTGTATGGAAATAACTTTGTTTTTAAACAACCAAGACATGGGTGTAGTTAGGGGCTTGACAGGTTTAAGTGCTCTCTGTCATTAATGGTATCTCAGTCATTAATGTAGGGAAAGGTAGGAGGACCTGCCACAAAACTGCTTAGAGGGGATAAAGAATGGACACAATCAGGTCTCATGGGTAAGAGTGGGATTAAACTCCTTCTTCAAGAGGCAAAATCATCTCAGTACTTATTTGCCCAGAGAAGCTGTGGCTGCCTCATCCCTGGGAGTGTCCAAAGCCAGGCTGGACAGGGCTTGGATCAACTTGGGATAGTGTAAGGTGTCCCTGCCCATGGCAGGAGTTGGAATGGGATGATCTTTGAGGTCCCTTCCAACCCAAACCCTTCCATGGTTCTGTGATGTTCATGTAGCTCCCAGTGCATGGACAGCTCTTGTGGCAGGTTTATCCTGCATGTTGTGAAATATTGTTTCTTTGTTCAAAGTCTGAATATTTTATTGTTCATGTCAAAGATTTGAAAGGTGAAAAAAACCAAACTAAAGCCATTCCCTAAGGTCTTTGCCAAAGCTTTTTCACTGACCCATGTGATAGCTGGAGAGGATTATTGCCAAGCAAAAAGAAACAACAACAAAAAACTTCTTTAAGAGTAAGGTTTCCAATGCATGAAAGAGATTTTTGTGTGAGTATGATATGGATGCAGAATGCAGTGTTTGATGACCCCAGAGGTGGCCTCTTCTGCTAAGACAGATGACAGTGTTCCTTAAACTTGTCCTGATGGAGTGAAGGAGTCTATTCCTGCTGAGCCCTTGTGCTGCACGGAGATGCATTAGGGATGGTGGCTTCAGTGCTGACTCTGTGCTGCAAATAGAAACTCAACCAAAATCTCCATATTCATTTCACAAAGGTCAACTTACAGACATCATTGCAATGCATCTTTTAAGCCTGAGGGATCTGATTTTATGTTGTATCATTTTAAGTTTATGTCAATTTACTTCTCTGAAATCAGGTCGGCACTGAAACCAGTGCAGTTAGAAATGGCATAAAGCTGGAAGAAAGTAGTGGTGAGTCATGACTTTTATTTTCAAATAGAGGAGCCAAGTGTTTATGGTGGCTTCACTGTGAAGGGAGAATAAAAGGGGAGATCTGAAGTGGGTTTTGATGTCTGAACCTGTAGCTCAGCTGGCATGAATCCAAGCAAACCAAACCCAAAATGCAACACATGCACACATCCCAGTTAACAAAACCTGCTGACTTTTACATGGCTTTAGCTGCAAGGTCACTGTAATTTGACATATTTTCCCTTGTAAAATGTTCACAAAAATTCTGCAAGTGTTTGCAGGGAGGAATGGCTGCACAGCAAGAATGCAATCAGATAAGATCTGCTGGTCTACACAGCAGGTAAAAAGAGAATACATCCAAATAAAACACCCTGAAAACAAAACTAGTATTCTCTTTACCTCTTTGTGATTTCACAAATTGATCAGGCAACTGCCCAGCTTCAAGCCTGAACTCCATCTGTGGATTGTTGTCTTTCTGAATTAGTGGTAAAATCTCCAGCCTGTATGCATTGAATCCATACATTTAGATGTGCAGCCAAGCATGGCAGCTCTCTGCAGAGCAGCCCACAGGTGTTGTCCCCTTCTCAGTCCCACAAGTGGTGATTTAGGGATGAACACCAGTGAGCCCTGAGTCAGTATCCCCCCAGTGAGTACTGCAGTGCTACCACATCACCTGGGGAGTGATGGAATTCCAAGCCCTTTTTTACTCCTCTGAAATGCAGGTGGGTCCTGGCCTCAGAGCACTGCAGTAAAGGAGTGAAAGTGCTGGCATGGTGTGCCTTGCACTCAGCCAGTCTGTGAGCACTCAGTGTGTTCTAAGGATTGTGCACTGCTTCACACCATAGGAGTAAATCTGGATCAATGCAGGCAGAAGCCCTCCCTGTTTTGGGGAAAAAAAAAATCCCACTTTTTTTTTCACATTTCTGGATGGCAACTCTCTTGCAGTCCTTTTCTCATACATCCAAAGCACAGTGTGAATTTTAATAAAAAAACAAATTGCATAAAAGTAATCTTTCCCTTCTAGTTTATCTATAATTAGTGACTTAGGCTTGATCTTGTTTTTGCCATGCTAAGACTGAGAAATATTTTATAGGTGTATTTTTACCCTAGAACTCTTCTATATAAATTCTACTCTAATTGTTGTTTAAAGGCAGAAACCCAGCAGCAAATATTTTCTGAAACCAGAGAAGACCAGGGAAGAGATATTTAGGGAATTGGGAACTGCCAAATCACAGCCCCACTGTTTTATCCTTGGAAAAGATGCAGTGCAAATTGTGGAGTCCAGCAATACTGCCAAGGGAACAATTTGAAAGCTGTGAAGGCTGCAGGTATGGCTGGACACCACCTGGAACAAAGGACTTGCTCATGTGAGCAAGGATTGAGGGAACATTGGAATAGGGTGGCCCTGGAATGTACAAGAAATGGGCAGATGAGGTGCTTGGGGACAGGGTTTAGGGGTGGACCTGGCAGTGTTAGGTTGATGGTTGGACTCCAAGATCTTAGAGATCTTTTCCTTAAAGATTCTATGATTTTATGAGAAATTTTTGCTCATTCATATAGTCTCATGGGAGAAAATAACATTAAAGCTGGCAAATGTAGAACTGGCAAATGCATGTCCAATACCTATTTTTTAAAGTACTTTTGTAGTGGCAGCATAAATTAACAAATAAAACCCTTAAAAACCCCCACCAAAACTATTCCAGGTGCTAATTCTCTAATACAGACATCCCCAGACTGCTGATACCATCATCTACTATAGATAATTAATTTAAATGTATTGCAAAGTAAAAGTTTATATCCACATTCCCTGTGCAGCTAATCAAGAGAGAGAGGTTACAAGGGAATGCTGCAATGCAGAGCACCTGAGATTTGCTAATGGGAAGTAATAGAGTGACCAGGATTCAAAAAAGATCCTTTGGAAAGAGGAATCTACTGTCACACAGGCAAAAAAAATGAAGACACAGCACTAAAGGGAAATTATTGGTAAAGGAACACTACATCCAGGGGCTGCATCTTTCAAACTTTGAACGGGAACCAAAAAAAAAAGAAAAAAAAAAACAAAAAACAAAAACAAAACAAAACAAAAACCACAAAACCACAGTGTCATATCTCTATATTGATAAAAAGGGAAATGGCAAAAAAACCAAGACAATGAGAAGGTGCCAGAAGCCTCGTAGTTAAATGGATTGTGTGTTCTTTTTTATAGGAACACTTAGAACAGACCCTCTCTCTTTTAATGTCTTCCTCCTCAGGAGGAAATGAGGCAGAGAGAGGCTTTTCATGGAGATGGGCTGCTAAAGAAGATGCTGTGAAGGAAAGCAAAGTACTTGAGAATAAATTGCATTGCACTTGCTGGCCTTCTGGTTTTTTTTGTTTATTTAAATTTTTAGGTGGTTTCCTATTTTATCCGAGATCAGACAGAAATATGGAACTATACATTTTTTTCTAAGGGCCAAAAAACACAGGGTTTTGTATTCATTAAAGTTGATTAAATTATTCCCATCATCCATAAGAGTTTTTGTATAATCTGTACATGATGATCTCCCATGTTGGAACTCCACAGCTTGCCTGGTCAATATATCCCAGTGTATCTTAGCCCTGGCAGTCTTTTTGCTCCTAATATTTAACCCAAATTTTCCTTGCTAGAAATAAAACAAACTGCTCTCACCCCACCTTTCAAGGAGGTGGAGAAGTGATAATTGCTTCTCTCTGCTGAATTATCCTCAAGATGGGGTCTGTAAAGCTGTGTTTTGTAAGCAACACTGGGCTGTGAATAAGTCCTGTAAATATCTAAAAGGTAATGTCAGACAGACCAGAGACCAGGGCAATTCCCTTTTATTCTTTTTTTTTTTTTTTTTGCTCTGCATATTTGAGGAATAATTCTATTTGCAATTTTTGCTATTCAGGTGTTAAAACTGATGTCACAAGATGTGCCACAGTCAACATGAAAAAACATTGTACCTGATTCTCACCTGTCAGCTCCCTTGGTTTTTATGACGCTACAGCAACTTTCAATTTACTTCTCCCTCTGAGTTTAATATTTTCCATCTTATCTTATGCCAAATCTCTCCTGCCCTGTTGCTGCTGGTTCCCACAGGGCTGTGAGATCTCAGAGGGTCTACAATTTCTATGTGAATACAGATTAAAATGCCAATGTGTGCATTCATCCCTAGTGCTTGGATTTTCCCCCTTTTCAAATTAAAATTTTGTTTGCTCACAGTTCCTGTAAAAGTGAGTAGAGTTGCAAATGTTGACAGAATAATGCTTTCAGTTTTGTTCCAAATCTTTTTTTCAGTTTGCTTTTGTTTTGTCTTGGTTTGTTTTTGTTTTGCTTTATTTACCTTTCTAACTCCTCATCTACAGCGCTGCAAAGAATTTGATATGGCACAATAAACTCCCCCATGTAACTCAAGTCACATGAGCTCTGTAATGCAAGATGTTACTTGCAGGACTGAGTTAGAAATAGAAATGTCAGCCTTACTCTGAAACTTGCTGGTGTACACTCAAACCTATCCTGCCTGTTCCCCTCATTACCAGGTAAATGAAACTGAGTGGGAAAACTGCAGGAATAGGCCAGAGAGAAAAAACAATTATCCAGGCTGGTGGTCACAACCTCACAAAAACACAGTGTGACTCATCTCTGGAAAAAATAAAGGTACAGCAAGAGGAAATTGTCACAAATGCAGGGTCATGCTGGAGAAGCAAGATTTATCACTTGACTTGCAGAGTTGGGTTGCCAAGGTCATGACACCTCATGCTGGGTCATGGATCAATCCTGCACAGCACAGGAGCAGCTGCAGATTCCCCATGGCCAGAGTTGGGTATAAAGGATGGAAAATAAAGGACATTTCACTCCAACTTCAGGAATGATTTCACCAAGTTTCTTTAAACAACAAAACACCAATGTAGTGACAAACCAGACTGAAATTCCCTTTCAAGATTTTGAAAGACTGCTGAAATTTTTCTTCGTCCTTTTCCAGCAGGAAAAACCTACACAAGCTTCTGTACAATACTGTGCAGGTGGTTCCAGTGCAGCTGGACCAACTTTCTTGTCCCAAAGCACCTGATATACTGCCAGCAAATCTTTATGACTGTATTATAAACTAATTGTTCTCCTGGCTGTGAGCAGGATGAGAAGAACCTACTTTAGATGCAAATACTTTTAGTGTAATATTGAAAGTTCTCTCTCCTTTACCTTCAGCCACAGTAAATCTCTTTAAAATACATCCAGACAGCAGGACTGTGTTTACTACATTCCTGCTTAGCCAGGTACTCCTTTTTCAAGGGAGGTGTCAGAATAGGAGACAGCACTTGTCAGAAAAGATTGCACAACTGAATCAGAAATATTAATTCATACATCCATAGTTAAAATGGATGGTGCTGCAGTAAAGCATCCCTGCTGGCAGATATCTCCTGCTCTCTGTAGCAACTGAATTAACAGATCCTCTCACATTGTAACAGGAAGATCTACTTAAAAGCAGAGCTGGGATGAGGGTTAAAAGAGAACACAAGCTTCTGGTTTCAGCCCCAGTCATGTTATTAACTGCAAAATCAAGCTGTGTTTTCATCTAGGTATTGGTCTGAGCTCCTCTCTGCTTACATTGCTGGGAACATGTGAAACACAGCAGTTTCTTGATGAGAAGATCACAGAGAAGAGTAATGACAATTCCAGGAAAGAAATGCCCCTCCTGTGCTGAAAGCTGCCCCAGGCCCTGACCCCTGACTCCAGCAGTACCAGGAATATTGGCTGTGCAAATGAATATTGATCACACAAACAGCAACCAGGATGTTTAGGTTCTGTCATGATTTAGCCACCGTGCAGTGAGGAGAGGTGAGCACCAGAGAAGACAAAGAGCTTTACCAAGCAGGTGATGTTACTGCCTGATAAAACACTTGGGATGATGTGAAGATCAATACATAACACTCAGAAGGTTTAGTACACAGCTGGGTATTTATGTGAACACTAAAGCTCAGTGTTCTTCACTGAGTCCAGAGACAGGCACAGGCTGAGCAAACACCACCCAGGAAAAATCCAGGAGCAGGAAAACAGAGGAACTGTGGGTCAGTCCTGCCCAGAGCTCACCACACACCCAGCACCCAGTGGCCTCCTCCCAGGACAGAAGGAGGGATGGCAGCAAAGGCAGCAGCAATTCAGAGCAGCACTGAGCAGCCCAGCTCTGCTTGGTTCCTCTTCCTCTGCTTCACTGGCATCCAGAGATGGAGCAAAAGACTGAGAGGCCATACTGCTGATTTTCAGAGCCCTGCCAACCACCAGAATTAGTAAGATCCTTGTGAGCCCACTATCTGCAGATACAAGATATATTATGGACTTAGGAGGAAGGTGAGTTTTGCTTTGTTCCAGAAGAACAAAGAGCCCAGCCCTTGATGAAGCCCTTGATGAACCTTTGGTTCATCTTCACCCAAGATGAACCAAAATGGTCACAAAGTTCACGACTGATGACGGGGTCTCTCACTTTTATAATTTTTGCTCCATTTGCATATTGGAGTTAATTGTCCAGTTACATCTTTAGCCCATGAAGTCCCATCCTTCTTGTTTTTCTCTCTTCAGTCCATGTTGTTTCTGCTCTTGGGCCTGAGATTTGGATCATTTGTCCTTGGTCCCAGCTAGAGAAGGAATTGTTTTGTCTCCCTACTCTGTGAAGAGAGCTCACCATCCCCTAATACAAAGCTCAGAAGTGCACACTAAAGCAGCACAGAATCTGAAAAATATAAAAGCTAAAACCTGAGGCATCAGGAACAAGGACAGACTAACAGAGCTTTGAATGGACAGCCTTTCCCAGAAGTTGTTTTTCTTCCTTCAGCCAAGAGCAGCATCTGTTTTTTTTTTTCTCCTCCTGCATTTCTGTGAAAAGCTGAACACATTCCAGTTAATGTGGTTCATTGGTTAATCATAAGGCTTCCATCAAGTGAGGAGACATTTCCTTGAAAATTACACACCGGGGGAGTGGAGTGAGAATTTTGCTGGGGGATAAATAGTACATTGCATGAGATGTGGAAGGAAAGGAAAACTATTAAGGAGAATATGAAGGCCTGAATAAATTGAAGTAGCTTAAATTGCAGAACAGTATTTCTTCACATATGATCCAACTATTGTGAAGTAGGCAAAAATACAAAATATTTCATCTTGCTTTAATGTAAGGGCAAAAAATTAAATTAGAAAAAAACACAAAAAAATTAAGCAAAATATGTAAAATGATGCTTTGCATGAGTGAAGTCTCATAATGCAGTCTACTTGTTCTTGCAGCTCTTTTAAGAGATGTGGCTTCAAAGAGCCTCCCTAAATGCCTTGAACTGTATAGCTAAGAAATCTGATTTTAAAATTAATTTTATAATTGTATTGTACAAGAATTGTAATTGATAATGGACAAGAACAGGTATTTCTGACAGTTGTCTAAGGTCTTTCTCTCTCTAGCTGGAACTGGAATTTAAGTAGTGAAATTGTCTTGTTCAGCAATGTCCTCTTTTGACTTTGAACAGTGCCAAGAAACCATAAGAAAGACAAAAGCAAGAGAATTAGCCAGACTTTTCAAAATCTAGGTCTAAAGAGAAGGACAGAAATAAAGACAAAAATAAAGACAGAAATAATATATTCACAGCAAAGTGAATATAGAATCTTATCTACCTCATTAATGCTGCATTTTTTTCCAGTAGACAAAAATCAGAAATTATTTAAATAGCTTTGATCTAAATTGAAACAGAGCCCCAAAATTTCTAAAAACCAAAACCAAACCAAAATAAAATAAACCTAAGGCAAAAAAAAACCCCTAAAATTTTCCTTAAAAATTTAAAATAAATGCAGGCATTTGTTATTTTCAGGAAGAGGAACAAGCACAGGCTGCCTGGGGAATTTCTAACTGGCTTTAGGTAGAGTTCTTTGGAGTGGAAGACTTCCCTGCATGATGGGAATTGCCCAGCAACCAGACAGCCCTGCCTTTGCATCATTTTCTTGCCTCATACTTCAGAAACCAATGACAACTTGAAATCCTGGGATACCTGGAATGACCTTTGAAAATTCATTCCTTACAAGTCAAACAGATGGGCACAGAACACTTTGCTGTTTTGGAAAACATTAGTTTAAATCATTGCTTCAGTAAAACATTGCCTTTATTGCAAATCCTGGTTTGCTATGAATACACACAGCACAAGGTTCCAGGTCAGCTCTGGCTTTAACAGGAACTGCTCTGTTTTCTCCCATATTTTCAAATTCCAAAATAAGATGAAGAAAGGAGAAAAATTACCTAAAGCACAATGAAAGCTGTGTAATGATTTGCTAAGAGAACAGATATCTGCAGTCAGAAGAGCAAATACCAGCTGAGCTGGTTTAAAAATTAGGTTGCTGTGCTGCTTGGCACAAGCCTCACACTATCACATACAAAAAGTCTGCCATGAAATTGCCATTTCTGGAGTATTTCTGTAGCACCTACAGGCATATTCATGTATGACACTTTCTTAAGGTGAAGCCTTAGCAAATATGTCCTTTGCCCAATTTAGAACTAAAGATTTGCAGAAAAGCTCTGCGCAGAATTGAAATTTCCAGCGTGCTGCTTCCCCCCCAGGCCTGTGCCTTGCTTCTCTCCCTTCTCAAACACTCTCTGGAATCTGATGTGCAAAAGGTGAAGGGAAGCCTTATTAATCAACCACAAAGTACATTAAAGCACCTAAATAACTTGTTTATACAGATGATCTGCTCCACTGTAAGTGATGAGGTCAAGAGTCCCATTTGTTGTGCGGTGCCATTTTATCGATGTGGCAGGAGGCATCAGCAACTGCAATTTTGTCACGGTCTGCTTTCCACCCCTCCCAAGGATCATCACTCTTGGGCTGTCAGAGGCATCCAATATCCCAGTGCATGCTGCATGTTTGATAGAGCCCTGCCTCGGCCATTAATCATGCAGGGAGTTAAATTTCCGCTGTCAATATGGAAATTCTGCAAGGGCAAGAATGTGTTATCAATTTTTATTGAGGGAATGACAGCAAGAAAGTGGGTCAGTGTGAGCTTGCCTTCAAGCAGTTTCTTCAAAATTAAAATTATACTGACTAGCTGAATTTCATAATGTGATTTAACTTTAAACTATTTTCCATGTCCTGTTACATACCAGGTCTCAAGGACTGACCTTTTTTTTTTTTCTAAAGTGCATCCCTTTTTAAAAGTATAATATCACTTCAGGCAGAAAAAGGAGGATTTTAAACATTATCCCATGACAAGGTCATTGGCTATGGCAATAGAAAGAGATTTTCCAAGGTCTTGCAGGTCTTGGAAAACATTTTAGAAAAACAGATTTACTGACAGGGATATTTAGAAATCCCCCCAAACTATCAGTGGTCATTCAGGTTATAAAACAGGTGAAGAGACTAAAATAAAGCAATATGAAATATGTCAGGCATTGCAACTTAACATTCCTGTATTCATTAAGTGCAGAATACTAAAAAAAAAAATGTTATGAAAACTCAAATCAGCTTCAATAACATCAAAATTCAACTTATAGAATTATGGATGATCGGTATTAACATAAAAAAGATTTCTGAGGGAAGAGACCCCTTTGATCTATAAGACAAAAGTATAATGAGAGGCTATGGCTGGAAGCTGGAGGGAGATATATTCAGAACAGAAATAAGGGAAACATTTTAAGGATGAATGAAATTAACCACTGGAATATTATACTTGGGTGGACAGTAAATATTTCATCTCCTGACATTCTCAAATCAGTAATTTTCTAAAAGAAATCCATTCACACATTTACAAATTGTTAAGAGTTTGATACAGGAATTGCCCTGGTAAGGACAAAAATAAATATGCAGATGTGGAATATCTGTTAGATATCTGTTCATAAATGCAATATGGTGTCACTAATGCAATTCTTTTTTTTTTTTTTCCTTGTACATTTTCCTCCTTATAGTCATGAGAACAACCCATGTTTTTGGTTTGGGTTTTTTTCCATTACCCCTTACCTACAGCAACAGAAGAATTGTTAACTCTGCTGAAGATATTTCCTCCTCAATGATGGAGCTGTAGTAAGGGGTACAAGGTTTTGTGGGGTTACTGTCCATGACACCAAAAATAATAAATGACATTTACTTCAGGGGATGATGATACACAAACCTCAGAGGATGTAATTTTTGTTTCCAAGACAGAGTAGTAACTATTTTGTAGGATGGGCTTGGGAGGTAGAGATATGGTAAACAACATCTGCAGTAGTTAAAATTAAGGATATCCTTCTAGCAGAACCACTTCAAAAAGCTGGATTTCTTCCTCAAAGAATGATTTACTGGTGAAATGCTCTCCCACTGAAGACCCTCTGCCTCTGTTCCTGTTGGGCATTTGAATAATCTCAGCATGCAACCTTTTCATTTGCAGCCTGTGAAGTTACACATGGAACAAAATTCATGTGTAACAAATAAAATATTTATTTAACTGTTTATTCTTTCTGACATTCTCTCTAATTTTGCATTGAGATACTGGCCAACACTAAAGAAATCCCACAAAAATAAAAGGACAATTTAACCCTATGTGTAGTCGATTTCCCCATGTACAAGGCTGTGTATATTTACATGCAAAAAATTGAAATTGGCTTCACTCAGATTGAGTGCCAGAAAAGACAAACAATACATCATCCTTGATTCACTTATATATCTGATCAGAAATTCAAGTGTCACGAAGAAAAAGAGGGTTTAATATTCCCTAAACATGGCAGGAAATAAGTGAGAACCAAACGTGGAACTGCTTATTCTTGGGAGGACTTTTTATTTCACTTTTTTTTTTCCTTGCCCCTGTAAGCTGTTCTTGAACCAGAAGCAGCACTTGAGAGGGCCACAGGTTTGAACTGCTTTCTCTTTACATATTTCAGTTAATGTTTCTTTGAGTGGGAAAAAAACTGAATCTGCTGATCCCAGGGTTGAGCAGGCTTAGATTGATGCCTCCATTCTTTGCGCCAGCAAGTGACCTTAATTCACATATTCCATCTATTTTAATATATGGTATTATTTACTGCACTGACTCAGTGTAGTGCTTTTTAAATATTTATGAAAGCAGCCTTTACATACATAGCACTGATGTTTATCCTTTGGCTGGTGACAGGGAATGAGCAGTGCATGGCTTGAACAATGAGTTTGGATTATGCAGAATTTATTGCTTTTCTTTTTTATCTCTTTCATGCCATAAACAGAAGCTTTCATCTGTTATAAAGTACAATACTGTTTTCTCCACATGATAGTATTACTGCCTTACCAGATCTTTTTTTTCCTAACCCACCCTGTCATTCCTGGCTTTTAATCTCCCTTTGTGCACCTACACATCTCTTTTTTTTGTTAATAGAACACAAATATTTTACTATATTCTTGATGTCCCATGTTCTACTAATATTTTAAGAGTGTCATGCTCTGTTTAAGTGTCAGGATGAAGACATCTAGTGTAATCTCTTTTTCCTGTGAGTGCTTCTGACTTCTTTTTTGTCTGTATAATTCTGTCTTGCAAGGAGCCTTTTGCAAACTAATGTTCTTAAGAACACTGGAGATGAAAACAGCTCACCTAGGGCATTACAGAGAAATGAATCTGGCAGTGGGTGAATGGCTGAGGAAGTGAGATATTAGAGAGAAAAAAGAAGCAATCTAACCACAGTGAAGCAGTCAAAAGCCTATAGCTGAAATGAGGGATAATGAATTAAAAATGAGTAATATGTGCTTCTTCTGAGTGAGGTAGATTCTGGTTGGAGCTTCCAGATTGACAGTTCTGAAGGATTTGTCTGTGAAAAGGATGCTGAGACTGGAAAAATGCAAGTTTGCCCTCATCACTGGGCATTTGATCTGCTCAAGGGAGATTTTCTGCCTGCATTCAGTCTGTCTCTTGGGAATTTGGATCTATCAGGCATTGATCAGAAATGATCAATTAATTTCATATAAAATCACCTTCAAGTTGTAGTTGGTGGTGGTTATTTACATCCTACTTCTCAGGCTGGTGTCTCTGAGGTGATGCTAAACTTTTGTTGAGGTTCAAAGAAATAGAAACAAAGTGAATAGGAACAACAACAACAATGACAACAATAATATATTACTTTATTTAGGAGGAACTTTGGGAAACAGCATCTCAGGTGATAGAAATAAATGTGGGTTATATTTGAAAACCACAATTTTAACTTTACCTATTAAGTTTGTTTGCCAGACTAGTGCTGGACATTACAACAGAATCTATTGACAATAACACCTCAAGTTTTAACATTTCACCACAAAAATGTAAAAATGCCTGATATACTAAAATAACTGTCTGTGTATGGAAACCAGGAACATGGTGAAGCAGTGGTAATAATCACATGAGGATGCCTACATTTTAGTCTAAAACTGTGGGTAATTATTTCATTAAAACTGTGGGTGCTGCTGTTGCTCACCAGTGCTGTGAACATTTTCCAGATTCAACTGGTCCTTTCAAATCCCTTCCTATTGGGAAAACAAATAATTTTTTACATGAGGCCTAAAAAATCCCCAAATAGTTCTCCTTGACCTGTTGGATCACAGCTCTGCACAGTTGGTTATTGTATTGGCAAAAGCATAAAAGAGACAAGCTGGAGAAACATATTTAAAACTAAAATCTTGAATTAGAAAAAGAACAATATTTTTTCCATGAAAAATGGCATAGCCCTGTAATTTGTAAAAAGCCATCAAGGGAAGTATAATCTATTGTTCATTTTTATTTGTTCTGTTTTATTCCTTCTTTCTGTTTTGTAGGAAAGGAATCAACGTAACAACACAAATTCATTCTATACTTACATAAAATCGTTCACAAACTTGATTTTTAACCCTAGAATTAAATATACCTTGCAGTTAGTAATTACCAGAATATTATTTCTATATGTAAATAGGTACTGGATGAATAATTAACTATTTTATGAGTAAAAATAATCAAAAGCAATAAATTGATATTAAAAGACCTACACAGCAGAAATTTTTGATACTTCTATGCTTGTAAATCTTCCATCACCATGCAGATAATTTTTGATAATTTGGGATATTAGCTATTCATTCTGCAAGTGGAGTAATTTGTTGCAGCTAAAGGAATAAGGACATTTAGAAAAATAAATAATTTTCAGGACCACAAATTAAACAAACTCAAGGTTTCCCCTTTTGACTTATTCACTGTTGGTTTCTTGAACTAGGAGAAACCACAAACTTAATCACAAAGCTTTCTTCTGGTCTGCAATATTTGATACTTCTTTGAATACTTTTTTGTCTTGTTGGTTTTGTTTTTTATTGACCTCCTAAAATTAAAGCCATGTAGTGAAACAATCACCAAAATTCCTCACAATTTCACGCTGTGTACTCCAGCTGTACCTGTCTTTACAAACACAAACACAAGTTCAAAACTATATTTATCCACAATCCTGTGAACATGTAAATCACATAAATCATAGAGTGCCACTAACTTTGAACAGTTTACCTAAAAATTAAGAATGTGTTTGCCAAAAAAGTATTAAGAAAGTAAAGCCTCAGCTTCTTGTATCCAAAGCCTATTCCATACATAACTATGGTTTATTGGCTAGAGGCACAACATTAATAGATTCTGATCTCTCTGCTGGTAGTTTGAGGTGAATCTACCAAAAAAAAAAAAAATTATAACTAAGGTTAATTAGAAATTCATGTGGCATTGGAACATGGTATCATATTTAAAGCTGTATCTGCTTCAGGCAACTTTATTCTCAAATTTTGTGGCAAGAGAAAAGAATGGCTAAAGCCTGAAAATTGAGCTCTTTTCTCTTTTTTCACTTTATGACTGATAAGAAATGCCATCAACTGTACAGGAAAGCTTTGGAAACAAGGAAATTTTTATGCTAAATCTCAGCATCATCAGAAATCATCATTACCTTGGCTGTCATAGTGAACAGTATTACTGCAGAAGCAACTATATAAAAAAACAAAGTTTCCCTGAAGACAAGACCCAAGCCTTGCAATTTCCCTGTCATATGCAAGACTGTCATCTACTCATAAATATCCTACAGGGAAGCCAAGGGATCTCAGTCTGGTCACGTTTTATGGATGTGCACCATATGGATGAAGGGGAAATGTCTATATTGACAAAAGAAATCACTGAACAAACAAAATGTTATCTCTGGGGTCCAAAGACAGACAAATTTACATAAGAAATGAGTCCTGCAGTTTAAAAAGAAGGTTAATTTAGCATTTCAAAAGTTTATCCAAGAACATGATCAGTTCCATGAGCTAAAGTCTCCAAGATTAGAAGGCTTTTTATGTGATATTAGAAGGTTTAACCAGAAGATTTTAGGGAATTAATATAGGCATCACTGAATAAATTCTATGAGCAGTGAATTCTAGTTTTAGATTCTGTAAATGTAACAAAAAATGGCTTAATGATAGTGAATGCTTCAACAAACCAGAGCCCTGCTCTTAAAGAAAATGACCCCACAGTTATTTGCAAGCATAAAATACTTTGTAGCTTTTGCCAAATATTTGTCTAAGAGGTGTCTGTGCTTTGGATAGACTGCTTAACATCTCCTCACTGTGCTGTCTTCTACAATTCACAAATAAGTACCCATAAACTATAGAAATATGAATAAATTAATCAAAAATTTATCTGGATCCATATCTGAATACACTCAGACAGAATGAGAGGGCTGTATCTTTTCAAGTTTGCTTATCACTAAGTGTGATTAAAGATATCAGTGAATCTGAGAAGGTTTGAAGGTCTAGTGATGCAAACAATGCAAAAACATTTGAATCTCCTTGAACCTGCCCATAACTATCTGATCCATAATCTGGGTTGGAAAACTTGATCAACAAGCTTTCCCAGGAGAGCTTCAGATTTCATCTTCCTCATATATTTTTCAATGGCCTATTTAATATAATTTCCATGCTTAATAACTTTATTTTGTTTTCTTTTTGAACTTCATCCTTCGGGAGAGTAATTTTTTTTATATATCCACTAACAGATCAGTGTGTTTGGACATGGAAGTTTTCTCCTTCCCTGTGTTGTTACAGATGCATTGCACAAAGATAAATAAATGTCATCTAAATCCCAAAGGACCATCTACTCTGGATTCTTGGGTCTATCTTTGCCCCTGAAAGAAAGACAAATTAAGATTGCTAGAAGCGATAAGAACAAAGAAAACAAAGGCTCTGCAGCCTTGGCCACAGAACAAGTGTGACTCTTCAGCAACACTTTCAGGCACTCACAAAGCAGCAGTTTGGTTTTGGAATGGAGTTTCAAACTGCTTTTGTTTTCTCAGGGATCCACAGGCTTGTTTCAGCCTGCCTTGAACTTTCTTTGTGCTGCCAATCTTCTCTGTGGTTCATCCTGACATCATCCATCCTTCTCAGAAAAAGAGAAATTCCTTGTTCAAACTTCCTGGTTCCTCTGCTGCTCGGTATTCTTGAAGAGCCTACACCAAATCTTTTCATAGTTTTAAAAGTTTCAAGTTATTAGATGGCCCAGTCAGATTTGATATATCACAGACCACTTAATGTCATCAAATTATCTCCTGACAGACAGTAATCACTTTTTATTCATGCTCTTGAATGACTTTGAGGATTTCAGGAGACTGAGGAGTTGTCACAGTTTTTGTAGTTCACTGTAATTATTTTCCATGTTAAGGATTTGTTCTTTGTTCTGAATTTATATCAATCCATTTCTAAATTTCAACAATTATGCATGATTAAAGGTTCTTTAGCACTTGGCATTTTCTTCAGAGAGAGTATTTATGTGCTCTAATGAAGTCAGTTCTCAATCTCCTTGTGAAAATCCAAATATTTATCTCTTTCTGGCATTTCTTATATCTTCAAAAGCCTTTATTTGTGCCTGCTCTCTGCTCATTTTTTCATCTTTTTAATATCTTTCTAAAATCACTGAGCATTCTCACTGAGTACAGAGTATTCCAATACTGGGCTCACAGATGTCACAGGAAAGCTACTGTTAACCTTCATTTTTAATGAATTAATCCCTGCTTTGTGCATCAGGAATCAGTCACACCACTGCACAGAAAGCTTGATTTTCGAGACTGTAGAACTCTTAGATCCTTGTTGCTCCTTAAATTTCCAGCACTCATTCTGCATAACTGACATTCATTGTTCCATGGTCTCCAATACTTTATTCAGCTGTGCTGACACAGGATTTGTTTGAGAGATCCAAAATTATCAAGGAAAACAAAGCTCTTTGTGTGACTGGTGCGTCCCTTTTTTAATTAATAGAACGCAAATCCTTGGGTCATCTCCACAAGGAGTAAATTCAGATCTGTCTCTGGGTGACTAATCAGCATATTTCCCATCTCTCAGGAGTATTTGCTGTGAACATCTCCATCTCAGTGTTTTCTTTCACCTCAATCTTTTTGACTGTGAATTTGACCTAGACCTCCAGGAGTTCCTCCCCAGTCTGACAGGAGAACAGCACAAGGGATGAAGCATTTGTTGAGGTCTTTAGATAACACCACAATGATGGATAACTTCACATTTGCATTTTTATAAAGACTAAGATGAATTTTGTCCTTTCCACTTGGCACTGCTCTGACCAACCAAAACCATCAAGAACTCTCCTGGATGAAGTTGTGTGTGACATCAATAAATAAACAGAAGCACATTTTCTTCACCATTGCAACCTTTAAAAGCTTGAGAGAGAAAACTGCATCAGCAGCAGCTGAAAACAGGTGGGATCATGACTCAGTTATGTTTCTTCTAAATTAAATTTAGTTCCATTAAAAGTCCATCAAATGCTGTATCATTGCAGTCGTGAGGTAAACTCAGGCCTGGTAAAGATTTTTTTCTTTGTTCCATAATTTTATCATTTACACCTCAGTCATCAGAACACACAAATGACCTTACAGATATGCAAGTCACAGAGAGCATCTGGCAGCTTTGTGCTCAACCACCCTTCACAGCAGGTATTATTCACAAAATAATATAAGCACACCTTGGGGCACTGCTGTTTGCACCAGCAGCTGCATTAATCTCTCTATAAGGAATACAGATTTTCATGGATTTTACTTGGCTGTAAAACTTACTTTCATACTGGCACTGCCTGACTGTCATGAAGTTTTTAAAACATATTTTAAAATAGAAAATAAAATTGACAGATTTCAAAGAACAAGAGCACCAGCTGTATGCAAGTATTGAAATCAGGCAAGTTCTTGAATTCAGTGCACAGCCTGAGTTATAGGATATTTTATTATTTATTTTCTAGGCAAAATGATAAACTCATAGAACAACAGGATGGTTTGGGCTGGAAGGGACCTTAAAGATCAACCAACCCTGTGCCATGGGCAGGGACACCGTCCACAGGTTGCTCCAAGCCTCATCCAACCTGGCCTTGGACACTCCAGGGATCCAGGGGCAGCAACAGCTTCTCTGGGACATTTATTCATGTTTTATTATCAGCTGTTGTACAGTCACAGAGTAATTTTACATTTGCTACAGCAGAGTGGCTCTCTTGACTGCCATGACATTGATTTGTCCAGCAAAAGTGGGATCCAACAGACTGAGCCTGAATTTGCTTCTGTAATTATGACACTGATTAGATCTGCCCTGGGTGTGATCTTAACAGAGCCCCAAGAGCTGTTTGCTGGAGGTGTCTGTTCACCAGGTCTTCATATTGTGATTTTTTTCAGTTCTTTATGGCAGCCATGGGGTCTATGATTGCCAAACCCACCTGGTGTCATTTGGGACACTCCAGGACACTCAGTGTGGCTTGTAGCCACACAAGTCCAGAGGATGTGTCTTTTCCTCCACACTGGCTAAACCTGAGGAGACGCCACAGCTCTGCTGCTGTGTTTGGAGTGGCTCCAGATCCCTGGTTTGCAACAACTGCCTCCAGACTCTCACAGACATCTACTTTTAGATGTAGCAGAATCTGCAAGCTGAGGCCCACCCTAAAATTTGAATGTTTCGCCTAAATCAAGAGAAGTACTAAACTGCACAGTGATTAAAATAGCAGGAACTTTGGGCCTAATTCCGGTTATAGCCTGATTTTTGAGTCAAAAAACATTTCAGTGTTCATATTTCCCCACTGAATATGTGAAACAGGGGATATTCCAAATACAGATGACTCTTCATTGCTTAATTAAAAGCTCCACTTCCCAGTGGCTATGTGTTTGCACATTTATTCTAGTTGGAGTAACTGAAAAACAGTCACCAGCAGATAGAAAACACAAGATATTTGGTTTCCTTAAATGAACCATCTTCCTGGGACGTTTCTGAATGGTCACATAGTCACATAGCCTCTTATTGTGACTAGTCAAAAAGGTTAAAAGAACTTACACTTAAAAATACCAGAGTTGTGATTGGGATTTTTTTGTATGAGCCTTTTTTTCCAGGCTGCTTCATGGCTGGGATTTTCCCCAGAAAGTCTTGATATAAATGAACTTCAAAGTCACATGTGAATAAAGAGATAAGATACAAGGTTATTTTTGAGAGTTTAAAGTAGTGTATTGCTCTTCCCTATATAAAATCACAGTTCAGCAAATCAGGCTATTGGGGTCTGGAAGAAAAGTCTTTCTTTCGTTTCTCCCTATTCTGTTCTCACTTGCCTCTCTATAAAAATCCTCCAAAACTTCCCTGAAGTTAATGAAATGTCACCAGAGTAAAAGGAATCAATTTCAGGCCATTTATGTTGTCGCACATCTGATCTTTTTTCTGGATGTTTTACTTGTCTTTGTCTTCCTTTCTTATTTCCCAGGAGAACAAAATAAGCAGGATCAGAGCCCAGTTCATCACTGGATTTTTTAAGCCAGCATAAAGCCATTTATTTCAGTGCTTTATGCAGGTATGAAATTTGATTTATAGTGTTTGGATGTGCACATCCACGAAGTGATAAGTTACAAAGGAAGCACATTAGAGAAAAGGTAATGAGATGAGATTCATGATGTTATTTTTCAACTTAAAGTTTGTTAAAGATTTCTTTCTTATTAAATGCCTGAGAGGCAGTGTATCAAATTTAAGATTTCAGAATTGAAATACAGAAAGATCTCTAACTGTCATAACAGCAGATAAAGTATCAATAATTTCTGTTTTGAATGCAATCTGAAATTGAATTTCTTTCATTCTATGACAAAGTTGATAACAAAGCAAAATGAAACATTCCAATAATGTACATTGCATATTTCTGAGAATAAATATGATTTCTTTGTTGAACAGCTCATAAATTGTCACATTTCATGTACAGAGACATTAAAGTATTAAAGAAAGCAGTGATTTGCAATCAGAGTTGACTAGAACTTCAAATTAAAATTACATTATTAATACGGTCCATTGCCTCTGCCCATTCCTTACGTTATTACCTACAAAGTTCCATTCTCTTTTGGTTTTGTTTATGCAGTTTTTGTTCATATTCAAATAGCTTAAAATGTAAGTTCAGCAAGTATTCCAGACAGAACCTAGCTCTGGTATTCCTCAGATGCAAAACTCCTCTGAAATATTTTTGAATAATCTTTCTCTTTAAAGTAGGTACAAACAAAATCCCTTCTCCTGATGTTGGCTGTGCCAGTAGTTACACTCAGCAGTACTCAAATTCTATCCAGAGGAAAACTCTATTTGGTTTAAGAAAGACAGAGAAACTTAGCTACAGCTATATGACATAGCTTTGATTAACTTCTGGAGACAAGATCTGGTAAGTATTTTGATAAAAATGTTTCAAAACAAAACAAGTCTGGGGGAAAAAAAAAAAGGAGGACATATTCTGAATAGAGTTTACCTTTAGAATCCAGTGTGGAGCATAGTCATTAAAAATTAAGGTTTAGGCATCCTTGGTTTGGGTAGCTTTTGGTGAAGAGCTTTACTCTGTATTTCTAAGGGAAAAGACAAAACACAAGGTTTATAATTCTCATCACTAAAGCATACTTGAATAAGACAGAACAATCATCTGCAACAAAATAAGCCAGACCTCAAAGGATTTGGAGAAATGATCTGATGGCATCTGCTGTATTGCCACTTCCAAAAGGTGAATCATTTAGTATTCTGCCAATGCAAAGTTTGTAGAAAACTTTCTTTGGATATCTCTGTTTAGCTGGTGGACATGTTTTATTAAACATTTAACATATATCAAGCAAATTTAATCTGTTTTTTGTTTGTTTGTTTGTTCATTTTTTTCCCTCTGCAGGGCAAGTCTCTGGTTCCTTATTTAATATATTCTGGCCCAAAAGGAACTTGGCACTTAAACATTTATATATGCATAACTAAACACAAGCTTAAAGACAATGACTTCTCACATGCTTGGGTAACTTACTAGGCTGGGACCTACAGGCCTAGTCCAATTTCAAACTGTCTTTTCATTCATTTTAATGAGTATTAGATTGGATGCTGTGTGAATTAATTTCACCATTGTCATCTCCCAGTATTTCTCCCTGGGGACTGAGTGCAAATACTTGAGATTCAACCTGTGTTGCTTATCACTTTCATTTAGAAAATATGCCATGTTTTCTACTTCCTGCTCTTTGAATGGGTGAACACAGAAGGGCTTCCCACAGGATGCCTTTCAGATTTAAATCTCACCTTCTAGAGATGCTTATATGAGGATTTGATTTTCATTTGCTGTGAACATTTGTGCCAGCAAAACTTCATTGTCTGGATGTGTGCAGAAAGTGAGCAGAAAAGATGTGAGAATTTGAAATCCTTTGCTGATAAATCTCTTTTACATCCTTTACTGTGGCTGGTGAAGAGATGAGGGTTGGCTGCAAGAACCCGGCAGAGAATTTAATTTTCCAGTCACATTTTTCAATGGATTAGTTGTAATTTCTCTAAATCCTAGAGTGCTGAGTGTTGTAGGAAGGCCAGTATAGAAGAAAATCTTTCAAGATCCTGGGATTCAGTTCAGAGTGACAACAGAAATGGCAGCCAGTGCACACACACAAAGGAATTGAGGGAACTAAATGACAGCTGACAGAAAATGTTTGAATATGCATTAAAGCTGGGAAAGTAGTAAGGCCATTTTCTGTTTAAACTCTCACATTGCACAGATGAGAATTGTTAAAGAGCTGCCACATTCAGCATCGGTGGTTCAGTTTCAGTGGTGAGAAAAGTGTCTGTGAAGTGTTATAAGCATACATGAGTTGTATGCTAAATGGTTACATTTGATGATAAAACTTGTGAGTAAATACATAAAAATGTTTTCAGAAGAAAAATTTCTCTCCAAGCTGGGATTAAATGAGATAGAGTTTATATTTATCCCTAGGCACAAACGTAACATACCACAAAATTCTATAGAAATGGTTACAAGCCCAAATAATCAGTTCACTTTACAGACAACCTTATAAATCATGTGGTGAGGATGTTTGTGTCTAAAAATGAAGGAAATTCCCTTCACAGTTGAATAATTAGAACACAAGGGCATAGATGGGGAGAAAAGATGAAGATCTGCTTTCATGGAAATAATATCCTAAATGCTGGGTTATCAATCCAACAGGACAGATTCCCTAACACAAGAGCTACCTTTTAAATTAGCTCCTGTAAATTAACCAGCTCAACTAAACATTGGCAGGATCTTATCACCATAATGCACAATAAAGTCTACACTATTAAAATTCTACTGAAGAAAACTTAGTGTGAGATAAGGCAGACATGAATGATCATTTAACATTAATCTTGATGACAACCATTTCCACTTTGCTATTGAAATTCCCTCCTTCCTACATTTTCATTTCCAAATACAATGCAAACAACATGCTCTAATCAATCACTTCTACATCCACCATAATTTTTATTTAAAGCCCTGTATCTTAGATATATAAGCCAATGAAGATAATTTATCTTCCCTCGTGCTTTCCAGTCTTACTGAAGGAAAGGAAAGGTAGAGTAGGGTAAGGTGGTACAGAGAGGTAACAGGTAAAATATGGAGTTTTAGGGTTAGTTGTTAGTTTCAACACTGACTTTTGTATTCAGAATTCATTCAGGGATAAATCCCAGATGTTGACAACAATCAAGGTTTGTCCCAAACCAGAGATGTGTTTTTCTGGCACAGCATCACCTGAATATGATTGTATTCTTACAGACTATGTCTAAGTCAGGACGAGCCACCTTGGTCATCTCTGCAAAGTGATTCCTTGTTCAGGTTTGTCATAGAAACACAAAATGGTGTCAGGTTGTCAGAGAAACACAAAATCACTGAATGGTTTGGGTTTGAAGGAATCTTGAAGACCATCCAGTTCCAACTTCCCTGACATGGGCAGGGACACCTTCCACTAGACCATGATCCTGCTATTCATGGTCCTGAATTCCCTTCACCCCTAAGGGTAAGGAATTAGGATTTTAGTCATCACAGGTTTTGGATCTTTTATTGAAAATTAGGACTTTATTCTGAAATATCCCTCACAGATCAGTGTAATGGAACCATTTAAACTTTTGTTTAGAACATGATTTGGTAAAAATTAGTTTCTTTACTTTTTTCTTTGTTTTTTCTGGGAAAAAAACAATCTAACACAGCTATTGCATGGAATAATTTTCTAAACAAAAACAGCATTTCAATCAGTCTCCATCATAAGATGCAACTGGGGATTTCAGAAGGTGAGCAAACTAATAAATGAGAAGGAAAGAAAATAAAGCAAACATTTTTATCACAATTCACAGTGACAATAGAAAAAGATATATTTGTGAAATGATTTGAAAATTAAGCCCATATAACAGTGGCTCTGAAAGAAACATGAACTAAAAATTACAGTGAAAAAAAAAGGATAAAATGCAATCCTTATCCATGGAAGTAAGAACAAGGGCTCAATCAACTCCTGCAAATGCAAATCAAGACATTTAACATTTTGAAGAAGATCAATATAATGCAGCAGGACAAATTTGTAGACAAGATCACATTTTGGGGACCTAATGGATTCCACCTGAAAAGCAATTCACTTATGCTAAACTCAAAAGAAATATTTAGAGTGATTCATGGCTCCATCTGGCTTCTCTGCATACAGAGCAGGTACTGGTAGTCATGAACTTTTCATCTTAAAATACCAAGAGAACAAATCCCTGTCAGAGGCACTCGGAGTGTAACTACAAGAGGAAAACTGTGTTGCTAACAGAGTACTTTTTCTGGTTGCAATCATGCTCCAGGAATTTAGATAGCAGAAATTTAGGTCTTACATTCTTAAGTGGTGTCAAAATAAAACTAGAATAAAAAATTTCCTATAGCTAAGAAGAACAATTTGGATAAGATTGTCATATGTATTGTAGCCAAACATAAGAATACAACTAGGGAACTAAGAGGCTGGCTGATTAAAACAAATCCCCAGCACCCTTCAAATATTTACCTTTTTAGTTATTGATAAACCAACACTCAGTTAGGAAAGTTTCACATGTCAGAGTCACACTGAGTTGCTTTGTGACAAAAGATGAGATAATTATCTATTGTAATAGACAAAATGCCATTAATACCCAACGAGGATGAGATGAATTTGATATGTTTGAATGAACAACTGTTATCATCTCCCTAAGCCCTCCAAAATGAACAGTGCTGAAAATCTCTTCTGTGCTTCTCTGCTGACCCATGCACAAGAAGTCTTGCTGGCAAGAAAATGTGAGAAAGAGCAGATAAACTAAGAAAGACAGTTTTCAACAGCACATGGGATGGCCAAAAAAAAAAAAAAAACCCAAAAAAAGAGAAGTGTCCAAATCCTAAGTGAACAGTTAAGATCACTAATTGACATGATTTTTTTTTTTCTTTCTCTACTACTGAGTAATATTAATGGCCAGCTTGGCAAACTTTGACCCCTTCCACTTACATACATATCTTTTATTTTCTCCTTGGTATTTTTCATTATTAATTTCTATTTTCAATCAACAGTCAAGAGTGTCTCTTAAGGTACATATTATTTTATAAAGTATATACATTTTTATAGTAAATTTACTTCAGTGCATGACTTTATGAAATAAAAGGAAAACAGGTAATGGAAAACAAACCAAGGAAAACAAGGATTATTTAAATAGAAATAAACCAGATAACTTTCTAAATGAAAAAAACAAACAAACAAACAAACAAACAAAAAAAAAAAAACCAAAACCACAAAAAACCCAAACAAACAAAAAACAAAGCAAAACAAAACAAATCAAAAAACAAATTAAAAACCAACAAAGCAAAACAAAAACTTGAAGGTAAGCTAAAATTTGGCAAGACAGAGTTGCAAAACTATTGAAAAACATCACAGGATTCTTTTCTGTGTGAGAGATTCCTGCCCTGTCAAGGAATGAACCTGTCTTGCTGCTACCAATGTTCAGTCTCACAGGATGCACCACAGCATGGAAAGATGTTGAGGTGTTTGATGCCAGTGTGAGTAAACCTAAGTAATTACTGCAAGCAACATGTTCCCCTGCTTTGATTTTTCATTGGGATCCATTAAACATCAGTTAAGCCACACACTCAGAGAGGTCTCCAAGAGTGAGCCCAAGACCTCACCAGAAACACCTGGGGTGAACTTCACCCCAGCCACTTCTCAGAAGCATCATAATAGATGGTGATAGTACATTTGATGTTTAAATCTAATCCGTTATCCTGGGCAGTGCAAACTGAACAGGAAGAATACAAGAAGAAAGTAAAAATTGCATATAAAGCACAGAATTATTCCACCAGCTCACAAATTAATGCACAGGGTTTGAGGTAGAGTTAGAGGTCTGGAGGTATTTGATTTACTGGCCCCATAATGCTGGAGAACAGTGAGGCTTAAAGAACAGACAGTCTGAAATCTTCATTTAGACAGCATTAAATACATGCAGCCAAGTGCTATATTTAAGTATTAGACAAATATTTTAGTTTCCAATGTCTCTTAGGGCTAGTAAAATTCATATCCACAAAATCACTGAGGACATTCAATCAATTAAAGGAAGATTTTCAATCTCCATCAATAATATCTCCCTCTCCTTTATCTCCAATTTTAGAGATTAAAGTTTCCCCTATGGATACAAAAAAAATGTTCTTCATCAGCCTCTTGATAAATAGGTATATTCTCCATCCATTGTAGGCTGCTCAGTTCTCCCATCAAACAGATTCTGTTGAAACATGTTTTCAAGTTGTTTTGAAATCAGCATGCAGACGTGGAATTAAAAAACCCCACATGCTGTTATTCTTTGATCTCCTCTCCATGGGCATTTTTCTAGGGTCACACTGAAGGTCTGACTTGGTGAGGGAGAAAAAAAAGAAACCATAAAAGGGATGGTATTCTGGCTGAGAGCACAGGAAGCTCCTGAGAGAACCGGCTTCAGTTCCCCCTTTGCTACAATCTGGCCTCGTTCCTGTAGGCAAATCCTTTAAATGAGACTTTCTAAAAGTGTTTTATTACCAACAACTGGGGACAGACACTCAAAAGTGCTTCAAAAATGGGAGGCTATAAACAGACAAAAATCCCCCAGCCTAGAGGTCTTTTGTAACTTTGATTCTTCAAGCTCAGTTTTGCATTCTTCTCTTTTGAAATCAGTTGAGGATAACTGGGTTAATTCAAAATCACAGGCTGTCCCTTTGTTTTCTCTATTTGTAAAATAAAGATATGAAAATATAGGCCAGCTCTGGGCAAGGATGATATCATTCATGCTGGGAAAGCTGTTCAAGATTTGTGGACTGAAAGCACCTACAGGTACTCTTAATTCAGGTACGTATCCAAACCCAGCTGATTCCCTAATCCCTAATTTAATCCCCAACCCTAAATGTCCCAGGGTGCTTATTTGAAACCTCTCTGAGTCTCTTTCAAGACCTTTGACATGGTCCCACACAACATCCTTGCTGCTAGGTTGGAAAGATGGGTTTGAGGGATGGACTGCTCGATGGATAAGGAATTGGCTGGATGGTGACATCCAAGGAGCTGCAGTCAATGGCTGCTACAAGTGGCAAGTGGTGACTCTGAGGGTCAGTCCTGGGACCAGATCTGTCCAATATCTTCATTGGTGACAGGGCCAGTGGGAGCTAATGACAGCCAGTTTGTGGTGGCACCAGGCTGAGCAGTGCAGTTGGTTCTGCAGAGGGAACTGTTGCCATCCAAGGGGATCTGGACAGGCTGGAGAAGTGAAGAGGGGTGAACACTGTGAAATTCAGCCAGGACAAGGGCAAGGTCCAGATGTCCAGAGGGATTGGGTGGTGAATGGATTGGGAACAGCCCTGTGGAGAAGGAATTGGGGATATTGGTAGATGGAGAATTGGGCACAAGCTGGCATCTGCAGCCCAGAAATCCACTTGCACCATGGGCTATGTGAAAAGAAACCTGGCCAACAAGTTGAGGGAGGTGTTTGCTTGAAGAAGGCCTTGCCTCTTCATCTAGAAAATTGACTCCAGATGTTTTGGTTTTGAAGGTTCATTTTTATTAAATTCTTACAGGAAGGAGGGCTTTTCTAGGTGGAGGAGATTCTGCTTGTTTCAAATGTCAACTACCTATGTATGAAATTTGAGCAGTGCCTGAAAAAAATAATGCCAGGGCTCTGTTCTACAGTCACATAATTAGCATTATTTTTTTACACAACAGAATTGCAAATAAAAGAAAAATCTATCCTATTAAAAATGGATCCCTATATTTCTGTTTTTATACCTACTGAATGTTGTGGTGAATTGCTCTAAAACAAGGAGTTCCATAACTTATTTGTTACCCTTCTCTCTGGTTTTATGCCCTCATTTCTTTTGCATTTAATTTACCTATAATAATTTAAAGATAACCCAATGAACAAAAATTAAAAAAAAAACACCCCAGCTTTAGTAACCTCAATAGGTTTATGCCATGAAAGATCAAAATCATTAAGCAAAATAAAATTGCACTATATATTATTAATGCAACTATAATTAATCCAGCCAAGCAGTGCTAACCAATGATAAAAGTTTTTCCACCACAACCCTTGCAAACAACAAAGGTTGCTCTGTTAATTAAAAGCAGCAAAGGGCTTTTTTAAACTTTTTTTATTTTTTTTTAAATTCTTTAATTGAGACAGTACAGCTCTGCCCTGATCACAAAGCCGGGTGTATAGCAGGAGGTCTCAGTGTGCTGTTTCTTCAGAGAGAAATTTTTAAGGTGAGAAGTATTTTTTGTTGCTGGACCTTGTTGCACAGAAACACAGCAATAAACTCCAAACCCATGAGCAGATTACAATGCACCCAGCTATGGCCATTCAGTCAAATCATAACAATACCTGCATGGCCCTTCAGAGAGTTTTACAAAGAGAAATTCCAGTATGAAAAGACTTTAGTTTGTTTGTTTCTCTGATTTAAAGAAAAAAAATCTGAAAGTTTAGACATGTTGCATTGATAAACCAAAAATATTGGCATTGTTTTGGGTGGGTTCTGATATTCTCTCTCCATTTTCCCATTCAGCATCCATTTTTCAGATAAAAAACTGATGTTATTGTTTTTCAGCAATTGTATCTAGTTCAACATATTCTCCTCTGCCCTGGGGAAGACACAGCTCGATCTACCATTCATCTAGAAACAACACTGGTTGGCCTTATACAGCTCTGTATGTGAAATATTCAATCCAGATCAAAGAATTGCCCATGAAGACCCATAAAATTAGAAGGAAATTCATTTGGGGAAAAAAAAAAAAAAAAGAAAAAACAATGGAGCAAGGCCCCAGAAAATAGAGACTTGAGAAATTATTTATAGGATTGGTTTTAAATTAAATGTCTTCCATTTAGAACTAGATACTAATCTGGCTGCCAAGGTGGGATGCAGCCTTTTCTGTGTTACCACGCTTTAATAACACTATGATGGTAATTAAAACAGAGTGAAACAGTAAGCTTTATAAATTAAAAAAACAACAACAACAACAACAACAACAAAAAAAAAAACCAGCTAAGTTGATTATATTTCCTCCTTTTATTGTGATTTTGACACAAATGAAGACAAGATATATTTTATTCGTTTTCTATTTTCTCTTCAGGTTTTGCTTTATGGCCCTCAGGGATCCAGGAGTGTGCATGTAAAGAAGTCCATAAATTAAACCAAACTGTGTTTATGGTAATACTACTACATCTTTACTATGTGCTAACTTAATGTGAGCAAACTACTGTTTTCATGGTAGCTCATTTGCATTTCCAGCCCTGCAGTTTCACAGGTATTTTGAGATATCAGTACTTTGTTTCTGGAAACCTCTACAGTGAATGGAAAATTAAAAAAAAAAAAAAAGAATGACAACGTGCTCTTAATTTTCTCATCTCAGTCATTTCCCTTCAAGTAATTTTCACAGACTCATAAAATCATAGAGCAGTTTGGCTTAAAATAGGCCTTAAAGACCATCTTGTTTCAACCCCCTGCTATGGGCAGGGACATCTATTTTGTCCATTCAGATACAGTTCTGCCAACAGGTGGAGATGGGGAATCTGAATCTGCCTGCAGCCTGCTCATTATTGATTATCAAGACAGTTGGATTATGAAGAAAAGCCCTGGGTCTGGGTCCTCATTCATGAAATTACAATATTTTGAACCTTAGGTGTTAAAAGTTATAATTTTGCATCCACAACAACAAAGTGGTTTTTTCAGTGGGTCATTAAAGAAAATCTTCAAAGAGGAGAATCATCTGATAAGAAGAAAATGAAAAAATAGAAAAAATATACTTTTCCCTCTTCTTCAGAGGTGTTCCTACACTCTGGGTCAAGGATGAGGACAGAAACATTTTATTTTGTGTCTGGTTTCTTTGTTTTAGTGAGTGACCAGGACGAGCATTTCACACCAGCCTATGGATCTAAGTTTTCATTCTGCACCTGTCTTTGCTCTCCTTAGTGCCTGAGCAGTTCTTTTCCAAAAGAGATAACTGCAGGTGACAAGAGCCTCCCCAGAAGTTGTTCAGGGAAAGATGCCAGATGGAGCCCTCCACCCCCAAAATCTATGATGTCATTCAAATGTCTAAGTGATGCTCTAAACATCATGAAATTGGTGGTTAAGCTACCAGTGATGGCAAAGGAAGAAGGACTCACCCTGTGTCTTCTGCTGCTGGAAGTTGTTCTCACCTATCTAGGGGAGTATCCAATAATGTTATATATGGAATCATGGAATATCCTGAGCTGGAAGGGACCCACAAGCATCATCCAGTCCAGCTCCTGGCCCTGCACAGACATCCCAACAATTCCACCCTGTGCCTGGAGCAGTGTCCAGACATTCCTGGAGCTCTGGCAGCCTTGGGGCTGTGCCCATTCCCTGGGCAGCCTGGACAGTGCCCAGCACCCTCTGGGGGAAGAAGTTTTTCCTAATTTCCAACCTAAACCTCCCCTGATACAACTTCAGGCCATTCCCTCAGGTCCTGTCACTGGAAAGCAAACAAGAAAAAGATGGTAACACTCTACTGCTTCTTTCAGAGGTGCATTTCTCTTTCCTGAAATACTCTCAGATTTTCATAGACATATTTTCATGCCAGAAATATTGCTATTATGCCTCACTCCTCCTATAGAGGTGATGGGAAAAAAAGCAAATGTTTCATCTCTTTATTATGCAGAAATTAATTGAGTGCAAGAAAATTCTATTGAATCCAGCTAAAAATACTGTGCTTTCAGTTGTCATCCCCAAGTCATATGCTTTTTAGGTTCTCGTGCAAGTGCAGGAGATTAGTACACACCCCATTTAATCTGATCACAATTGCCTGCCATTTTAATTAACCTTTATTGGCATGCCTATATTGCCAAGAAAATATACTTTGAGAAGCCCCATTAATAACACTATTATTTGTTAGGCTGAGGGGTTTTTTTTTCAGTTTCACCCATCAAATTCTGTAGACAGATAATAAATCTGAGCAGGCTAGGTTTACTGGTAGGCTGTTTGTTTTGCTGTGTTTTTTTAACAACACATTTGAAAGTTAATTTTCTGAGAAAAGGATACTTAAGAAAATAATTTCATCCTTACCTTATGGAGACAAAAAACTGAGACAGAGATTATATGGTTTGCCCCTCGCTTTACAACAAGTCTAAATGCTGGGTTCAGTCTGGGTGATAAAACAGATAACCCAGATAATTCAAATGCTTATTTAAATTCAAATTGAAATATTTATGAATATTTAAAATTTTATTTCATTTTTTAGAATTTCAATTTAAATATTAATACCCTCCCACTTCCCTTCCTTCCTTGCCTCCCACTGATCTATCCCTACCTGATTGTGCAAGGAGATGGTCCAGATCCCTTTTATCCTCATCAGGAACAAGACAGTGAAGCCATTGAAGCACCACATGGCAATGGAGCATTTATTTCCTTGAGTGATTTCTCTGCAACTGATCACCACTGGCCTGAGCACTCAAGACCAGGGAAAAAGTTACAGTTGAAGTGACCCTTGGGTGATCAGTTAATGCCCTCCTCTGTCCTAAGGCAGGCTTCTGTCCCGAGCCTGCCCACATTTCCTAACCCACAAAACAAGCTCCTGAAGGCAGTGTTTTGATGTATTTTCCAAAATATTCCAGAAATCACATTTTCTTCTTTTCTGCTATTTTTCTTCTTTGGCATTACACTCTGACTCCATATGTTGCTTCCTTTTACTATAAAGTTTTTTAAAGAAATCTCAGCAGAACGTCCCCCACTCTTAATTGGATCCCTTCCACTTTCCTTGGGAAGACAGAGCACTAAAGATGATATGTGGCTGATTAGTTGTTCTCAAAGGAGTTTGAATGAACCCTCTTTACTATCACCTTGCTCTGCAAAAGCACAGACAGCCCAGCAAGAGCAACATTTGCCACTCTACACCAACATGGATTGCACACTTTAAAGAATTATCCTGGTTTCACTTTTTTAAAAAAATAATTTATAGACCTAGTAGAACACATGTGTTGAACTGAGATTTTCCATTTGCTGCCATTTGAATAATAAGCACTGCCCTCCATGCAAGTGAAAATCACAGCTCTGGCCTTATGGGCTTCTCCTGAAACAGCCTTGTGAGTGAGAAATCACAGCACCTCATAAATTCTACCCAATATTGAAACTCATGCAGAGATAACAAGGTGAGAATGAGTCCTGTTTGTTCTCAGTTATGCTATCACATTTATAGCCCTTGAAAAACAAGTAAAACATTTTGTATCTGTAAGCAGAAAAAAAAGACATACTATAAGAGAGAAATATCACAGTTACCTCTTTAGATTTTTCAGAGTTTTTCAAGTAATGTAACTTATGAGCTCCTGCATTTTTATTTAGCATGAAACAAGACAAATGAGGCAAAGTAGTAAAATTTCAAATGGCAGTGAGAGTGAAGTTTTCCCTAACTGCAAATGTAGGGAAAGTTGGAGATGACATGGTGGGAACTAAAGAGAAGAAGGAAGCAGTGAGAGTTAACTTTGGACATTTAGTGTTATAAATTAGGAAATTTAGAGTCCTTTGGACATTTATTGTTCTAAATGTCTTTTGTCAAAGTTATTTCTACTTCATTGCTGGTGCTATGAGATAAATCCAATAAATACTAATGGAAATGTATCATTAATTTCAAAAGAATTTTGAATACCAAATCAGCAAAGTCCACTGACAAAGCACTGAATAACCCTAAATTTTTTTCCCATACAAACCAGGAGTTGGGTGCCATATGATAAGAGGAAAAACAATGTTATCCTACTAATAAACAATAGATTTGGTGGAATAAACTAAGCAATACTCCTCCCTAAAGAAGTTTTATTTTCCCTCTGCTCATTATCACTTATGTCCCAAACCATCCTCAGTTATCCTCTGCCTGGACACCACCTAAAGAAGCTGTATGTGTTTCATTTCACACTTGTATTTGCTGCAATTCAATGTACAAAAGAAGAAACCATCCATGTTAAATCATTATCATTTGGGGGAATTCATTCATGGGAGTACCATTATCCTTCTTTTGTCCAATAATTCTGGGGTTTTCCAAGTCCCTGTCCAAGGGGGATTTCAGGAAAATGCAATGTGCTTGGCTGTGGTGATAAGGAAGTTGCCATCTGATAGTAAAGACTCCTTCTGTCTTCTTCCCTACAAGCTGTTACCATATGATCATAAATTACCACTGGACAAGGACCTGTGAGATGGCTTCTGTGTGAGGGAATTTCATGAATTCTGTAGCACCAAATAAAAGCAATCGTGTTCTTTCAGAGTGGCTTTTGTGGAGTTTGTAGCATCATATTTCTGAATTTACAGAGAGAAAAAAAATGGTTTACAGGCAGTAAATTATTTATGCAAGGTCAAATACTGTATAAAAAGTTAAAACAGGAACAGAATCCAGAATGTCTCATTGCCACATCTGGGTTTTCACCACTGGAATGTGTATTTGGTATTTGTGTATTTGAGTAGGAAGATTATCAAGGCCACAGAAGAAGCCAAAAGCTCACAAACTGGTTCACACATCCAATTGTCTTTGAAAATCTGATTTTGCAGCCTTGCAGTGGTAGAAGTCTCCCAGATCCAGTAGGACACTGGATCTGAAGCTCTTTAGCAGAGCACTGCAGGAAACTGAGATAATCAACCATATGCAGTGCTGGGTAAATACCTTGCTGCTGAACTCTTTTTTACATTCTTAATTCCAGCAAAGAAAACATTTTTCATTGGGCAAGGCCAGAAGGACCCTTTTGGAATAGCAAAGACTGTTGAAGTGTTTCCTGGACAGACCATCACTCAATTATAGGATAGGTGTTCACTTGCTTGATTCCCTTTCCTTTCTCCTGACGTTAATAGTTTCATTTTCTGCCAAATACAGAATAAATTTTATGTGTCTGAGGAGTGATAGATGGTGACTTCAAGACAAAAAACAGATTCAGAAAAGCTTGCACAGTGTCCTAGCCCATGGATAATTATTGGCCCCACACCAGCAGCCTACCATACAGCAACCTGAAGAACCCTTCATCTATTCTAGAGATGACTTTAACAATCATTTACTGAAGGATTGTTTTACTTCTGTGCATGCATATCTCTAATTTATTGTTTATGTAGATAAATAGAGAATAGGCCCAAACTACACATTTTTTTAGTAACAATAAGTGGAGTAAAAGGGTAACTCAGTCTACAGGGAATCGTTTCCCTTGTATTAAACAAACACACAAAATAGCCCTGTTTAATCAAACTTCAGTATTATTATACAAACTGTGAATCAGAACATTCAGAAATGCAGGTCAGTTTTCTTCCTTGATCTTCCTGATACCTCACATTTTTTACCTGCTATAGCAGGTCTCCATAAAAGTAAGGAAAGAAACTTCCTTAGGAGACATTTTTTAACAGCAGTCAGGTTCAGAAATGTCATATACAATGGGATAACTGCTGATATGAAAGGAAATCCTACCAAAGGTCTTTTCTCAGAGAAAAAAAAGATGTCCATATACACTCATACACACACACACACACTTTTTTTGTGTGTAGAACACCAAACAGCCAGAAGTAATTCAAGCACAGATTGGATGAGTTCTCAGCAGCTAAGTAGGACCAGCTCTCACAAATAATTTGACTGGGGTCAAAATTAAAGTTGTGTAGCCTTGGGCAAGGCATGATCACATTTTTCATGGAACTGACCACTGGAAACATGTGGTTATGTTGATTTTCACAGCAGATGCCTGGCAGAAGCATTAGGATGGGACAAAAATATTCCATAGCTCTATTTCTGTGTGTTACCTGAAAAAAGATACCAGCACGTGGATCCTGCATCCATTCCCATCAGTGTTCCTCTGTGGCTGAGGGATGCTCTCCTGCTGTCACCTGGCAGCAGGAGCCCAGCAGGACATCCCTCCTTCCTGGGAGCCCCCACAGGTTTGTGTGCTGAGCAGAAACTTGGCCACTGCCACGTTCTGAGTCCCTGACCAGGCTGGGGTGGGAGCCTGGGGCTGGTTCCACTCTAAAATTCTGCATTGTGATAATTCCACAGTGCAGCATTCAGTTCAGTTTAGGATTATTCAAAGAGCTGATTTCAGTTAAGATACCAACAGAGAAGGGCAGGAGTGGCACATAAAGAAATTACTATTTTTCATATTTTCCATGCATACTAATGAATTATTTTAATTAAATCCAGATAAAATTCCAGACACAAGTGTTGTGCTTCAAAATCTTTTATTTCAGAAGTGGTGACATGAATCCCTTTGATTTCTTCATCTCCTCCCCTTCTCCTGCTACCAAGCTGAAACAATTATATTAATTCACTGTGAATTTGTGATTAGTTTTGCTAATTCTGAAACCCCATTGACTTTTTGGACAAAAAAGGCTTTTCAGCTATTCATCACATTCTACTGCAGAGCTGTAGGGTGGTAAACCACAGCACTAAGGTGCACAATTTATTAGAAATGATGGATCAGCAAGACAAGAACCAACAGAACAGACCAGCATATTGGCCTGGGTATGTCTGAATCATCAAAAGAGTTCCTGCTCATAGAAATACTGCAAATATTTAAATATTCTCCTGAAGCCACCACTTGGTCATGGCTGATCTGGAAGGCTTGGGGCATCAAATTAAACTTATCAGAGGTGAGTTCAGGATAACAAGTTCAGATAGGTGTCATATTGTCTACGTGTCACCACAACATGAAATGTTTCTTCATGAGGAACTTGGTGGTGTTCTTGACATAACTTGGAAGTCTGTAGCTTTTTATTTATTCTCAGTTGATGCCCATTTCTCAAAAACCTTCAGTTGTGCCAAAGTCTCCTTGGTTACAATACCAAGACAGAGTCTGGAACAAAATCACCCCCCCCTTAGCCTGCCATATCCAGGGGCTGATAAAATGTTTTCTGTGATCTCCACACTTCCAACTTCCAAAAATTGGTGATTGGAAAATAAAGGCCTCCAGAATACAAAGGAGGGAGGCACATGACAGTATCACTCATAATTTCTACTCTCTCACCAAAAAAAATATACCCCCAGCTCTATCATCAACTAAAACAGCACAAATACAGATTCTTATCCACAAACATTAAGACCTTTATCAGATGTCAGAGACTTCTACAGATAGCCAAACTCTTTCAGATCATGGCAAACAGGACAAATTGTTCAGTTTGGCTCAGAGTATGGAATTCTGAATTAGTTACAAAGACTGCTGTTACTGGAAAGCAGATGCCAAAACCATGGATTCTTTCATAGTAAACCCCCTCCCACCCAAATTATTTCCCACCCAGCTCAAGAAGATTTTGAGAATTTCTTCCCATATATAAAACTGACCCTAAGACAGCAAGGTTTCCTTGCCTTCTGCCTGCAGAAGATGAAGGTAAAGCAATAAAAGCAACAGTAAGTTCATGTGGAATCAGGTTTTCTCAAGGACCAGGCACATCTCTCCATCCCCCCAAAGGAATGCAAGTTCAGGAAAGATTATAGGAATGCAAAAATTTCCAGATTTTTTCCCCCCAAATATACTAGAGGGATTATTATCTAGGAAGATAGAAATTATCTTGGAAGAATTGCATGTGTGGATTTCTTCAGCATTTTTAACGCTGACCCTTTCTTGTGTTTGGAGCTGAAGAGGTTGACTCCATTTCACCTGGCTGTGAAATAATTTAGCATTTAATCCTATTTCCTTGCTGGTAGTGCTGGTTCCATATCTGGCAGAGCACCAAGGTCTAGGGAAAGAATAAGGGAACAAATGAGAACCTGAAGAGACTTTGGACATAAAAAGCCACACAATATGTTGTTATTGCTGTTAATATTTGTGGCTATCAGAGTGCCTTGAAATCCTAGGGCTGGACCATGATCCCAGCACACTAAATACTAATTTCTACAATAAAAAAGGTAAAAGATTACTAACATCTCTTTAGGGAGAAAAAATGCTGCATTATTCCCCAGGGAGCATTTTCTTTCTGTTGGTAAAATTGACTGATAAACCACCAGCATCTTGATTAGGGATGGATGGACTGCTGAACCTTGTTTCCATTGTCAGAAACTCTGGGGAATCCATTTTCATGTCAATGCAGCAACACCTCAAGTCCCAGCTGGTTTCTCTATGTTCCTGCTATCTGGGACATTTCAGCTTCACAGCTCAGGAAACTGAAATATAGAAAGGAATTACTTGTCCAGGGTTACAGGGCAGGTTGTGGCAGGAACAGGAATAGAAAATGTAGGTGGCAAGGCACATCACCTTTCCTAAGGAACAGAGCAAAGTATCTTTTCATTCTCCAGCTTTCCCTAATGTATTTTTACAGAACAAATTCAAGCTAAAATGTCTTTTTAATTCAAGTTCTTTGCTTTTTCGAATTTAGAAGAAAAGACAACTTTGTTAGATGTCATTGTTAGTTATAGAAAATACTTTGGATTTCTTTTATTCAAAAGGTAAAGAGGACTCAAAACAGTTTTACCTAATTACTGCTATAATTTTGCTTCCTTAGTGCAGAAAAGCAGTTTATCATGTTGATGGGGAAGGAATTTATAAACCTATTTGTTTTACTTGGAATAAAAAAATATACCACTTAGCACTAAAACTGAAAGAAAAGTTCTGAATTCTTAAAATTGTAGGCAAAAGCCTGATATATAATTGGGAAATAATTAATTGTTTCTAGACTTCAATAACGGCATTCCCACTTTTCCATGCTAATGAATACTGAAGGAAGAGTATGTCATCAAAGTGTAATCAAAGCTGGCTTGTTTTGTGAGTGATTGACAGGGGCAAAAGCAGAACCTGGGTTTTTTTCAATCACCCCACACTAATACTTCATTGAGACACTGAAGTGCACTGCATTAACAAAGCTAATACTCCCCCAGAAATTATATAAATGCAAATATACAGCACACCTCTCATTTCATTACATTATTATGAGCTCAATACATCAGCACAAAAGTAAAAGCGTGTGCAAGGCGAAGTGGACTGCCACAAATTAACACAGTGGGACAGGAAATACAAATTACATCGTGGATTTGTGCCACCTGAGTGGTGTTTAACACTCCATTGGTAGGGGATGATCGACTGGCAGGGATGTCAGAGGCACATGGGCTCAATCAGAACCCTCATTAGCTGCACACTGAAGTAACTGGGGAGGGAAATCAATACCACCTCAGCAGCAGGAGGAGGGCAGGGAACCTCCATCTGCAAATCCTCAGCAGTGGCAATTGAGGTTTCTCCTGCAGCTGGTGCCTATTGAAGTAGAAGGGGCTGAAATCACAGTAAAGATTTATAGGGTAAAATCCACAGCGAGGTTTTTGTTCTGGTTTTGCCCAGAATGGAGGTTATTGAGCCTTGAGTAATGATTAAAGCAAACTGAGCAGGTTGTATCACGAGGACAGTTCATTTTCCCTCATTAAATGGAAATCATAAGGTGTAAAAAAGGACCAGAAGATTCAAGGAACAAATCTGGTCAATCAGTTGATACAGTCTTGCCTGGGCAGGTCTAAATGAGAGGCATTAACAGGAATAGATGAAGATATCTTCAAGAATCTACTATAGATTGGAAAAGGAGATTCATGGTAGAAATTAATGCCATCCCTGTCACCCTGATTGTGCTGCCTTGAAGTATAAACAGTTTGTCACTAGAATTTGTAATAAATTCTGAACCTCTCTATGGAAAGCTACAGAGCAGTCAAAATTTACTTTGACCCCTCACTGACCCACAGTGAGTAAGAATTTGAATTACAGAATTAAAGGTAAAATAACTTAACATCTATTTGAAAGGCCTTGTACTTCAGAGACCAAGGCTTGCCCTGTATCATACTTTTTTCCTCCAGATTAAAGGTTTTATTGTTTGAATTATTCACTCTTTTTTCTTGGTCACACTGTGGTTTTTTATATAGCAGACAACTGAGAATTGGTTTTCCTCACTGGAAAACCAGACCATAGTATTACAAAGCTTAATTATCCCCTCATGATGCATACTTAAAAGTTGACCCATCAATAGTAACCTCCATTTTACTTTAAATAACTTTTTTATTACCTACCTTTGAATTTGAAGCTGAGTTGATTATGATCACTAGGTTGTCTTAATATTAATGATTACTCCTACTTTATTTTATTTGTCATAGACCATTTCTAAAGGGAAAGGCAGATATGTCATTAGAAGTTCTAATGTATCTGACTCCTCAATTCCAAATCAATCCATTTTTAGTTCTATATTTTTTATTTCACTTAGGATATTCACAAGGTCACATTTCCAATACTTAGATTAGATGCTTTCTCCTACATTGCATTAAGAAGTAGAATACTGGAGGTGGGATAATATATTTTTGATAGGATAGGTACAATCCCTTGGCCAAAAAAAGAAAAAAGAAAGAAGGAAGGAAAAGAAAATCTAATTTTATGAAAATGTGATCCAGATTCTTTAACTCTACAGTTGTAGATCTGCCTTTGCACAGGGGATTTCCATGTTGCAGTTCCCAGTCCATAAGTCCATAAGCTGTCAGTTCATTTTATGCATCAATTACCCATCTAACTATGTACAAAATATTGTGAAATCCTGTATATCCATCCTGCACTAACCATTGAGCTGTGCAAACATGTTACAGTGTACTCTTTCTTGTCCTTTCCTTGGCAAGTACAGACAAACACTATTGAAAACAGGAAACACTCAAAAAATTACAGAATTTCCAGCTATTCTCCCATTACTTTCAGTGGGAATAAATCACCTAACTTATCTGAAGACACAGAAATTCACATTTATATAATGCCTAAATATATATAATTTTATACCTTAAGATACCTGGCTTCCTTTGAGGAGATGCCCTCCCTGCTTTTTTTGCAAGATCAAGGTCTGTAAGAATGCCAAAAGATCAGGTAAAAAATCATATGCCTTGCTAAAAATAAATATTTTACTGCATTATATTGTACTGTACTAATTCATCATGAACTGCCAAAATTGATGGTTTCAGATTGCAGAAATAATATCTTCATTCTCCAATTTTTAAAACTGAAGAACAGCTTGATGTATAACTGGAAGCTGAAAGAAAAAAAAAGATTGAAGGCAAATCCTGTATTAGTTTTGTGCAAGATGGGAATGTTCTGGCAAAAAAATAAGAAAAGGTGTCTGATATTTTAGCACAACAAGAAATTTCTCATTTTGAATACTTTTGGCAACACTTCTAATATCTGGTAAGAAAATATTTGTTAGAAACCTTAACATCCTGTCAGAATATTTGTCATTGTGAACTCAAGAGTGTGACTACTTTTAACTGAATGATTTTTATGCTACAGAGAACTGTGAAAAAGGAGATATCCTCCTGTTACTCAGACATAGGTGCTGAAGGCTCATCTTTTCCCAGAGACTTTGCAAGAAGGACAATAGAATTTTTACTAGTATGTTGAGGGGAATCAATCAAGAAATTTTACTTAATAGCCTCATGAAATGCACAATTTAGTATTCATTTACTTGATGGGAGAGGATGGATGGTTGTTCAAATAACACATTTGCAAGAAGTGATTTGTCTTTCTGCACTGCAAAGATTATTTGTTGTAACACATTGGTTTTGCTTAGACACTCAATAAAATCATAAAGGGAAAAAAAAAAGCCAGTTAAGAGAGAAGTTTTATAATGTTGGGTATCAATTCCTGGTCAAGGCTCTAATAAGAATTTTGAAGGCTAGATAAATTTAAATATTATTAATTCCTGATGAACTGCTTAATTAAAATCACCTCTTCGTTGTCTTTGAGAAGCTGAATTCTGAGTTTTTAACCCTATAGAGCTATTTCTCTACCTTCACATATTTTTGTCTCAGTTTTTATGAGTAAAAAGTACTAGAATTTTTTTTAATTATCTAAGAAAATGTTTATTTAGAGCTTATTATTCTACTTAAATAGGGTTTTTCATTTATTTATATTATTATATATTATCATATATTAATTTTAAAAGCCCAAAACCAAAGGAAACCACATAACCATGATGTGACATTCAAATTATCATTATAATAATCTGTTACCAACACAATCCCAGCTGCAACTCACTGAAAAGTGACTTTGTAACTCTCAAATACGGAAAAAAAGTTTCAAATTAAACTTTCTTTTTCTTTAGAAAAGAAGAAAAATCTGAATGATCAAGATTATATTTGCTTAATTTAGACACATCAAACTGTGTAAAGATTAAATGATGTGACAGAAGCTGTGCAAGAAAAGTGATTGTGAATTTAAGTTAAAAAGAATTGTCTTAAATTTTCACTTAAATAGATGTAATTTGACATGTCAAATTCAAAAAAAGTATGTATGCATAATGTAAGTTCATTAAATCATGTACATGCTCAAGTTTGGTCCAGATATTGGTGAAATTTATTCTCAAATTTTAAATTAGATTATAGTAAGTCAAGAATTTCTGTAAATTCCTTTATTATTCTCACAGCTTCCTGGGACAGTCAGATTTCACAATTCAGGCTATGGGCACAAAACACAGGAAGGTCAGTTTTACTCTAATGACTTGTTTGTATCTGTGGTGTTTTCACCCATTTCAGAAGATTTCTTCTGGTTTTGGCAGCTTCATCCATGAGGAAGATTGAAAAAAAGGGCAGCAATTTGGAGACCGTTCCCTGTGCAGGGATTTCCCACGAGATGTTCCAGGCTCAGCTGGGATCTGTGGGTCACAGCTCCATTCTCTGCAGACCCAGGGAGCTTTTTTGAGGTGTAATGCTGAGTTTAGGAAACTTCATCCACCATCCTCTAGGCCTCCTTCTGTCACCTTTCAGAAGGGGGTTAGGGAGCTGGGCTTTGTGTGAGACAGGAGATCCATCCCTTTCCTGACCATAAAAACCTACACTTACCACTCACCCGGAGCCACTTTTGGTGAAAACAATGAAAATTTACCTCCAGCAACAAAGATTTATGAAGACAAAGGTAAAGAGGTATGTGGGGAGGGGGCAGAAGAAAAATATAATAACTCATTATGAATAATCTAATTATCATCAGATTAAACTCCAAACCTCTCTCTTTCCCTCTTTGTGTCTGTCTGACATACTGTCAACACTTCCTTTATTTCTGTGTCCAGCAATATGTTCCCCTGTCCATTCCATGTGTTCAAGTTGCTGCATCAGGAAACATTCTTTCCTTGGCAAAGTGTTCTGGTTTTTACATCCAATCCTTTTCTTAAATCTCCCTGGGGTTCCATTTAGATTAAAATCCTCCTTTCTCCCACCAAACACTATTGATCCTTAATTTATTTAGGAGGCAGTTTCAGCAGTCCTTCTTCCAGATATTGACTGCTCTTACTGCCTTGGAAATGATAATGGCCCTTCAGAAAAATAGGTGCTATCTCTTGCACTTGAGTAGGCATTAGAAAAATATTAACAGCTCTCCCCCACTTGAGAAGACAAGGAGTAAATCTCCTTTGGGAAGTTTTTTCTGTACACTGAACATTGTAGCTCATATTAATGTGGAAAGTCCTAATGATGTATCTACAGAATTGATGCTTGTAGCTCATTAGTGGGTGTTGGTTGAGACAGAAGTGAAAGCAAAAATATAAAATAGGTCTTAGTAAAGTTGACTGAACAGTCTTCTAAGGAAAATTACATAAGCCAGGTCTCTCAGTTGTTTTCATTGTGACCTGTACAAAAAAATGCTGTTACAATTGCTTGCAAAAAAAGCTGTTAAAATTGCAATGCTAGCATTTATCTGGCTGAGGTGTCTGCTCAGACTCTGCCTCACAAGGCACAAGTTCATTATCCTAAAAAAGATCTCATGAGAGAACAGTAACATCTGTAGGTTTGCTTGTTCTGTCAGAAACCTTAATTACATCCTACCATGGTTATGAAAGACTCTCTCTCATGTATCACCTGGCAGAATGCCAGTCACCCATTTAATAGCACTTCTAACCCCAGAAATACCCCTTAAAAAAACTTCTAAGAACCATCAGAAAACTTTAGATTGCATCACAGTTGAAAGCAAGTGACTGTGGAGCTGTATTACCCTGGAAACATTTAAAGGGGAGGACACGTGTGTTCTTCAACAGCTGTATAGAGGAAAAATTGCATTTTAAATAAATTACAGCTCTGCAGAATGGTCTGTCTACATTTTAGATGCCCCTTTTTCCAAATCAGTGGCTGTGATCTCATTAATGAGTGTTAATGAACTACACCTCACACAATCTTCACATTCCCTGGATTTATGGATGAAGAAATGATTGAGCCAAAGAGAAGCCAGGAGTGTCCCCACTCTATGGCACAGAGGAGGACTTGTGTGTCTGAACACAATGTATTGGCCATGTTTTCTGGATTCTCTGTATTTACACACACTGCTGGGAAAACAGACACCCTGACCTTTAAAAAAAAAATCCATCATGAAAATTTCCTCAGTGTTTTCACTTTGCCTTAAATGAAAGGCAGCTTCTCTCCATGACAAACTCTGCTGGGTAATTACATTTGCTACAAAAAAATGTTTGTTCTCACCTATTGTTCCATGTGTTTATTAAAATAAATCAGGCCTAATGCAGTCATGTCTCAGAGTAAATTCATCTCCTGGCAAAAGATTTCCAGTTTAGACTTCCACTAAACAAGGATGTGGACTTCAATGCATAAAAGCAGCAGATAGATGGAATCTGACACCAAAAATTATTATTAAGGTAATAGGCATCATGCCCCACTAATTTTAATATATTTATTAGTAGCAAGTATTGTAACCTTTGCATAATAATTTTGGAAAGCAATAAATGTGCTAATATTTGGCTTGCAAAAGTAAAGCATTTCTTTCTAATTGTTACTGTTTCCTGATCAAGCACTTGGCAGAAACTGTTTTCCTTTAACCCACACATCCTCTGACTGCCTCAGACTTCTCTCTAGAAGGAAGAAAAGTGAATTATTTCTTATATGTACAGTGCCTCCTTTTTCTCTACATACAGCTGAAGGAATGTCTTGTCCTCCAGCAGAAAGAAAACTGGACATAAGCTAGAAAACATGGTCTGTTTTTTCCTCCATGTCTTTGAGTATTCACTACAGATATGGGCCAATACCTAGAAGACTTCTAGCTACTCATTTCAGATCACACATGTTTAATTCAGCTGCCCAATTAAAACACTTATGAGGGATGAATCACCCATCTCAATGATTGAGAAAGTGAGGGCTTATATTTATATTCTGAATTTGCTAAGGCAAATATGAAATCAGGAGGCAGAAATTCCATTAATCTGTGCAAGAAACATACAAGAAGAAAAAACCTACTTGTCCTGTCGCTTCTGGTCCACCTAGCCCATCTTGGACTTGATCTTAAAGATCTTAATGATTCTCTCTTCCCAATCAACAACCAGTATTACATAAAAAGAAAAACAACAACAAGGAAACCAAATCCCAATAATCTGATATTTTGCCAACATGTAAAGAAAGGTACCTGATCCAAAGGAGACTTTGGTCATGCTCAGCCCCACTTTGAGGTAGAGCAGGAAAAGTATTCAAACCCATGCAAAAAGCATATCATTTAATCCCAGATTTTAAGGCTTAAACCTAAATGGGGTTCCCCACTGGGATTAGATGCTTCTGTAATTTTGAAGGTATTTTTTAACTGTATATATATATGGATAACTGTGATGTCCCATGTCACATGAATTCTGAAGATAACTACACTAAAGATTACAAATGAAATCATATACTACAGCAGTGAAATTCCAACTAAGAATTGTGACAAAATGTATTTTTCAAACTCTCTGTTGCATTTCTCGCAGAAAGCAGACATTATTCTTCAAACTCCAGGTAAGAGACTGAATTCCAAAAATGAAGAGGCAATCTGCAGCCTCACGCTGAGCAGAGAGCCCTACCTGAACTGCAGAGTGCAGCAGGGATTTAGGAAGAACATACAGTCCAGTCAATGATAAAATGTTTGTTGCTGCCTCCCTGGAAGTTGTAGAAAATCAATATCCCCATCAGTACCAGGTCCACTGGCTCTAACAGCCTCAGCTTTGCAGCAGGCTTGGATTTCTTAAATTCAGTCTGCAGCCTGAGCAGGGAGGGAAATAAATGAGTGTGTGTGTGTGTCAGTGCCTTGTGTGTGTGCTTCTGAGGGAGAGGGGTGTGCAGTGAGCTGGAAACCAATTAAATTGTAGTGTTAGATAGGTGATGAAAAGGGCTCTGTAAAAGCAGGATAGTGCCAGAAGCTGGAGTGTATAAAGTACCTGGTATCCAGTGAATAATAATAACATTAAACATGCTCTGAACTAATTTACTTGTAGGGAGAATTGGAGTAAGAAAAGCAAAGCTTAAAAAAAATGTGAAGTTCAGGCAAAAAACCTAGAGGAAAAAATGAAAAAGTGTCAGATCTGATGCTTTAAAAATACTACACCCAGTAGTACAAAAGAGCAGTTAATAATGAAAGGCTTGAGCATGACCAGTACTGACTGCCAAACCTCACAGAAAATAACCCTAAAATGTTAAGTGGTTGTGATAAGGACTCTCATTGAGGAGATGGGAAGGAGGTGGGGGAAAAGTATGAGTCATACAACCAATTTCCCAAACCTCTTGCATTTATCATCAGCATCCTCAAAGGATACTCTGATCCTTAAAATCCAGTGTGGCCTTTAGGCAGCTGCCAGTGGAAATGTGGGGTGGCTGGCCTGGAATCCCAACTGACCCCACCGTGCCTTTTGTGCTGCTGCTGCTTCACTTCACCTTTGCTCTGATGCCTCAGGCATAATTTTTTTTATATTTTTCAGATTCTGTGCTGCTTTAGTGTGTACTTCTGAGCTTCATATTAGGGGATGGTGAGCTCTCCTCATAGAGTAGGGGGACAAAACAATTCCTTCTCTAGCTGGGGACCAAGGACAAATGATCCAAATCTCAGGCCCAAGAGCATAAACAATGTGGACTGAAGGGAGAAAAACAAGAAGGATGGGACTTCATAATCTAAAGCTGTAATTGCACAATTAACTCCAATATGCAAATGGATCAGAACTTATAAAAGTGAGAGACCCTGTGAGGGGTCGTGCATTTTGTGATCATTTTGGATCATCTTGGGTGTAGCCCTGGCTGGGCTCTTGTGCTGCTCAAGGTGGATCCATTGAGGCTTTTTAATAAATCCCTGCTTTATTCTTTAACTCTGTCCAGTCTCAATTCTAGGTCAGCCTTCACAAGGCATCAGTTCAGGAAGGGAACTGCAGCTGCTGCTGCCTCCCAGCTGGTGATGTGGGGGGCAATAGGGGCATTAGAGAGCTCAGATGGAGTTCACCTGCCTGAGGTGACAGCTGGAATGCTCCAACCTGGGGGCTTGACCACCAGTGGAGATGTCAGTAGAGACATCAGTGCAGAGTCACCTCCAGAGGCTGAATGAGGTTATGGGAAAACCAATTCCTCTTGTTTTTTATGGTTTCTCTCTCTCCTTTGTGCACATTCTGCTCTTGATTTGCTCTAATGTCCAGCTCCCCTTCCCCAGTTGTAGCCCAGCCTAACTTTGACATCAGGATAGCTGCAGCACCAGTCTGAGAGAGAAGCTTCATCTCTCAGACTACTAAACCCATCAGTCAGGCATGACCACCACCTAATTTTCTAAAGAATAAATAAAATAAGACTCTTGATATGGCCCCAGCCTTACAAGATGAGGAGAAGGGAGGAAGAAAGTTTTCCTCAGCACGTTCAATTTTCACCCTGTTGAAAACAGGATGCTCAGGGGAAATATTTAAAAACAGCTTCCAGCCCTGATTTGCCTCTGGCAAGAAGCTGAATAAAAAACTGAACCAGCACAGTCTCCCTAAGCAAGGTTTGAGTATTCAAAAAAAAGGCAAAAAGCTAAACATCCCCTTGAACGTGGAGCCACATCTCCAAGTTTGGGCAGAACACACAAAACTCTGCACACAAAGGAATCATAGGGAATTACTGAAGATTTTTGCCACTAGAACAATTATTTGGAAGCAAAGCCACATTTACACACATGCTAAAAGCAAGGCAAGAAAGAGTTCTCTGTGTAAGGAGTAAATGGAGCTATAAGCAAACCAGTTGGAAACTGTTATTTTTATATAGCCAGACTAATTAACACTGGTTTCAATTTTTGAATAAAGAACTAATTAGGAAAAGATAAGTCAGCATCCCTAATTAGCATTCTGCATTGAGTAGCAAATAAAAGTGCAGTAGGTTGACTCTGGTCATTTTGAAATACAGGAACAGGAGAAAAACTTCTTGCTCTGAACATCTAATTTTACCTGTTGGACTCTCATTATTTCCTAAAGGATTGCACTGTCAAAGAAATAGAATTAAGCACTGAATTAAGCTCAAAGACATTGTCAAAATAGGGTGAAATTGTACACAATATTGAAGCATTACCCTCTCCAGGTTTTTTTGTAAATATCAACAAATATTCAAGGCTTTTTGGCAGCTCTTTCTCTTTCTTTTTTTCTTTTCTTTTCTTTTCTTTTCTTTTCTTTTTTCTTTTCTTTTCTTTTCTTTTCTTTTCTTTTCTTTTCTTTTCTTTTCTTTTCTTTTCTTTTCTTTTCTTTTCTTTTCTTTTCTTTTCTTTTCTTTTCTTTTCTTTTCTCTCTTCCTTTCTCTCTCTTTCTCTCTCTTCCTCTCTCTTTCTGTATTCCTTTCTCTTTCTCTCTCTTTCTCTCTCTTTCTCTCTCTTCCTCTCTCTTTCTCTATTCCTTTCTCTCTCTCTTTCTGTTGTGTTATGCCTTCTGTGTTGACAGATCTGGTTTGAGATCAATGCTCCACTGATTTTTATTGGTTCTGTTCTAGTATTGATACTTCTCACCTGATGTGCGAGGGAAATCACTGCTACTGAAATCAGCCAGCTAAAAACCCAAATCCCTCAAACAGAAAGAAATTAGAAAGAGAAATGGCCTGTGGTGTTCCAGCAGTAGTGAAATGAGGATCAGGTGTCCAAGTTTAAATTTGGAGCACTTGCAATCAATAAAGGTGCTTCAGATTTGTGCCCGCACGAGAGCAGCATTGCTTTGTGAGATGAGCACAGACTTGAAGAATTGCCATATTCATGGGCCCTGCCATGGTTTCACTGGAGGAGCTTCCACATAGTGCTGAACAGAAGCAATTAAAAGTGGCAGTGGCAGGTTATAACTGTAAAACACCTTCAGAAGTTTTTGGTTTTTTAGGATACCTTAGTAGCAGTTTTCCCATTGGGATATCCATTTAGACATCCTCTGTGGATTAAAGGCATAAACAATCCCTTTTCGCTCCCACAGGTTTGCAAGCTGAATACCTGTCAGCCTTAATGTGAAAATACAGCAAAAGAGAAAAAAATTCCTTCTAAGTATAGCAGAGATCCAGTTGGCAGCTCACAATTCAGCAATAACTACCCCATTCTGCATCTCTCAGCAGGAAAGATGGGACTCAATAAGATTTCACCAAATTTATTATAATGGTAGAATTATGGGAATAAGTCTACCAGAACACCTGAAGGGACTGATGGAGTATAAATACCATTTCCATTAGAAAGTAGGTACAAGCCAAGCTCACCTGCCAGCCAAAAAGCTTTCACATCTGCCTGGGATGTAGCTATGCTTGGTGCCTCCTGTTTGATTTTCCTGACAGTCAGGCTCATTTCTCTTTGCACAACATATAGACTTCTTATTTATTTTCTTTTTTTTTTT
>VZRH01003821.1:1081583-1093088 GCA_013397555.1 Urocynchramus pylzowi | reverse complement strand
TTTTTTTTTTTTTTTCCAGGACAATAGAAAAGATATTCTAATAATTATAATAGTTCTGATGCCCTGTCATACTTTTATACACAAGATTTATCTTCATAAGGAATATGACAAGTGATGTTATTTCATAATTGCACATACATGGCTTTATACAGTCACACAAGTTCAAGAATACTTGATTTTAGTTAATTTACATTAAACCTATTTAATAAAGCTATCATCATTCAGAAATTGCTTCAGAATAACAATAAGATTTTCATTTCACAGTCTTTTTCAAGAACAATTTCACCACGAAAATCAACTCAAAATTATATGGGGCACAGGAATTCATTATGAAAGAGTTCTGTTAATGGAGTCTGATGATTATTCCAAACAATGCTTCTGGGAAACTTGGTTCCCAAAAGCTTTCAGCTGATGAATCCAAGAGTTCAGCCTGAATATTATCTGTAGGAAATACAGCAATAAAAAAAAGCTAAAACACCATCAATAGACAAATGAATTATGGCTCTAATTCTTTTTTCCATCAGACTCCAATGGAAGTATTTTTAATTTTTTTTTTCTGTTCCTGTAAACTTAACCAACATTTTTGTTGTTGTTTATGGCTAATAAGGAAATCATGTTGTAACACATCAGCCAATTCAGGACACAGTAAAGAAGCATCTCTACCCTGGTTTAGCATCTCTGTTTCTTCCTTTTCCCTCTTCATTACCTGGGATTTTATCAACCCCCATTCAGACCCAGGTAGAGCTTCTTCACCTGTCCATATTTACAACATAGACTTTGAATAAACAATTTTATTGACTATGCCTGGCCTCTCTTTTTCCATCTCCCATTCTTATTTTCAATTTCTGGCTCAGCCAGGATTTATTTAATGAGTTCATCCAAGTCTTACCAGGAAAAACCTGCCCTGCCTTGTATTTTTTATGCACCACTCACAGTGACAGTCTTACTAAATAATAAGTATTGATAATAAAACCACCACCATTACCCCAGCTCTTTTCTTGAGCTAACAACTGTGACACAAGCCACCAATAACACAAGAAACCACTTTATTCACCAAACAGTCCTGACATTAACTTCCCCACCAACAAATAATTATCTAAATTGTAAAATTTTCAAGCAGCAACCTGCAATTTCTTCTGCAGCTGCCATTTATGTGATGGAATTTCCATTTGCAGCACAATGCAATATTTAAATTGGAGTGTCCTGGATGCTTATAAGATGCTACTCTGAAGGGAGGTGCTTACCTGATGCACTTCAAGATTTCTTTCTCCTTTTAAGTTAACTTTAGATAACATCAGATGAGGATCTAGCCTACAGAATTGGTAGGATTCAAATTCAACACAATGAGAAACCTTCCTGTTGTATCAGAATCTATAGATTTCCTTCTTCCCCTCCAAGAATCCACAATACACAAAAGGGCACTTCTATAGGATTGTGGTAGTTTCAGCTGATAAGGGAGGTGGATTTTTTGAAATTCCAAGATTTCGTGGAATTCTATACTAGGGCCAAAGTTAAATTGCGAAGGCAGGATCTGAAATTCCAAAGCAAGATCTCATTTCTTCCTAAACTGAAACAATATAATACTGCTGTCCCCAGAGACCAAGTTCAATTAAATCTATCATAAGGAAATTGCTTTCTACTATATGTTTGCAGTAATTTACTTATTTTCTCTTTAATTCAGATTCTGAGTCAGGAAAATAGATAAGTCTGATTTTCACTTCAATTTTGGAACATTTATCATAATTGAAGACAAAGAACTCCCGTAATTTGGCAGGTCTATATTTACTTATAAAAACCCCCAATTTATAGATTGTCAGAATATTTCACACTGATTCACAAAATAGCTTTTTCAGTTTTCTGTAAATCATTTATATCTGTGAAGAAAAATCAATCTCTCCTTTACACAATGCAATCAATTAACAGGTAGAAGATTTTTAAGTCTTCCTATGTTGTAATTTCTTGGATCACTAAGATTGTCAGACACTGACCAAATGTGTATTAGCACAAAAAAAAATAAACATTGGGAAGATATTTCCAGTTCTAACATTTTCTAGCTGTTGAACTCTACATGTATCTGCAGGAATATATGGATTATTCTTCTAATAATGTATCTGTATCTGGGAAAGCTATCAGGGAAAGTCTCTGCTTGAAAGTATAAATAAATTTTAAAAAAGCATTTTGGGGAGTGATTCAAAGGTCATAAACATTACAATACCAAAACCTTCATGGGGAATCATCAGTCAAAGTGAAAAAAAACCAATTCTACCCATGTCTGAAATATTTGCCTCTTTTCCCAAAAAATTCATCCTCACACAAACACACAGCAGCTCATAAGTATTTCTAACTGAGGTCTCTTGAAGAACAGGCCTTATTATCAGAATTTTTCACTTCTTTCTGTTCCACTTACTCCAAGGACCTGCCAAAGCAGGAACACAGAAATCTTCTACAAAACTTTTGTTTCAAAAAATAACCAGAATTAGGTTACCTCTTACACAGAGAGGTGCATTACCTATCAAAAAATTACTTGCACCTAAATTAGAAAACAAAGTTGTTTTCTCCTCAGTGGCAGTAAGGACAATAATTTCAGACTGATGGCAAAGGCAAAGCAAGATTGGCTCATAGCTTACAGATGAAAAAACTCTAATTTTTCTTTGCTGCTGTGTTCTCCCCACTTCATGCCTAAACAAGACACAGAAACAATCTGATCCCCTCTTCTGCCTGAATGGTCATATCATGTTCTGACAGTGGATACAGCAAATTCTGCAACTGCTTTGCTTTGCATTTGTTTGAATTAAGAAAAATCCAGATAGTTCAATAAATAAGCATTTTAGTTCAGTTTCTGAGTAAACAGTAAATCAGTTAATAAATTGAATTAATTCAAGCTTCCTGCATCATTACACCTTAATGAAATCAGGACAATAAAATTCCTACAAAGTTACAAAAGTTTGATCTAATAAACAGTGACTTCTGTAATGTTCTCAATACTCTCAGGATCATTTACACACTGAGATTTTGCCCCAACAGTGCAAGTGGTGGTGTCTCATTCCACTCCCTTTTAGACATATAGAATCAGTGTCACAGAATCATGGAATTGTTTAGGTAGGAAAAGATGTCTAAGATCATCAAAATCCAACCATCAACCCAACACTGTCAAGTCTACTGCTAATTCATGTCTCTAATCACCACATTTGAACATTTATTTTACATTTCCAGGGACAATTCGTAATTCACATGTTTAACTATTAAATAAAACATACTTTACAAATTTCCTGCCTTTATTCAAATTCCCTGCCTTTATTCAGCTGTTCAGTGAGCTTTCACTGAGCCTATACAGCTTAATATTCCTATAAGTGAAGCACTAAGACTGTATCTCATGATAAATTTGCATATCAAAATGGAAATGTGAGTTCAAATTGGAAAGGCACAAAAAGTGATCAGAAATTAAGAAACCATACTGATAAAGCCAAAGTCTGGATTTCTCAGTAAGAATTCACTATCAAATCACACTGAAAATACCTATTGAACAGCACATAATCTCATTAACTAAAAGTGAAAATTACACTTAATTCTCATTCTCTGAAAGTATGAGTTACAATAAATCCTACTGACATAACAGTGCATGGGCCCAGGAGCTGGGATCTATTATAATCTACTTAGCCTCTGAGAACCCAATTTCCACTTGAAATAATAATTAAAAAAAAAAAAAACCTTAAATACATTGACCTCTAATACATACAAAATGTTGGAATAAATCAAGGAGCAGAGTTAATAATTGACTCTTTACTAATGTGCTGCTATGAAAGAAGAGAATTCAGAAAGCTTAATGCTATCCCTAATTTGAAGCTCTAACAGTCCATTCTTCATATTACTCTTCCTGCCAGCTTCCAAGGTAAACCTTTTTAAGCATTATGGAGAAGGACTAAAGATGGAGTAAGAGAATGCTGTGGTCTGAAAGGGAACATAATTCACCACTTTATGCCATATTTCCCACATCAGACAATGGTCTTTGGGATTTACCTAGTGAAAGAAACTGAAATTGGAGCTCCATTGCAGCAAATGTTATAACAAGGCATCACACTTTAAATAGCAAAAGAGTGGAAGAAATCAAGCCACATTCTGTCCAGTTTTGAGGATGAAGTATGGAAAGCACAGACAGAAAAAACTGGACAAAAGTCACACTAAAAACTCGAGACAAAGCAGAAAGTGAAGACAATATTTTCCAGTTGTTAATCAAGCTAAATACACATCCTCCCTCCCTCATCAGTTCAGTGCATGATATTCTGCACACCAAATGTAAAATGTGCCTACTCACCATTCCATTACAAAGTTCCAAGAGCCACTGACAAAAAATAACTAAGCTTATCTGTGAAGGAGGGAATTCTCAGCATAAAAAAATCAACAGTCAGAAATGAAATATTATGCCATATTTATTTCATTATTTTTATCATGGGGAAAGGGAAAGAATATTTTTTTGGAGAAACCTCCTTTTTGTTGGACACACTATCAGGATTATTCTCAAAGTATCTAAGAAGGGAAGGGGTTATCTACATTGGTTCTGAAACTGATTTAAATGTCAAAATGTGTTGGGATGCAGTCCTTGTGATATCCATGTGAATGTACCACTGCCACAAGCAATTTGGGCTGCTAACTTCAACAAGAAAAACATTTTCAACATGTAAATGTCAATAGAAGTTCCAATTGTTACATTTTCTGGCTGAATAGGAACACAACGTATGTAAAAATCAATATAGATGTATTCCAACATATCTATTTTTATATTCCAGGAAAAGTGAGGAATTAATTCCCTGCTCCCTGTGGGCAGGCAGGAGTTCAGCCAGCTCCAGGAACTGTGGGCTCCACCACACGTGATGGTGATGGCAGAGCTGGGTTTTTCAGCTCCTGGCAAAAAGTTATTTTGTGAAGCCCAGTGCCCTATTGCTGTAGTAATCACTTTATACCATTGGTATTAATTAACTGAAGCATTTTACCTTCTAGTTTGATTCCAACCTATTTAATCAATGTTTCCAGCAAATGATCAAATTGTATAATGAACTAAAGTATATTTCTAATATTATCTAAACATTATTTCCTGCATAAAGACTCTGAGTGTACTGAGTCATTCTGCTCACAATAGCCACTTCTCACTTAATAAACATACCTGAAGGCATGTCAAATTATTAGCAGATTCATGATCTTTGACAAAGGATCACAACTTATTTTATATCAGCTGGGTAAACCTGCAATCCTGGTCTACTTGGAGCTAATTAATTCTGACTTTCCCTCAGTTATGCTGTTATTGAGATCCATGTTGTTGGGTTTAATATCACAGGAAGAGCTGTCACACCAGTGTTTTCAAGTTTAACTCTATTGAGTGAAAATGGGCACTGGTGCATGGACACAGAGACAATGCTGGGAAGGTCTGGAGTGAGGATTACCCAGAGAAAGCATGGAAGTGTGAAACAGTCACAGATTCATCAAAATGTTTAGGTTGGAAGGGCCCTCTAAGATCACTGAGTCCAACCCTTAAGCCAGCAGTGCCAGACACACCACTAAGCCCTGTCCCCAGGTGCCACATCTCCATGGCTTTTAAATCCCTCCAGGGATGAGGACTCCATCACTACCCTGGGCCACCCTTTCAGTGAAGAAACTTTTCCTAATATTCACCCTAAACTCTTCAGGTGCCACCTGAGGTTGGAAGGGCCCTCTAAGATCACTGAATCCAACCCTCAAGCCAGCACTGCCAAACCACTAAACCTGTCCCCAGGTGCCACAACTGCACAGCTTTTAAATCCCACCGGGGCTGGGGACTCCAGCACTTTCCTGGGCCACCTGTTCCAAGGGCTGACCATCCTTTCAATGAAGAAACTTTTTCTAATTTCCAACCTAAAGCCTCCAGGTGCAAATTGAAGCGATTTCCTCTTACAACAGCATTGACAGACATCAGCACTCAAGCCCAGATGCCAAACATGCAGATATCAGATGAAACAATTAACCATGAAACAGAGACATTCTCCATCAGGACCTGAGCTGGTGATCCTGCAGGGAATAACCTTCAGTATGGACAAGGCAGTCAGGTCTGTGAGATTGTGGGCTTTGAATTCATGACTGCTGATGTCCTCTAACAGGTTAATATGTGCACATATTTTCAAAGGATTTAGCTTCCTGGAGCTTCTCTGAAATAAAGGTTGTCCCCAAACTCCTTTTTTCAGTAATGCACAGAGTCCTGGGCTAATCCTCAGCTACTCATTCATGTAAATACCTGCTCCCCAACATGATTCTTTGCACTCAGATATTAATTTCTACTGCCCAGCTGAGAATGTCTGTTCCTAATTAAATTAAATCTACCACTATATCTAAGACATAGGGTCTTTATAATTTTTTGCCTCCCTGCTGTCTTTGAGGACTGATAGATAAATAATTTTGATTTGATACTTATCACAACTTCCTAATAGTTTCATTAAAATTATTTTCTTTGTCTTCTTTTTGTTTTAATGCTTTATGGGATTCAATTTCCTTTGCTAAAGCCTATGACCTGAAAAATTACAGTGGTGAAAAAGGGACATTCAAAACCTGATTTCAGGTGATTTCACATTCATTTGCTTTTTTGAACTTGAAAGCTAGAGAGGATTAATGTAGATTCAAGTTTGTAAAAACACTTAACACACTGCATAGAGAGCTTTGCTTTGCACCTGCCTCTTGAAACATTTGACTTTTTCCTGCTACATGTCCTAAATCTGTATTGTGATTAAACCCCAGCCAGCACCAACACCACACACCATTCATTCCTCATCAGTGAGGGAGAGACTTGGAAGGGTAAAAGGTCAGATACCACAGCTACAGTCAGCTAAAAGAGATGCAATACACTGGCATCTTCCAAGGAAAAAGCAATTTGGAAATACAAATTCTATGAAGTACAAACCCAGTAATCTAGGAACAGATTGCTAATTACTTATACAAAAGAAATCAAGTCAGTCTTCATAAATCAGCAGCAACTGCAGCTGTTTAGGGAAGTGAAATAACAATTCCATGCTCTATTGAGGACAACACAACATTCTTTTAAAGAAATGCTACTATAGAGCTATGGGTAAATATTTGGAAGTTATTTCAGCTTGTAGTTAGAGCCACAGCCTCACTTTTCTCCTATGAGTGTGTACATAAGATGCTGCAGCTGCTGTTTCACAGTTATCCTTGCAGTACTGCAATAAACTTTTATTATTACATATGTCATTACTTAATAATTCATAGGCAGACCTGTATCCTGTTACTTTTTAGGAGGTTTTATAATGAAATCCATTTGCTCTGCCTTGGTTGATCGATATTTCAGCACAGTCACACAAGTCATTGACTTTTCTCCCAGAATCATGCAGAAGGTGCCTATTCAAGGGGACACAAGCCCAACCACACTGAAAAACCTGAGCAGGTTGGCACCAATCTTTTTTCTCCTTTTTGAGCAATCTATTCCTCTGATGACTTTTCCAAACCAGCTGGTCATGAAAGCAGCAGCTGTGATTGGTCAAGGTTTAGAGGACAGTGCTCCTTCCTTTCCTTTTGAAAAGGCCTCCACAATATTCTTCTTGTAGCTGCTGGATGCTAGAAATGCTTCAACAAACAGGAAATGCTAAAAGGTTCCAATATAAGGCACATTCAGGGCCTTACAGAAAACAGAGCAGAATCTCTACTCTAAGGCTGCAGTAGGTTTTGAAGACTTGGAAGCTGAAGTTGGAATTTTGTAGAATACAGACAGCAATGGAAGACAGAAAGTTAAAATGCATGCCTTCCACAATAATTCTTTGTGAAAATTATCATAGAGGAGATTCCTCAAAAGCTTTGCAGACACTCTTTGTATGCTCAGAGGGAGGAGTCTTTGCCAATGCCCACCCCAAAGGAGCTGCCAAGCAAGGACACGAGGAGAAGATGACTTTATAATGCAGAATGTTTTATCTGCACTTCAGTAACTCACTGATAGTGTAAACTAGATTAAAGTCTGAAGCAAGTGGATGAAATATAAAATGAGACAATATTCCACAGATAAAGCCTCTAGATGAAATTAGCTCTGCTTGTTACTAATATAGATATTAAAAATGGCTGATAAGGCATAGGAGAGGTGAGGAAAACAGATAGGCATAAAAACATGAGAAACAACACAACAAGGGACAGGGATAGGATGCAAGAACATGAGAACCAAGACTCCCTTACAACAAAACAGGTCTTCTAAGCCTTATCTTAATGTGGCCCTAGGTCACCACTGAAGAGCATTTAAGTCCAAAATCCCAGAAACTCTTTCTTAGATAAGAGCTACAAAGACCAGCTTAAGAATTCAGTGGGTTTTGTTAGCCTTTGCTCATTGGTTTTGAGAATAATTTATGAAAGAGCAAAACTGGGACTTGTGTGAAGGACAATACAAAAGAAGGATCAAGGCACTGCACAGATACAAAATGTTAAGGAATACTGTGCTGCTTGAGATGCAAACAATGCAAATCAGCCACAAGAGTGATTTAACTGGGATTGCTGCTTCTTACTCTCAGAGTAAAACAGCTGGAGTATATTGATGAACCCCACCTATTTCTGCACATATTTTATAACCATCATCTCCTTCATCTGTATCCACAGTGATTTTGGTGGGGTTTTATTCAAGATACTGTCTAGGTCTTTATTTGATTTCACACTGTTTTCACAGTCCAAGGAATATCCAGCCCAGGAAATGCATTTTTCCTTCTCTGCATATGCATTTCAATGTTTGCATTTGTCATTTGCTAAATGCATTATGACACACCATGGCTGCAATTCCCTAAAGAATTCCTCCTATGATAAAGTGATTTGGAAAGCAGTTGATCAAGGCACTGGGCTTGTTAAGTTTCTAGTAATAGCTACATCCATACGCTCCAGGAAGGTAGCAACAGATGTTAAAATGTGTTATTGCTGCTGGATAAGTACAGTTTGCAAAAATAATTTCCAGTAACAGGCTTCCAGTTTTCAGTTGCCAGCACATTTATTCTGGTTATAAAATACATGCATAATGCTTTTGTAAAAATACATTTGGTAAGCATGCAGCCATTCCAGAGTGCTTTGATCACTGTTTTACCATCAGGATGAATTTCTGCTTAGTCCAGCTGCCAGAGACCCTTGGGACTGTCTAAAGAACAATGAGGCATAGATTCATCTTAAGCTGGTTTAAAATGAGGAGATACCAGGGGGAACAATTCTTCTCCATGACCTAATTGCACTTCCCCATTCACAATGCCTACAGTTAAGCCTGTGTTACTGGCAATCAAATGCTGCTGTCAAGTGTCACTCCAGGGTGTATCCAAAGTGACTCCAAAATTAGTGCACAACTACTGCAAAACAGTTCTTGTCTTGGAGAATGAAATCTGAGATACAGATGAGGATTTATGTACTACCAAGGTCGATATTAGAAGCCCTAATTTTAGGGGATTTCACCTTCATTACCCACATGAGGAATCTGCTTGGGCTGCCAATTGAGAAAACCCTTTTGATGTGCTCACCAAGGAGAGCTTAAACAAAAGCAAGCAGGGCATCCTCAGCCATGTGGGCAAATGCCTCCTCTGGCTCACTGTGAGACTCTGAAGCAAAAATAAAACCTCATGCCATTTCACCACTATTTCATTATCAAAGACTGCAAGATACAGTAAATTTATTTAACAACTACTACAAATTATCAGAGCTATAATTAAGAGAGATACTTCAAACATTATGTCTCACCACAGGGTGAGTCCTTGTGTTGCTTCTTGATGTTATTAGGTCAGAACCTGCTTCCTTTGGTTTTCATCTTCATTTTTTTTTCTAATTACTAATTTTTTATAGACTCGTGGTTATAACTGTAGAAAGAATTTCTCTGTTGAAATAGAGGCACTTTCTAATTCACCTTTGTCAACCTTTATTCCTCACTTCTTGTGGTTTGGACTGTCAGTATACTTTGCTCTTTTTTCTTAAATTGTCTTTAGCTTTGTTATTTGTTTGGGGTTTTTTTCCCCTTAGTTTCCAGAGAAACATTCTCTGACTATGTAAAAGCAGTCAGACAATTCAAGTTACTCTTTATTAGAATTCAAGTAAAAACTTAAAAGTTTTTCTGTCTAGTTCTTTGCCTGCCAGGAATCTTTGCCTACACCTGGTTTACTTTAGGTCCTACACTGGAAATAGGTTATCTTTTAAAGCCAATCACTCTCCAGGACTTTAGTATTCAAAAAGAAGATTTTTGTTGTTTTTTTTGTTTGTTTTTTTTTTTTTTTTTTTTGTCACTAGTCACCAACAGCACAAACCATTTACTAAAGGAAGGTTTTTGTGATCTACCTTTCAATATCACAGCAGCAGATGGGCCTTTCTTTTGAAGAAAAAAAATATTAGGAAGTGTGAGATGCTCACCAAAAACAGAGTGAGAAGGAAGACATGTTCAAGTACAGAGAGTCCATATCTACTCCAGCTTCTATTGAAATTGATCCATGACCATTAACCCACTGTTTCTTTCTAATCCACACTCAAACACAAAAGGGAAAATAATTCCAGCAGATGAATTTCCTACAGCAGGACTGTATCCCAGAGGTGGGATGTTCACCATGTTTTTGGTGACACAAGAGCTTTGAGGGCCTGGTCATGCCAAGAAGCAGAACTTCAGAGGCTTGGGAAAATAACCATAGTAAAATAGAGTTTAAGAGCATCTGGGGTAAAGTGGCAGCTGAACTTCAGGATTGCAGTTTTGGTTTCAGATAGTCAAAACTGGAGGTGGGCTGGAGCTTATGAATGAGGGAAAGAGAGCAGAAGGGAAAATAAATACATACTATTTATATATGCCTGTGACATTAAATAATTGCTAGAAATATAGTAAGTGAATTCCATCCATCTGTCCCACAAACCACCATTAGTCAGTAGATTTTTTTTATAAGTCTCCTCTCAGAACAGAGTGTTGAGACTTTCCCCCCCTCCCCCTCTTTTTCCACTTTCCCTTATGGATCACACTAATGAATCACTATTTTTCCATCAATTCTCATTTCTTCTCCAAAGAGGCACTTCATACTTCTTAATTCCAATTTTAATTATCTCTTTAGGAAGATGCTTCACTATGTGTGATTTATTGTATACAGGAATTAAAAAGTAGATAAAGTGCATTACCTAATTCTTTCCTTCTTGAATTTTCCTACACTGAATTGCAAAGTAGAAGGTGAAAATTGATAAGAATAGTCTTGCAATACATAAAAATTTGGTGCCAGTCACCCAATTTCTTAATGTACAAATTGACTGGGTTTTCATGAAATAATACATTAAAAGAGTAAATTGGCTGTTGCAAATGTTAATAACCAAAGTAATACATTGGTAGTCAATGTGCATATGCAAATAGCAAAAATACTATATTGTAGTAATATACACTACATATTACTATATTCTCACCTACTTTGAGTCCAAAATTATTTCAAAGCCAGAAATATATATAATTGACAATAATTACAATTCTAGGTCTGATAAGTAGGTACATCACTGCTTATCTTTTTTTTT
>VZRH01003821.1:983532-1081560 GCA_013397555.1 Urocynchramus pylzowi | reverse complement strand
TTTTTTTTTTTTTTGCATTTGGCCTTAAACTGAAATACTAGATGGTTGTTCTACCATTTAGATGTTTTCAAGTAAATACACATCCTATGTAGAAAATGGAAATTTTGATCAAAAAATAATTTTAAAAAATGAGCTCAGGAAAACAAGGAAAGAATAGCTCTTGGCAATAAGTAAAATCTTATCTAGTTCTTAAAAATCTAGCTAATGCATATTTCTGTCATGTGTTGATGAAGGCAGAGGAGATCATCTGATTATTTGACAATAAAAGTATCTTTTCTCCCCCTTTTATCTGTAAACCATCACAGTTTAGCCACTTCATTAACTCCATGTTTTGAATATTTTATTAGAAAATTTCTCCAAGCTATTGCTACACCAAAATTAAAAACTTGTACTTGACCTAGAACGTCTTTTAGGAAGTCATTAATTTTCAATCCAAAGATAAATGATAGAGTTGTTGTTCTGATGACTAATGATGTTAATTGTTAAATTTGTGTGGTTTACAGTTTATTACAGTTCTTTTTTCTTCTGATGGACTAAAGTGCCCTTCACTTTTAGAAGTCTCAGAGGATGAATTTACATAGAACATCAGCAAGTCCTCTCTTAACCTTCATTTGCTGAGTTAAATGCTTGGATGTTTTATGTATTTATTCATTTATTAGTTAGGCTGCTTTCCCATAACAACTATAGCTTTTTCATTTTCTGAATCTTTTCCATTCAGCAATGCTCATTCTTTACTACTTTATCTATAAGCAACAACAATATTTTATTTTTAGTCAGTATTGCCTTGGTTTTGCACAGAGCAACGTATTAGTTATTTTAATGAGGACCTCATCCTCTAAACATTATTGCTTATCTCATACTAAGACAAAAAGTATTTTAAAAGAATATACACCTTTAGTTTAGCCCACTTTTGACTGGTTTACATCACAATTTGAAATACATTTTCTGAAGTTTCAAAGTTCCCTAATGTAGAGCAACAAAAAATTTACATAAACATGGAATTAAGGAAACAAAGAGTGGGAGAGTCAGTTCACAGACCAGCATGCTCAAAACTTAGCTGGGTGCTGGGGTTGGCAGACAAGATGCAGCATCTGGAAAGGACTCATGGCTCTTTGGACACCTTAGGGCTTTTCCTGGGGAATGTATGTGTGGGAAACTGAATTATAGCATAGAATCATGGAATATCCTGAGCTGGACGGGACCCAATAGGATCATCCAACACCTGGCCCTGCACAGAGTCCCCAACAATCCCACCCTGTGCATCCCTGAGAGTGATGTCCAAACTCTCCTGGAGCTCTGGCAGCCTTGGGGCTGTGCTCATTCCCTGGGGAGCCTGGGCAGTGCCCAGCACCCTCTGGGGAAGGATTTCCTGACATCCCATATAAACCTCTGCTGACCCAGCTCCAGCTGTTCCCTCAGATCCTATCACAGATCACCAAAGATCAGTCAGTGGAATCTAAAAAGCTCCAGAGCTCACAAAATCTCTTGTGAGAGACCTGAATACCTGCACTGATGCTGTTGATTTGATCTCCTGCTACTGCAACACAAAATTAGACAGCCTAAACTGGCAGACGTGCCCACACTGGCCACTGGTTTAGGTGTCTAATCTGGAAGCTGAACCCTTTTTAAGCCAGCTAAATTACATGGTAGAAGAAAGAGACACTTCCCTCCTGCTTTGCTATGGGAAATAACCAAGTAAAATGGTGTTTGAAGAAATAGACATTAATGCTCCATTTTTTTTTTCTTGCTTTGTAGAGTATTTGGTATTGTAACTTAAGGACCTGCTGTCCTCATTTTTTTCTTGGAAGCTACACAAAGCTTCTTAGGTAGCATTTCCTTGTGCTTGTTACAAAACAGTGCTGTTTCAGATTTGGGTATAATCTATCAAGTATTTATGGTCCAAGCTAAAACGTGCAGGTAAACTTTCCTTTTTAACTTTACCTTTTACATTTTGTGCACAATGTGTAAGAAAGAGTTCCAAGGCAAGTGACACTGTTCTCCTTAAAACTGCGCTCCTTTAAATCCTAGAGATATTCTTATCAGAGTGAATTGAGAGAATTGAAAATTCCTTTGTATTTTTAAACTGTTCTTTAGTTAATAAAATGTTATAATTATGAAAATCTGAAGGGGAAAAGAAAAAGATTGGATTTTTACCATAGTTAACTAACTAAGCCCAGCTTGAAAATTTTACTCTGTGGTATTTTTGGACCTTGTTGCCTGCCTAGCAATAGAAAAATTACCTTCAATTGCTTTTCTTACATTGCTCCAAAATCCATGGGTTGAAGACCTGATAGAGGTTTTTTTTCATTCAGACCCTGAGTATTAAGTGACCAGAAAAGTCACTTAAAACCTGGCCTTCTGTGAGGTCCTTAGTAGCTCATAGCAGGGCTGCACCTTATAATAGCTTATCAGGTTCAAACTTTCATCAAGTGGCATAAGCCTCAGTGAGCAAAACATTGATTTGGTGATAATCAGAAGGTTGGAATGGTGAAATGTGTCAGGGCACAGAGCTCCTGACAGTTTATTTTCAAGCCTACTGGTTTCAACAAGGTATGTAATTACTCACAGACCACAAAACCAGTTTAAGACATCAGAATTAGTCCCCCTGTTCAGTTCCATTTATCAGTCCCAAAGTTTAAAATGGTGGAATTCTGGATGACATTTAGCACCAGGGTAAAGGGAAAGTAGAGTTTTTTGAAAAAATGTGGATCATGGAATCATATAGGAAACATATGCAAGAGGTTTGCTCTGCAGAAACAGGAGAGTGTGATTCTGTGTGAAAGAGGGATAGTTTCCACATTTTTCTCAGTCCTCCCACAAACCCAGAGGGAAAGCAGGATTGTAAAATGTGCCTAAGGTTCTGCAAATCTGTGAGTGTCTCTGAAAACAATACAGGCATCCAAGTACTGCTGTACTCCAGACACTTGGTAGAGTTCCATGAAAGAATGAAATGTCGTGCAGATGAAAGATCACAGGAATCCCAGTGCTCACAAACTTCATCCACCCAGAATGAGTCACTGGCACGGTGGCCACACCATAACAGATGGCTACTCTGAAGCAAAAGTGCTGCATTTCATACCTGAAGCTGGTTCATTAACAGAATATGCAAAAGCTAAGATCTACAATATGTTATGAAATCTTTAATGAAGAATAAAAACACTCTTTGTGTGCTGTGTTGCATTGCATTGATGGTACAACTGCAATTTGAAAGTTTAGTGCTGGGTTTGATAAAAACCCTTAAGAAACACTGTTACCTGCTTTGAAATTGCTCAATATGGAAGTTTCTGTCATGAATTTAAAAACTTTCCAATAGGCAAGGTTTCTTAGTGAAATTGGTTAAAATGAAAGAAGTAGTAATTTCAGTCTTGATGTGGTTGAAATCTGAGTGTAATCTTTGAAGAAGACATGTTGATATAAACCTATTAAAAATTAAATTGATTCAGTTTATGAACCCATTACATAATCTTTTTGGTCTTCTTTTTATGCAGGATTTCCAAGAAGACAGTGAATTATTAATAACTGATTAATATAGGCCTCAGAGTCTGTCCAAATTCAGTACCAGCCTCAATATGTTACAGTTGAATGGTGAAATCTCTTATGAAAATCTCTTGCTCTTGATTCACAATGATCCTAAAATGAGAGCATTTGATTTTTTTTTTCTTGGACTGTTCAAAAGCTGTGTTGTATCCTTCCCACAACTTGTCCAGTTCCTGTTATTGAGTATTAAGATATTAACATGCTTCTGTTGCTTCTGTTGGTTCAAAGACCTTTCCAGTATCAGATATTTTCTCCCTTGATCTAAGTCTTATACAGCTAATTGCACTGACATTATAAAACTCTCCAAGTTTTTGAGCAATTTCTGGTAGTACATGAAATCTTCAAACTTGTACTTACATTTGAATACTAAAAAATTTGCAATTTCAGGTTATCTTATTGCCGGGGTTTAACCCCAGCCAGCAGCCAAGCCCCTCACAACCCCTTGCTCATTCCCCTACTATGGGGATTTTTGAAGGAGTTTTGAATGAGTTAGAAATGGGACCTCTGAGTTGTTTTTGATCATGTGGTTTATTTTCTTATTTTCTACATAAGAAGGAAGGGTGAGTTCAGTTCACATTGTTACATCATGGTTCAGAAGGACACAAGACCTTGATTTGCAAGACTTTTTAAGGAGTTATTGACTAATAAACCACTGCTAATAAGGATGTTTTGGTTTTTACCTAATCTTTAAATACCAATCTTTAAATATTTTGTCTTATGGGGAGAAATGTGGGACTGGGAGGAGAACCAGGAGGGTAAAAGTTACAAAACTCTTGGGTTGAGATAAAGACAGTTTAATAAAGCAAAGCCCACACCAGCCACTGGGAAGAAAATTAACAACCCCAGCCAAAACAAACAAAATTATCATAAAATATATGGGTAGAATTGAATTTGTAACTAGTCACTGGATGACTGCAATGAACAGACCATCACTAATGCATGGCAATACAGCAATTCTTTAAAACTACCTTTAAAACTACCAATGTCGAGCCAATTTCAACATGCTTTATGCCATGGTAAACTTAATTGTTCTAATTATGCCATCATCAACTTAAAAAAAATGTCAGTGTGTTATTGTCTGAAAAATTACTGAACAGTTTTTATACTTAGATGTCCTAGCATGAGAAAGAAGTTGCAGAGTATTTTATAGGGATGAAATCAAAATAAGGCCGGCAGCCTCCAAAAAATACTTAATCTAATACAGCTCAAAACTCTTAAAATATTAAGCCCTTAGAAAGAGAATATTAGGTTACAAATGTGAAGCACCTCATTCTAGAGGAGACCAGCATTCCAATCATCAGCTCACAGTAATACTTCAAACACAAATATCACTGGACAGGGGTCTTACTTTCATGTGCCAAGAGCAACCTATTATTCACAATTTCACTTTTAGTGATAGAACCACTCTAACTGCATTTCTCAGGTCTGTTATTCAGAGTGCTTAAAGATCACACTCTGAGCACTCAAGAATAAATCTATCTGGAGCTATAAGATGAATTATATTACAAAGCTGGCATCAAGTTAAATTGTTCAAGCAGGGAAAAGAGGTTAAAAAAAAAGTTCAAAGCATAATACCCACAAGCCTGCAGGTACAAGATACAAACATTGGCACTGCCTTCTCATGTAGGTTCCTTATGCTTCATTGTTATGATGGAACCTGGAAAAACAAGAATAATTTTTCCATTTTGAGGCAGCATCCTGAAGTATACAAGAGGACCAATGTTTCATCATGGAAAACATCATTTATGAAGAATATAAAGCTAGGACATCTAAGTATAAAAACCCCACAAACCAACACAAATAATCTAAACAAAACACTCAAAAAAGCTGATCTCCATTTAATGTAAGAGGAATTGAAAGGCAAAATCATGAAGAATATTCCCAAGGCTATTTTGTAATAGGATTTGTAATGCAGGAGATCAGAGATATTGCACTTTCACTCATAACCGTCATTCAATTCCCAACTGTTCCCATCATTTCCTGTTTTCCTCAGTCATACAGGGATTCTGCTCATGAACAAGAAAATGGTATTTCTATAGACACTCTGCATTGTCTTGGAAAGGGAGGCACAGAGACACTGGACACTAAACTGAAGAGAGTATTAGAGTTACTGTGGGTTCCAGCACACAAACCAGGCAGAATATTGGACAGTTTAGGTCAAACACAGCAGTCACAACATCAAACATCAACAAAGAAGCACACTTGAACTCTGTATTTCTCTTCATTTTCACTTTATCATACACTTCCTCCAAGCATCTCAAAACTCTTTAAAATATTTATGAAATCTAGCAGAACTCCTGAGAAGTAAATTATCATGACTTGCCACTTTACAGACTGATACACTGAAATTAAAAAACAGCTCAGCACTAGAGCTAGGGAAAGAATTTCACACATCTAACACCTTCCCTTCAGTTCTGAATAAAAATGTCTTAAGCTGCCTATAACAGGAAGTACTCAGAGACACCCTGGCAGCTCTGAGAGACACATTTATATTAAATTCTATTAAATTGAAAAAATATATGTTTTGCATTAATTTATTTTCTTTCTTGCCATCCCTTCTAAGCAGTCAGTAAAGTGTTACAGTTCTCAGAACTGAGCACATAGAGACTCATCTCACCAAATGTCTTGTCTTAAACAGGACTTTTCAATACAGATTCACAGAAACAGTCAGAGAGTTTGTTGTGAAGGTAAATTCAGATAATCCTGAGAATCTTCCTGAAAAGCAAGTATCCAGAACTATTTATGTCTCAATATATACTAATCTGATCTTCCATATCTAATCAATTCCCACTCTTTTTTTCAGTGCAGAGGTTGCTATCATGTCATAGCATTATTACATTTGGAAAAGACCTGTAAGATCATCAAATCCAACCTTCAACCCAGCATCACCACCATGTTCCCCACTAAACCACATCCTTGAGTGCCATATGCACATGGTTTTTAACATTTGCAGGAATTGTGACACCACCACTGCCCTTGTCAGCCTGTACCCAAGCTTTACAACCCTTTCTGTGAAAAAATATTTTTCTAATTTCTTATCTAAACCTTGCCTGGTGCAAGGTGAGACCATTTCCTTAGGTTTAGTGAATGTTCAGTGTCACATGGTGATATTTTATCAAAGATGCTCACAGAGAAAAAGTTTAAAATGTATTAAATTAATAAGTTCATTGTCATGGAATGAAACTGGGATAACTTCACAAGATTTCCACTGATTTAGCTCCTTTTTATTGTCTCAGTGTGGTGGCAGGGTATTTGGCCAACAACCCTGCATTAACTTGGTACTGAGAAGTGGAACCCAAAAAGGAACAATTCCACTGAGAAAGATGGAATATGCTACATCTCAGATGAGAGTAAATTANAGCGTTTTTTGGTTGTTTGGTGGCTTTCTATTCCTTAAGCTGTTATTTGGACAGATAAATTAATTCAACAAAGATTAGATATTCATGAATTTAATGACAGTGAAGAAAAATGGGGGCTTTTGATGTAGAGCTTCTTGGTTTCCTGTGCTACTTTAGGTGTGAACAGTGCAGAACTCAACATCCTCTCAGGGTCATTGTAAAGTACACAACTGTGATTTCATCCAGTTCTCAGTTCCAAAACAAAGAGGGTGAAAATGAGGATTTCTTGGGAAGGAAATACTTTGTGAGGTTATTTGTTTTGCCTTTTTTTTTTGTTTACTTTTTTCTTTTTCCATATAGATTCTTACGTTTTTATGGGACACCATAAATGCAGGGTTTGTCATGCCNTCAATATATACTAATCTGATCTTCCATATCTAATCAATTCCCACTCTTTTTTTCAGTGCAGAGGTTGCTATCATGTCATAGCATTATTACATTTGGAAAAGACCTGTAAGATCATCAAATCCAACCTTCAACCCAGCATCACCACCATGTTCCCCACTAAACCACATCCTTGAGTGCCATATGCACATGGTTTTTAACATTTGCAGGAATTGTGACACCACCACTGCCCTTGTCAGCCTGTACCCAAGCTTTACAACCCTTTCTGTGAAAAAATATTTTTCTAATTTCTTATCTAAACCTTGCCTGGTGCAAGGTGAGACCATTTCCTTAGGTTTAGTGAATGTTCAGTGTCACATGGTGATATTTTATCAAAGATGCTCACAGAGAAAAAGTTTAAAATGTATTAAATTAATAAGTTCATTGTCATGGAATGAAACTGGGATAACTTCACAAGATTTCCACTGATTTAGCTCCTTTTTATTGTCTCAGTGTGGTGGCAGGGTATTTGGCCAACAACCCTGCATTAACTTGGTACTGAGAAGTGGAACCCAAAAAGGAACAATTCCACTGAGAAAGATGGAATATGCTACATCTCAGATGAGAGTAAATTAATTCTGGCTTTGTGGATGCTGACTGCAAATTGATGGAAACATAAAGAAATATTGGACCTAATTTGTTCATTGTTATCACCCTGTTTTATTTAATGGACAGTAGTTCTTTAGGAAAAGGACAGCCTTTTCTTGCATTCTGCAGGTGCACAGCCCTGATGTCCATGTCTCTTATGGAATCTCCAGCATCAAAAACAGGACTCACCCTCAATCATAGTTAAAATGCTAAAAACACTTTCAAGCATGCACTCTACATAGCCCCCAAAGAGAATTTTTCAACTGATTGGCAGTGGTGGGGGTNGAGGTTATTTGTTTTGCCTTTTTTTTTTGTTTACTTGTTTCCTTTTCCATATAGATTCTTATGTTTTTATGGGACACCATAAATGCAGAGTTTGTCATGCCTTAGCATGGATTGGGAACCAGTGAGATATGTGAAATGGCTGGATACAGATTACCCACTATGCATGTTTCTGATTTAAGTTATGGTGAAAGCTGAGATCTAAAGAGTGAGATGGAGGGGTAAAATGTATTTTAATCTTTCCTCTTTTTTTAAAAATTTCTTTCCCTATATCTCACATTTAATACTTACAAGGGAATTCTTTCCCTATTGTATTGTGATAGATTTATCTCATGAACACAATTATGTATTCTGTCCTTGAGGCTGAAAGTGTTCTCAAAGAGTTCTTCCTGTTACTCAAAGAGAAAAAAAAAACTGTAGAAAATGCAAAACTTTTTACAGTTTATGAATCCCAATCAGCAGGTCTAACTGTCCATTGATCTACTGACAAGCCCTAATAAATTTTTTAAAAATTGCATGTCCCGGAAAAAAACAAAACAAAACAAAACAAACAAACAAACAAACAAACAAAACTTTTCAGAATTTTTCATTCCTGAAGGACATGATTTTTAATATTTTAAACTCTGGAGCAGTCCTTACTGTCAGCAGTAAGTCTTAGTGTTAAATCAGAACTGCACACCTACAGGCATTTTTGCTCTTGTATCAGTGAATATGACTGAGAGGTAGCCAATTAGTTTGCAGCTGTGCCACTGCACTGATTTCATTGGATTCACAAGCTGAAAAAGTCAGTTTCAAAAAACCTGTTAATATTCAGACAGAAATCTTCCATCTTGTTAATATATGCACAACTACAAGAGTTGCAGACAACATCAATGTTTCAACAATTATGCTCATTCTGAGGCAAGGGGTTCCTCTCTCAAGAGCTGTACTGAGCTATATCCTCTTCTTAATTGCTGCTTATCATCCATTCTCCTGCTCTTTCTCAGTCAGTGACAACAAGATCTGTGTGTCCCATCTTCACTGCCAGTGGAACCTCACACCCTTTGAGAAGGAAGGTCTTCTCTTTTTGCAAAGAGATGAGGTGACCTGCTCTCCATTGCTTAGACAAATTGTAGACTGTACAAGTGACTCTAGAGGTCCTCAATCTGTCACAAAGCCAATACAATCCATGGCTAAACCTCCTTCCACATGCCTGCCAAATATTTCTCCTCACATGTTGACCCACTCTCTATGGATCTTCTCATTTCCCATCTTTCAATCTTTCATTTTCGTTTCCTGTTCTAAATTCCTCTTCCCCTGTTCCCACTTACCATATGGTGTGTTCTTCCTGATCCTACCATCAAACAGAAATCCAGACTTCCTTGATCAGAACATACTCTTTGCTGTGTCAGCACAGATCACAGAACCACGGGAGGGTTTGGGTTAGAGCAGACCTGTCATCTACTCCAACACCCTGCAAGGACACCCCCAAGGGACCTTGGGAACAGCTTCAAACTGGAGGACAATAGGTTTAAATTGGATATTTGGAAAAAAATTCTTCCCTGTGGGGGTGGTGAGGCCCTGGCACAGGGTGCCCAGAGAAGCTGTGGCTGCCCCTGGATCCCTGGCAGAGTCCAAAGCCGGGGTGGATGGGGCTTGGAGCAACTTGGGATAGTGGAAGGTGTCCATGGCAGGGGGTGGAACAAGATGGTCTTTAATGTCCCTTCCAACCCAAACCATTCCATGATTCCATGATCCTCAACTAGACTGATTTGCTCATAACTCCATCCAACCTGACCTTGGATGTTTCCAGGGATGGGCCATCTACCACCTCTCTGGACAACCTATTTTACCACCCTCGTTGTAGGAAAATTCCTTCTTATATCTAATCACTGATGGCCTACAGGATCTCAAAGAATATCAAGACAATCAGCATATAGCCCAAATAAGTGTCCATGCAGTGAACCTACCCAACAACGTTGTAGAATCTTTCTTAGCTGTGGACCCCACCTGTTGAAATAAAAGAATTTGACACCATGAGCAGACCTTCATTAGCTTTCTCTGTTATGCAGGATTATTTCCATTTCTATTATGGAGCACTGCTACTTCATACAGCATGGTTTCTGTCAAGAAGTGGTCCAGAGACTTCTTCAGCCTTCTGAAATATCTGCCAGACCATCCACAGTAGTCCATGGCTCACAACCATCTGTTGCAGAGATCCAGATCCTTGTCACTTAAATTTAGAATACATTTGTCAGCTATAACAATGATTGAGCTACAGACTCAAGGATGACTTGACTGATGGACTCTTTAGAGAAGTACAGCCATGCAAAAGCCAGGCATAACTGGCAATCATGAAACATTCTGGTAAGCTCTCAAAAGTAGGGATAAGCCCCCACCCAGTTTCCCACATCATCACCAAACTGGGAGGAAATAAGATACAACCAACATCTGGCACCCTGTTTCTTTGCCCCGTGAACTTTTAAAATTATGTTGTTGTCATATTAATGAGGAGAAAGTGTTTAATTTATTAATTAATCTTTAAAAATTATGGGCAAAGTTGTGTACCTAGTCATGACATCTTTTCCTAATTTGATGCATTAAGGAATGTTATATTTGGTGTCATCAAATGATCTCCCTTAATTACGACAATGGGTAATGATAGCCATTAAAATAATGACATTTGTCACCATCAGTAGTGGCAAGGGTAATGAATAATGAACAAAATTTCCACAGAGACTTTATAGTCTTATATTCCACTCAGCAGCAGGCTAGAAAAACACAGAAACAAAATAGTTCCCTGAGGACCTAAAAAGTTTAAGGAAGACAGGAGAGAAGCTTTAAAACTCTTAAACACACTAGCCAAGAAAGATATGGATTAATGATGTGGTATAAAAAAAACCCACTAAAACTTAAAAGCCTTGTGAGCAAATCCATCTTATTAGATCTGCAATAATATCACCCTATATATTCTTTTCCTAAAGAAACACAAACTAGTTTTTAATGGACTGCCCACACCTGGAGGATGGCATCCAGTTCTGGTCCTCACAACTCAAGAAAGGTGTGGACAGACTGGAGATGGTCTGAAAGAGGCCAGAAAAAATTTCAAAGGGCTTGAAAGACAGAGTAAGTTGGTTCTTTTTTCCCTGGAGAGAAGGTGGCTCTGGGGGACCCTCATCACAGTATTCCAGTACTTACAGGGTGACTATGAAGAGGGTGGAAGCTCTCAGGGAGCCCATGGAGAAGGCCAGGGACAACAGGCATGTGTTGTACCAGAAGAGGATTCATCCAGGTATGCAAAAGAAATTCTTTACACTGGAAAAACCTCCCCAGGAATGTTGTAGAATCCCCATCACTGGCACTTCTCAGAGGTACTGGGCAGGGTACTCGATAATCCCATGTAGATTCCAAAAGCTGGACCAGGTGATCTTTCAAGCTCTCTTCCAATCTGTCCAGTGGATTGTTCTGTGATTCCATGATTTTACACTGAATCCCAGAGGTTGTTTGTATCCTGATCTTGAACAGAAAAATAACCCCTGAATTAAGAATGCAGACAAGTATTTTGAGACTAAGGAGAATTATCTTTTTGCCCACTTACAAAAGTAACAGGTTATCTGTCTCTGTGACGCTTCCTAGTCTTTCTCTTGCATATAAGCACAATGGATTATAAATAGAATAATATATTATTTTCTTTCTGACATGAACATCCATGTGTATATGCAGAAAAATACAGCACATCTGTCTTGCATTTACACATTGAACTTCCATGAAAAGTGATGCAATGTGGCATAGAGAGTGCTTCTGCCAAGAGGCATGAGGAAATGACTGGAGCAAAGAGCAGCTCAGGTAGACCTACAGTTTATACCATAAATACCAGCACAAATGGTGTTAAATGTTTGTTTTCTCCAAAAGAAAGGAGAACAAGCACTTTATTTGTGCTCATTCTCTCTGCCTACATTGTCTGTCAAGCTACAGACCAAGCAGGGAGGAAATCTAACTGAACTAATCAGTGATTCCAGCTGAACTGTCATTATGCAAAACCTCTTCTATTACCTGCAGGACTTACTGCCCACTTTAAAATTGGCAAGGACAACACTTAAGGCTGCTCTGACATGTGCTTTTCTAGGACATTATATAGTTCTGCTGAAATGAATGAATAATAAGTGTCTTGCTGGCTTTTAATGAAATGATGCATTATTAGCAAAGATTAAAAGAAGTAATTATGTACAGCGTGGTTGAATGATGGCTGTGGGGACAGAGATGATAACTATCTCTGGGCATTTGAAAACTGAGCATTAAAAAAAGAAAGGATTTTTAATTTTTAAGGTGGCAGAGATGGGACAGACTTCATTAATTAAAAAAAAAAAAAGGCAAATAAAAAAATGAAAACCACAGCTGGAAATTCAGTGAAGGCAATTTTGGACTCAATATCAAATGGCTATTTGTCTGCAAACTGAACTCTTCAAAATGATTGTGAAATCTCCATGAGTTTGACTACTGAAGGCACAATGAGAAAAAGTATCTGAAAATAACCGAAATAATTATTTCTTGAATATGGAAACCAGATTGCCTGAATACATCTTTGACAAAATGGACAGCTGTGCCAGGAGAAAGGTCAAACTCTGGGCAGTGAGAATGATAATTCCTCCTGCACTCCCATATAGATGTGATTTAGCTCTTACCATGTGGGGATCCACAGCCTCTGAGATGAAAAACATCACAGTCAAAGACCATTATACCATTTTCCTGGCATACAAATCTGTGAAACTCAAGCTTCTTCAAGCACAGTTTTGATACCATTTAAAAATAACTGGTTTAGAAATAAAAATACTTAAAGCAGAGTTTAAATAGCAGCTGTGACCACCAAGTTATATCATCTATTAACTGTGCTAGCAGGCTCTATAACTGTATTGGAGTGTAATAAACATGCCCTTATGCAAAATAAATGGCATAAAAACTATGTTGAAATGAAATCTTAAAGATAATAGATTTGAGCATGGAGAGAAAGATTTGAATAATTTGACAAGGTATGGATAAAGAGTTTCACTAATTTCAAAATGAAGTTTACTAATTTTATGTTTGCTTGTTGAAGAAGAGAGCTTACTGCAAAATCCCAGGAATTATCTACCTACCCTACAACCCATGGGCACATTAAATGGAAAAAAATGTTCACAACTGGAGCCTCAAAAGCAATGGAAGCTCAAAATAATATTCTTGGATGAAGCACTTTTATCCCCATGTACTGCAGAGCAGCAGGAGAAGAGCTGGAATAGCATTTCAGTAAATGCCCTGGTCTCTGTATCAAGGGCAGTAAAACATTTTTCTTTACTGTTTTTTTCCCATCCTCAGACCATTGTTAGAGACAGGCATGAGTTAATACTGGCATTTCCCCTTCCTCTCCTGTCTCCTCCCTCCAAAAACCAGAAGTAAGGGGGAAATAGCTGATGCTACTCCTCCCAAGGCAGGCTCAGCCCACCGGGAAATCAAAATCGAGTCTATAATTAATGTGACCGACTGAAAAAAAAAAAAAAAAGCTCCTTCAGTGTCAAGAAAATCTTTTCCCCCATTATGAATGTCTCATTCAGCTGAGGACAGTAAACAGTCCTATTTTCAGTGACAGATGTTACATTCAAATGGACTGGAAATGTGATGAACTATCCAGTTTTGTCCCACAAAGGCTGCAGTTTCACTGGAGTGAAACACTGAAAAAATGGCAACCAAACAGCCCAGATTTATGAGCAATCCAGAGGACACAGGATATGGAACATGATCAAGAACATAAAACTCCTGAACTCCTTTAAAATATTGAACCTTTAGAACATTATGTTCACTAAATAAGACTTAGTTGACAAAATAATGAACAGGTACGAACACTATGTGGATTAGTCTGGAAATGATTTAAAGTTCAGTGCACAGTCCAGAGTACATATTCTCTGCTCATTTGGCTTCTGTGTGCAAGCTGTCTGTGCATGAGAACTAAAAAAAAGAATAGGAAAATTAATAAGACTATAATTACTACTTCACACCATATTAAAAGAAATTAGGAAGCTCAATAGAAGCCAGACCAGAAAGGACCTTAAAACAAAAAAATTTGATTAGGTTTGATGTGGAAAAGATGTGCTCACGTGTATGTGGTAAAAATGGGTAACAGGATCAGAGGAATGAGGGAGGAAGCATTCCTACTGGGAGCCTCTGATGTAAGCTGTAGAGTAGAACAAACTTTGTCCAGGGCATGAGAAGAGGAGGATGGTAGTGAATGCTCCAGACAATGAATATTCCAGACAATGAAGCTTGTGAATATTACTTGCAATTTTCAATCAGCCCTAGTGCAAATGTCATGAGGTGCTTTTTCCTCTCCTAAGGTATGGTGATGGTTTACTTTTCACAGTTCAAATCCTTCCTAAACTTGAAGAGCTTGTCAGTAAATACAGCTCTTTAGTCCTCTGCATGTTAAAAAAATATTATTCTTTCTAAAAGAACAAAGCCAGACTTGTGGCCTCTTGTGCTTGGAAAATAAACACAGTGAAGTTTGGCTGAGTTGTGGCTGCCCCATCCCTGAGTGTTCAAGGCCAGGTTGGATGGGGCTTGGAGCAACCTAGGATAGTGAAAAGTGCAGGAGAGTTTGGAACCAGATGATTTTTAAGATCCCTTTCAACCCTAACACCTCTGTGACACTATGACTGCATTTTTTCCTTTAGTATATATTGTAATACACTTGGCAGGTGAGACATAAGAGGCCGTGTGCTTGTTTTCCTTTCTGTGAAGTCCTCTTCCCCAACCAGAAAACTACAAACAAACCCAAAACTATTTTATGGCTGAAGTCTCAAGCTGAGAAATTAGCAAATTTGAAATCAGAACAGTAGCACCCATTGTTTACTTTCTTAGCAAGGTGTTTCCACAGTAAGGCAGAGTGAGAATCTCAGTTTAATCTCAGTTAGTCTCACTCTAAATCCCCAAATCAGATGCTCTCACATCAATTTGTTTTTGTTATACATAACAAGAGTGCAATAATATTTTAAGAATTTTGACTTAAAAACTAGTGGTTTTGTAAAAAAGTTTAAGGACAAAGATTGGTTCTTAATACAACAGGAATATTTCATTGGGCATCACTTGTCTAATTTTGCTGCACAGTCTCATTAAAAACTGAGTGTTACAAAGCAATCAGAGTTTATGCTGAAAGCACAAAAATATAAAAAAACAAAAACAAAAACCAATGCCCCCCAAAAATCCAATAAACAAAATAAAATTATAAATCAAGAAACACGACCTAAACTGGCAAAGGGAAATATTCTTGATTGATCTAATTCCACAAAAGACAGGTGTATTAATTATGAGCAAGACACCACATGTAGAAATCTTTTGAGTATTACATTCTGTGATGTGGTAGAATGCAGATAATTTGTTTTTTAATGATTAATGAAGTCAGAATCATTAGCATGTGGTTTTTGTTTCTTTTTTTTCCCCTACAAAGAATGAAGCAGATGGAACTGTCAGGGCTTTATAAAGTTCAAATTAAAAATTAGGATTTTCCTCTCCACTGTTTGTCTTCATTCTATGGGGGAGGAGAAATTGAGAAAGAATAATAACTGCTATTTCTTTGATCAAATCAGTTTAGGATTCTGCATGAATTCTGAATAAACCCCTAGGTTTTCAGGGTGGGGTTTTTTTCTATTTTTTTTAAGCACTTGGGTTTTCAAGTGGGTAAACTGTATTTTTATTCCTTCTCAAGAATTTTATATTCTTATTTCTTAATAAGCCATTCTGAACAGGCTTTCAAGAGGTTGCTTTGCAATGGGGGCTTATTGCTCTGCAGTTGTATTGTTACTAGAATTCAGTCTCTGACTCCAAGAAAAGGCCTATAGGCAAAACGAAATCAATTTAATCCAACTTAACATCCTCCAGGGTCTCTCAGCAGACACATCACAGCACAGACATTTGGGATCTTTTCAGCTTATGCAACTGTTAAATCACAGCAAAGAACCCAGACTGCTCCTGGGATTTCTAGAACAGAAACACTTATCCAAGAAAATCATATAGAGCATGTGTTTAATGTCCAGCCTTTTTCACAGCTGCACAGTGGCTTCTCTCCTCCTTATCAGATTTACTAATCATGACAATTGACATTCTTAGTTTATTTGATACACAATTGTCTCACAGTTGTGCTCCAGCCCTTGCTCTGTTAGGACTCTCAGAATTCCAAATATTTCAGTCCAAGACAGGAGATCCTACGTTTGCTCTATTTTTTTTTCCCCCTAACTGGAGTTAGGACTCTCAGAATTCCAAATATTTCAGTCCAAGACAGGAGATCCTACATTTGCTCTATTTTTTTTTCCCCCTAAATGGAGATAAGAGTTTTGTTAAAGCTACGTGCACATCCAGGCATGAGAACTGCTTACTCAGACTAATACAGTTCAAGAGCCTTTATCACTCTCTCACTGTGTCTTAGTTATAAAGTGATTTTTAATAGCTCCCAGGTTTAGCAGAGAGATATGACAATTGATAGGTACCAGTTTGTCTGTCTCTGGGAACTCAGGTGCCCACATGGCAAATTGGAGGCATAAAATCCAGGTGATGTTCTCTGGAATGCTGTCCCACAATGACACCCAACTTCATCCCAGGGTTGATGCTTCCTGGAGTTTTGAGAGTTCAACCCTGGAAAGACTAAACCCCATGGACCCAAACCTTCCTGTTAGTACAGGTAACTGCAGGATTGTCCAAACTGTCTGGGAGCCAGAGAGAAGCATCATTGCACAAAATCACCTCACAGAAAGTCCAGTGATGACTTTTTCTACTACACAGAGAAAACATTCCCAGAAGAGAGAGCTTGAACTCATGTTTCCCCCCCTGTTGCAAGCTCATGGTTCAATTCCTCCAAAGAACCTTAAAATCTCTTTTGCACAGTGACACTGCTCAGCTTTGCTTGGATTTAATGAAATTTTTAACCTGTTCAGTCTTTCTAAGCTGAAGTGGCTGAAGTTCCAATGGGGCCAGGTGTGCAGTGCTCACTCCAGCTGTGGATTAGGCAGGCTTGGAGGGACAGGATCTCACAGCTGACCTGAGCAGAAGGGAAATCACACATGAGCCACGTAGACAAACCTTCTAAATTGGTTGTAAGTTTTGAGGATCACAACTGGGCAACAAAATGTGCACCAAGCACCTTGGTGCTTTCATGAATTTTGCCCCTCATCCCTAATTCAAATGGTCATCTCTGGTTGTTTGATTTGGAGATGTTGAGTCCCCTTTTGTCACCAGTGTTGAACTGTTCATCAAACAGTGACTCTAATACACACCTGAAATTAATTATATTTACCTCAGATTAAGGAAATACTATGTTGTAATTAGAATGCTTTCCTGGGCACTATCTGTTTAATCACACATCAGTCTGCCTGATTATAATTGTATCCTCCTAATTAATTTTCCATTGTCCACCACTCCACATAAGTCTGAAAAAAGAAAGCCTTTCCCAGCAGATTGCAAACAAGAATTGCATATTTTTTCCCAAAACTGTTTTGATAGAAATCATCTTAATGAAAACTTGATACAAAATTTGAAGCAAAATATGAGCATGAAGACAGTATCTGCATTTCCTGTTGAAATAATGTGCAGATTTCAATGTCATTGCAAGAAGTTACCTAAAGAGTTAAGAGACACTTCACAGATACATCTGTCTGCAGTACCAGCCTGTGTGTTACAAGAGAAAGAGAACCTGCTGTAAGAATATAAACCTCTAATAAGATGAGAGACTTTTACTAAGCCACTCATGCTTGAAGTCTATTGAAAGATAATCTTTGGTACAGTACTTCCAGAAAAGAAGTGAACTGAAATCAATATCCAGTAAAAAACAGATTAAGAGACCAAGCTAAAGAAATCAGAAGTTACTCAGCAGAACAGACATATATCTTAAAGATTATCATTGATCATGAAAGCCTGGGGGGTTTTAGCTCTGAGGAGAGTACAGTTTCTAAGGACAAGACCCTGCCTGCTCTTTCACTTTAGGTGCAACCCCTGTAGTACAACAAATTTTAAATCTCAATATTTTAATTTAAAAATACAGTGGGGAAAAAAAAAAAAAGGTTCAGATATCATCTGATCATGGGGAGAAAATCTAGTTTTGTACAAAAAGGGGCTTCTTTTCATTCACACATTTGAATACATCTTTGTTTTCCTATGAAAAAACACAATTCATTTCTGAGATGAAAGATGATCTTGCGGCTGGGAAATGAGCATTCAGCAAACATGAGGTTATTGCCAATATCTTCAGAGATCTTTGACCAATTTAATTACTCCATAAAGCCATTCCTGACTCCAAAATGTCAATAGCAATCATGTGCATCCTTCCCCCTCAGGTAGCCAATGCTTTGGACCTGCCATAAACTCTTTCCATGTAAATCAGCCCATAATTTCCAAATACAAAAGGATCTGTATCACAACAGCCATTTTTCCCTCTCCTTTGCTGTGTGTTAACAGAATCAATTTGCATCTAGGAATGCAAAATCCTTCTTTAAACTTTTAATTACTATTATGATAAGATGCAAGACCCAAAAATTTAACAGCAGAGAAAAGCCAAATCTCTTAACAAGAACTGCAGGTGGACTGTTTTATTTCACATCTGAATGATTAATCTCAGCAAATTAAACAAACCTATTTCAGTGAACAACATAGTAACTTATTTCCACTGTGACAAATTCAAATCCTGGTCTAGTCAGTACTCAAAAAAAATTATAGAGGGAAAATAATACCAGAAGGAATTAACAAAATATTCTATTTTGTTCTTCATTAAACTCTATTTAGTATTGAAAATTGTTTAATATTTCCAACATATGTCCATAACATAATTGTTTGAGTACTTATTCAGCAGAGAGTATCTCACAACCCCAAAACACCAAGCTTCACAATGAATTCAAATACTCCATCCAGTTTTATGTGGTCACTGCTGCAAAAAGTTTTAAAGCATATGCCACCAAATTTGCTTGGTTTTCCTGTCCTCTGGATTACCTTTTTCCTGACTTAATGTTATATTCTGATGCTTCATTAAAAAAGCATATTGAATTTATTCTGATGCTTCATATTCTTAGGGGGGTTTTTCATTCTCCTTCACTATTTTTCTTTTATCATTAGAAGAAGTACAAGTTCAAATATGTAAATACATAAAAACATCCCAAAAGTTGACAACTTTGTAAACCTCCATCTGCTACAAAACCAGACTCTTTTTCTTTCCAGGACTAGCATTTAAGTTTGCAATCCTAAGGTGAAGCTTCTCTTCCTACCACACCATTCCTTCCATGGCCATTCACACACAGACAGGTTTTTTTCTCTCTGTGCTTTCAAAATCAAAACATCAAATAAGTGGAAGAGAAGTTGTCTTCCCCAAAATAAAAAAAAGCCTGAAAACAGAGCAATGGTGAGACATTTGATCCTTTCCTTCTACTCAGCACAAGGAAGACTCTTGGATGTTTTGGAGTGGGGAAGAGCCACAATCTTGATTAAAGGATTAGAGCATCTGTCACATGAGAAAAAGCTGAGATCATTTGTGCTGCTCAGCCTGGAGAAGCAAAGGCTTTGGGGGTCTTCTCAACATGGATAAACACCTGAGGAAATAGGGAGAAGAGAGCCCAGCTCTTCATGGTGGTCACTGAATGGACAAGAGACAGTGGGTACTAATGGAAATACAGGAAATTCCATTTAAACATGAGAAAAATCTAGTTTATTGTGAAGAGGATTGAATGCTGAAATAGGTTGCCCAGAGACATTTTAGGGTCTCCATTGCTGGCCACTTTCAATCTTTATGATTCTGGGATTCTAAGGTTTAAAATAAATGCTGAACCTTCCAAAATATAGTGATGCAAATATCTAATTGTTTGTTTGGTCACACTTGATCAAGAACTCATAAGCATATTGCATCCTAAGCTTGCTTCTAATATTCCTCACAGAGAATCCCAATTGTGCCATCCCAGTGGACAAAACCTCTAAGTTTTAAACAATTTTCCTGTGAAATCTTTCTTCATCTGAAAAAAAAAAAAAAAAGCCCACACAGCAAAAGAAATATTATCTACAAAACCAGATTTATCTTATTCCCCAGGTATTTTCAGAGTTGTTTCTCTTTCTTATTCTCACTCCTCTCTCAAAGTGAAGTTACTGGGGTTTGGGGCTTTTTTTCCCTTTTTTATTCTGTTATCCCAGAGGCACCACCACCATCACTGATGGGCTCGACCTTGGCCAACAGTGGGTCTGGCTTGGACCTGTCTGGAATTCACCCCTTGGGAATGGAGGAAGCTTCCAGGAGTCACCCCTGTATCACCTCTGCTGCCAAAGCCTGGCCACACCATCCCAATACAACAATTTCTCACAGCTTCTGCAGCCTGTGACAAAGGAGGGCTCATCCTGTGATCTTCTACCTGTTGGCTTTTCTTCTTTCCCCCACCCTCTGCTCCTCTGCTGTGAAAGTAAAGCTGTTTTCACTGCAGAGCTTCATTTCTTGTGTGTACATTGAATCTCACTCTCAATTGCTCTTGGTCTCTCCTTTGATCAAGCACAGACTTCAGCCTGCACTTGTGATTTCACAGCTACCCCAGCTAGAGTGTTGAATTTGGGACAGCTTGTTGGAGTTCAAAGCAATAGAATTACCCACTCTGAAATGAGGGGAAATTATTCCCTTGCACTGACAGCTCTCCAGTTGTTTACTTCCATTTTTCCCTTGTGCTCTTGTGACCAGGCACATTGTCTCCTGCTCCATCTCTTTTCAGGCTGTTACATCCCAAATGGTCCCAGAAAAAGATGTGCTGTCTCAGTTCAACTTGGATTGCAGCTCTTCCCTCCCTTTTGGACTCAGCAGACTGGAGAGGGAAGCCCACACCCTCATTGTGGCTCAGCACAAGGAAAAGGCCAGATTCCTTGTGTGTGTCATCTTCAGGGTGTAGGTGCTGAGGGACAGGCAAGATTAACCTGCTGCTTAAATCTGGGTGGTGATCACCAAAAGGGACTTTGCAAGGCAAAGTTTAATTCAATTCCAAAGATTCCCAGACAATACACACTAAGGAAATTGCACCCCATCCTTATGTTTGGGTGTGTCCAAGCTCCTTGTTTTTTTGCTAACTAGTTCTCAATTGAAATAATGTGCATATTTTCACTGATGTCAGAAGGCAAAACATTTTGGAGCTTGTCAGCAGGGGAGGAGTCCTAAATGGTGTTTAAGAAGGAGAGTGGAAAGCAGAGGTGTATATGACAGATGCATCCAGGAAGAGCTCTGTGTAATCAGATTCTAAGTGTTTATGCTTCAGTACACAGTCATAAATGTCAGCTGAAAGTTAACTTTGTTGTTTATCAAATGCATGTTAATAAGTTAATTGAAAAACCAAAGCGCTCTATTGATTGCAAATGTAAATTGGCAATGCTGTGGTCTCTGCCTGCCAGTCAATGACAGCAGCACGAGTCAGGGAGGCAAAAACAGAACAAGGGAGCTGATCACAGAAGGCATTGAAGGAAGACAAAAATTCTAGAGAACATTTTCATATTTCAGTATCAGCAGGCTCCCTACAATACAACTTCAACTTATGCAGCAGCTGATAAGGATTCAATCCCTATAGCCTGTTTCCTTCAATTTAAAGCTCAGATGAGACACACACAGACATCCTCACTGCTCCCCCCACAACCTCCATCAGGGAAGAGCAAGAAGCAGTGCTGGGTTACAGAGGACAGCCCCTCAGGGAGCACTGTCTGCACTGACAGCTGCTGGGTGGGATCAAGGACTCCAGGAGCATCTCACTCTTCTGCCCAGTTGTACTTTTACTGACAAGAATGGCATAAAACTTTCAAAAGAGTGACCATACCCACAGCAAATAGATGCAAGCAACTGGCAACATTTCAAGAGGGTGATCAAAAATCTTCCTTTGGGAAGAGAGAGGGCAGCTTTCTTGTAAAGATGGGCTTTTCTGTACAGGATCTACAAAGGTTTTGGCAAAATCCTTTTTAGTAAATGTGAACTACTTAATATTGCTTGATTTTTGATACTGATAAAAATTCATTTAGTGTCAACAAAGACTCAGTGCTAGAGTCAACAAGCACTTAAAATCTTGGGTTTACAATTCACCCCTCCCTGCCCTTAAATTCCCAGCTGTCAAACAGCACAAAATTATTTTGTAATTTTTCTGTGAATGTCTTTCCATATTGTTTACAATAATAAGTCTCAAATTCACTTGAACTCCTCATTACTAGTGTAGCCTGAGTAACTCTAAATCCGACCCCTATTATTGAATTATTATGCAGAAAGGGTCATAAGTGTGATTTGATTGATGCTATTTGTTTCCTGTACACAAATGAGAGTTTCCCTCTGAGCACAGCAGATACTGTCTGGAACAATAATTTTATGGAGATAAAGCATCTTTTAAAGGAGAATTAAAGTAATTCATAAGGAGCTGAACTAGAAAATCCTGTGTTCCTCTGTATTGGAGTCCTACTGCTACATCTCCTACATTTCCTACTGCTTTCCCTCATCATCTGTTCCCAAAATCTTTTCCCTGTTGCAATAAGTAGTTCAGGAAAAGCCACTGTGATGCTCCAGCTGCCTTGTCATGGATCTGGACTGTTCCCTGGGGAGCTGTGCCTGGTTTAAAGCTGCCCATACTTCAGTCAGGATATGCTGCTGGAAACACTGTCTGGCCAACCAAAACAGGCTGAGCTTATTTGGTTTGCTTTGGTTGGAAGCACTGGTTTGGATTGTTTGCCTGTTCAGAATTCTCACGAAAAAAATTTGACCTTTATCGCTCTCCATTTGCCACTTCTGACAAATGGGGCAACAACAGTCAGCAGATTCAAATAGCATAAAGAGGAAATGAAGCATCAGGTACATAAAAAACTTGCTCTGATCAGCCTCACTTACACACAAAATTATTCTGCCCCCCTCTTCTTCAAATCTGTTTAAGGTTTGTTTCCAACTCCACCAAAACTGCTAGGAGTCAGGCAAACATACTAATCTGATAATAAGTAATTTATATAAACATATAATCTGCTAATTTCAGACATATGAGTAAGGTGAAGCCACATCAAATTTCTAACATTAGAGAGGAAAAAAAGCAGATAAAGAAAAATGGTTTTGTTAGATACACAAGAAGAATGCTGTAAAATCTCATAAGTCTGAAAATGTCAAGTGACAAATTATTTTATAAATTACTATTTAAGTCAAGTAGTAGTTGACTTGATTTTTTGAAGAAACTATAATTGAAGTACTTTAAAATTTTTTGCTGCCTATATAAAATAAAATAATTGCATAATTAGCACATAATTACTTTCAGGAGTGACTAATTTTGGATTCTACTAAGTATGCATTAATTGCTATGCTGGCAACTGCAAAACAAAAAGTCAGAAAGTGAAAACCTTTCCCTATCAAGGTCAGCATTTGCATTATAAGACCATCAAAATAGTGTTAAATCAATGGATAGTCCAATATGCAGAGGCTGCAGGGCTCAGGGCAGTGAAATGGAAGGACAGCCAAGGCATTGCTGGCAGAATTCAAACTGACCTCACCCTCAAAGGTTTGCTTTTGCACCCAGTGAAGACAAATATTTCCAATGGCTTCACTGGTGCAGGATTAGGTCCATTGATGAGTAACCTATTGGCTGGTGTTCATTAGCTCTGCAGGGTCCACTTTGAAACCTCTTCTCCCTCCTCTGTCGTACTTAATTACTCCTATTGTTCCATTTGAGGAGTTATAGACTCATGACAAACAAGTGTGAATAAAACTATTATTTTATTTTATAATCCAGTGCTCCATTCATCAAGTTACATTTTGTGAATTTCTGTGTTGTTAAAATGTTTGTGATAAATTTTTTTTAAAGAAAAAATACCAAACAACCCACACATGAAACAACTTCTTATATACCATTTTTGTCTCCTAGGACATCAGGAAACTTTATTGTATTCCTACAGCCAACTAAATGTATTAACACTGCATATATTGCTGACAAGCCTTTCTTCAACAGGAGGTCAAACCCCATTTGATCTTTGAAACCTCTTCATACTTTTTTGTTCCAACTTTGGTATCAACATTTCTCATGATCCTGAAATCATCCAAGATAGATGAGATACTGATAATATCAAACATCCCAATTTAGTCATCTCTTATTTCTATCTCAGAAAAAAAAACCCTACCAAATTGCTTTTTTTTTTTTTTTTTGTTTAATGCCATACAGTGATTATCCTTTTGCATTTAAACACATTTTAAATAAACCAATTTGTGTTTATTTGTCTGAAATATTAGAAGGTCTGGTTGTAGATTTTCAGCCTGGTCCTGTTTTCACATTAACACCAGTCTTGCAGGGTCTTCAGGCAGCTGTTTTTACTTCTGTCATTCCTACATTTTCTGCTCTGCTTCCCATCCATATTTCAGGGATCTCAAAGGGATAATTAGCTGTATTGGTCAGCCTTACATACAGGTGGCCCACAAGTCACATAAATGGCTATGGAATAATCTAAGCATCTCAAAAATCCCAAAAAATAGGTAACTGCTGTAAAAACTGTCTGTCTTTGGACAGGAACAACAGAAGGAACCAATGAGAGAAAGGCCTTTTTGCAAGTCTTTCATGGAGTGTGACCTTCAGTGTACCCAGACTGTGAGGGAAGGCAATTCCTGCCAACCAGATTAAATTGTCAGAGTGAATGAATTTAAAGCCGAGGTTTTAACTTTCTACCTATTTACATATCACATGGAGTTTAACGATTAGCAAATTAGACACAAATCATGTGCAAATCAATGCAAATTACTGGTTCACACACACAATGTAAACTTCATTTTTCATGTTGGGATGTAGCCAGTGCCTGGTTAACAAGCATATGGATTTCTGATCCGGGGTAAATGAGCTACTCCCCCCTCCTCCCCTCTCATTCCTCCACTTGGCACAAGCCCACCAAATTTCTCATTCAATCTACATAATTCACTCAATACTCTCCTCATGTCAGGCTTCGTGTAGGCAGGTAATAACTTCCAGAGTCATTAAATTAGGCTGTGTGCTTTCTCTAATTTGTGCTCCTTGGTTGGAGTTTTGTGGTCACTTACACTAATTAGAAATGCTCAGTTTATTAAGAGAAGATATATGCTTTGGAAAGCTCCTGGAGATTTCCAAGGTGTTTATAGATCCCTGCAACTTTTGTCGTCTTGACTTTTGAACTGTGTCATATGTAACTATTCTGAACTGAGCTGACAAAAGCCCTTTGATCTCATCCTAATAATTAAAACCCATTGCATTTGCTGCTTCTCCAATGTCATGTCTTATTTCAATCTCTCTTCAGGAGAGATTACACACAACCAGAATCACAGAATCAGATAACAGTCATGACCAAAATCAACTTCTGGAGGTCTGCTCTGCAAACTTCTGCTCAAAGCAGGAGCAGCCTCAAAGATAAATCAGATTTCATAGAGTCACAGAATCACAGAATGGTTTGGGTGAGAAGAGATCTTATAAATCATGTTGTTCCAGCCCCCTGCCATGGGCAGGGATACCTCCCACTATTCCAGGTTTTTCCAAGCCCTGCCCAACTTGGCTTTGAACATTTCCAGGGATGGGGGAGCCACAGTTTCTCTGGGCAACCTGTGTAAATGCCTCACCACCTTCATTAGAAAGAATTTTTTCCTAATATCTCATTTAAACCTATTTTCTTCCAGTCTGAAGCATTTCCCTTAGTCCTGGCTCTTTCTTGAGCAACTCTGGAGTCTGGAAAACCTGCAGGGTCTGTGATTCTGCTCCCTACCTGCTGAGCCTCTGTTCCTGTGCTGAAGGGAAAATGAATTTCCAAAAATCCAGCATGAATTTCCACTGCTGGAACATGTGGCCTTTGCCTCTTGACCTTTCATTGCACAACCCCAAGGCTCTCCTCTGTCTTCTCTCCATGTCGCCGTAGGCAGTGGAATGAATCTAATTCCCCTTGCAACTTCTCTCATTCCTGTGCTCCTGCCTCCAGCCCTCTCTGCTATACTCACACCCATTTCTCATTTTTTGGAGGGAGAAAGATTTTCCACAGTATCCTCAGTAGCAGTTAAAATAACCAACTGTCCTTTGGTATGCTGCTGCCAATTAGCTGTAATATTTGAATAATTAGCTTCTTATAATTAGCAGCCACAATTTTTCCCTCCTGTCAGAAATTCTGTGTAGGAGAGACCTTCCTTTAAAGCCAGGTGAAGAAAAGGATGCCTGGCAAACTCTGTTTATCACCCTCAAACTGATTTTGGGCTGTTGGAGACAAGGAAGATCAAAACACACAAATCAAGGGAATGTGCCCACTGGCAACATATAATCCTTAAAACTCCAGTGTGTCCCACAGAAAATCCCACACAATGTGTATGTACAGCAAAAGTTGAACTAAAAACATTGCTGAAGTCACAGCATCCATTTAAACTGCCTCAGGCTGGAACATCTAGCTGGGAATGAGTGATTTTAGTCCCTATCAGATGTGAATAACATAAACAATCAAAGAAATATGTCTTCTCTGACATGACCCTTAATCACTGCAAAAGGAAAAAAAGAGACAGTGACCTTGATTAACATTGTGCTGCTGAATATGATATGAGAGATCCCATTGATCATGGATTCCAGCAGCTGGGGACATACAGAGCCTTTGTTTTCATCCCTTCATTTAGCACCTACAGAATTTAAGGTATGATCAAAATAGAGGAGAACATTATACAGGCTGCATCTGTAATCTTCTGCTCCCTGCTGAATACAAAGCTCTTACGTCTTTTGTATGAAATAAGAAAGAAATACTTGTATAACCTGGGCTCAAGAGGAATTGCCAGTTAAGTTTCCATTTTAATGTGTGTGCAGAGGACAGAGTTAAAATTCTGCAGGCAGCTGCAGGCAATATGTTGTTGACCACTACTTATGTAGCTTCTACAGCATAAATAAGCTAAATGCGCTATTTTTATTATTATTATTTATTTTGGAGGATTTGGGTCTTAAGAGTCACCTTTTAATCAGAAAGGAGTTTTGTTCTGTAGCAGTACAGTCATCCCTACAACATATTAAAATAGATCAATTTTTTTCTTTTTTAAAATGTTAAAAGTAACATCTTTCCCATGAATATTTATTTTATTTTTTTAAGCTTGCTTATTTCACAGTTCATCCTTCTCTCATCTAAGCTGCTCTTTCCTTTGCTCCTTGCCTTGCTGCCCAAAGAAATTAATTCTGCTATGCCCGTGGTTTTGCATGTATAAAACATCAGATACCAGCATTTTCTGACCTTCTGCTTCTTTCAGAATTCTGTTCATTATTCTGTGGCTTCAAACAACCAGGTATTATTCATATTTTTTAGACTTCACAACCATCCATCTGATGTTTCAAATGTTTTAAGAGGCTTAGTCAACAAACATCCAGCAAGATGAAATGTGCAGAAAGCAGCTACTGTCTGAATCCTGGACAAAAAATGTCTACAAATAATTACAGACCTCTCTCCTGAGCCCCAGACACATTCAAACAGACTGAGGTTACAGTTCTATGCTAAATCCAGTATCACTGCTGACATTTACAGCCCCAAAAGTTAAGGGCTCTGGAAAGGATGTGTGGCTGTAGCTGATTGCAAACTGTTGGGAATTATCTCAGCAATGTCATGACTCCCAAATTGTGCTCAGAATTTGCTTCACAGGAAGTTATTTACCAGGTTAAGGGCCCAGGTTCAGGTTGTCATATGGATGTACCCCTGTTCTCCAGGTCCTGAGGATAGCAAAGAGGGGGCAGATAATGTTTAATTGTTTAACAGTAATTAGGAAACCTTTTCTAGTGCATCAGGAAGCGAACAGGGAGTTCCTCACAGCTTTGGGTACATAAGTTGCTTTTGAAAGCCTGCCCTCCTACAGACATCCACTTCTGAAAACACCTCAGTGCTTTGGGTTTAGGAATTAACCTACATGGGCACTGCAGTGACAGAATTACTTCCTCAGCCAGGAGACTTCATTTACAGCCCTGCACTTGAGATTTTTGCCCCTGTTGCAGTATATCACAGAAACTCATTAAACGATGTGTCTGTGAACCACTTGCTTTGTATCTAAAAATAAGTTCAATGCCTTATTTCCACCAAGGGATCAATCCAAGAGGGAGATGCTTTTCTTAAGGAATCCAAATGCATCATCATGAACACTGCATCTTTTTTCCTCAGAAACCATATGGATTCACAGAGCAAGTGAAAAGGTTGTGAGGTTTTTTTTTTCTCCCCTCGTCTTTCCCTTCCCTTTAGCTCTTAAGTCTGGGCATTGTAAAGGAGGGTTGAGCACTAAACTGCACCCACAAAAAGTTTAGAGCAGTACCAGGTCTGTCTGCAATGTCCCTATTGAATCAAAATAAGCTGACATAAGCTGGATGATAGGATGGCTGGTTTTGTGCTCTCAGAGCTTTTAAACCTCTGTTGAGCTCGAGCGGTGATCAGACTGAAGTTGAACAAAATAAAGCAGAGAAACCTGCCCGAAACAACTCTCCCTAGCTTTGGATAAATGCTCTTTATCACTGGCAAACTTAAGCCTTTCTTCTAGGTGTTCACTCTGTGCACCTTATCTGCTCCCAGGATTGCTCCATTGTGAAGATGAGCACAAGTGTGATACTGCTCTGAGCCACAGTTCCCTTGGGAGGATCTATCAGGCAAAGCTGCTGCTTTCTCAGCTTCTGCAGAAAATTCATTCCAAATATATATCCCATATAAAACACATTTGATTTTTAAAAATACACCTCCCTCTCTCCAAGTAAATGCAGCTTCTGTTGTAGCTCAGATGTAGAGCCTTGGATCTGAAGCAGGGATAATCACGATCAGATTTACCAGGACATGATGACTCTGGTGGGGCTTCTATTCCAAATTTTCTGCTTTTCCTTCATAGGTGTTTTTTTAATCTTTTCCACAAGCATCACCTCCAGACAGCTTTTGAGCCATGCAGTTATCTGTGCAGGACATTTGAACATTGATATGCATGGTATTCATGAACAGCCTGACATCAATAGGATGTGTGAGCACAAACATTTTTTCTCTTAGACCCCAAGACTCCAACATGGATCTTTCATTGCCATTGCAGCTATAGAAATTTGTTTTTTCCAATTTGCTATCTTTCCTCAGAATAGAGAAACAGGAGGGGGTGATTGTGTCTCAACAAACACTGAGACAAAATAAAACTGAGGAAGAAGTATAAGAATTAGATAATCATTTAGGTTGGAAAATACATTTATGACCATTGAGTTCAACTGTTAACCTAATGCTGCCAAGGCTACCACTGATTGGTTAAGTGCCAGAACAGAGGTCCCTATGAGTGGTTCAAACCTTCATCCTAGGAAATTTTCAAACTGGACAAAGTCCTCAGTAACGTGCTCTAACTTTGAGGTTAATCCTTTTTTTGCACAGGAGCCTTCACTACAGGCCTTATATATTCCCTCACAACATAATTTTTTCTGATTGCAGTACATAGACTATACAGAATTGTGAACCAAAGGTGGAATTAAATATGTGCAAATTAAATCCACAAACATAGTCAACAGCTTCTTTAGATTTGTAGTTAACTCTGTAGACCATTCTTGCTCTCTGGCCTCAGGGGAGGTGGACTGAGATACAGGACAGTGTCTGCAGGTGGTAGTGTTTGGTCGTGCTGATATTTAGCAGAAGAAAGGAGCTGATGGCTTTGATTTAGGGTTTGTGATTTTACATAACTGACAAGCCAGGCAGAGTCTGTGGATGGGTGTTTTCTATCACAGTCAAATCAAAACAAATAATATGGTTAAGGCACCATACAAACTGTTTGGGATATTGTCATATCATTGCGTGGCTTCTATTTCTGACAAACATTACTTACATTTCAAAGCACTTTTTTCCCCCAGCTTTCCATATGTCAGCTGCTATCAAAATACACTATTTAGAGTTAAGTGGAAAGAAAATTAAAATTATTATTTTTTCTAGTCTCTGATCTTAAGTGCTTGAAGAAAATCACAGACACTGCAATTTGTGTTAAATGTCCAGCTTCATCCATAACTCTAGGGCTACTCTACTTCCTGCAAAGATTGTCCAAGCACTAGAGGATTTCAGCCTCTGCCTTCCAGCAAATAAAAAACTTTTCCCAGGTATTGCTTCAGTCATTCAAAGCTCATCTAAAATAGAGAGCTCAAGACTGGGATAAAGAGTCTCCCATTTCATATAAATGCTAAATATGACCGTCTCTTTGGAGGGATACCAAGCTGTTCTATAGTGTCAATATGTGGTGCTAAAAAGATAAAAATAAGAAATCAGAAGGAACAATACAGACTCTTGCACAAAGTGGCACTGTGGGAAAATTTGTCAGAGAAGCACTCTTCTGGGTGATTACTGAGGCCCTATATCTGAAATACCTAAAGTTCAGAAGGTGCAACCACAAAATGGTTTGGGTGGAAGGGACCTTAAAGCCCATCCAGATCCACCCCCCTGCCATGGACAGGGACACTTTCCACTAGCCCAGATTGCTCCAAGCCCAATCCAATCTGGCCTTGGGCACTTCCAGGGATCCAGAGGCAGCCACAGCTTCTCTGGGCACCCTGTGCCAGGGTCTCCTTACCCTCACAGGGAACAATTTTTCCTAATATCCAGTCTAAACCTCCTTTCAGTTTGAATCCATTCCCCCTTTTCCAATCACTGCATGCCTTGTGAACAGTCTCTCTCCACTTTTGTTGAACTCTTTTGGCATTGGAAAGCTGAAGTGAGGCCACCCCAGAGCCTTTTCTTCTCCAGGCTGAGCAACCCCAGCTCAGCCAGCCTTTCCTCCCAGCAGAGCTGCTCCATCCCTCTGATCCTGGTGCCTCCTTTGGACTCTCCCCAGCAGCTCCAGGTCCCTCCTCTGCTGGGTCCCAGGGCTGGAGCAGCTCTTCAGGTGGGGTCTCACCTGAGCAGGGCAGAGGGGCCAGCCCAGGACATGAAGGATTTCAGAGATGGGTCACGTCCAGCTCTCACCCACCAGCACATCCAAGTCCTCCCAGGGCTGCTCCACCTGCTCATCTCCTATCCTGGATGGTTCAAATGACTGGTCTGAGAAGTGGCATGAGCACATAATCACATACAGTCTTTAAAGTTTCATCAGAACTGCTCCTAAATGGCTGCTTAAAGCCAATTTCAGGTTATAAGGAAAAAGGCATCCATCCAGTGTGCTTCCATTTCATCTAAAACCAAGTTCCAGGGAACATGAGCAAACACAAAAAGGAGAAAGTGCTGAAAGCATTGCAATATTAAAGGGAAAAAAAACCCACACAAACCTTTTTTGCATTAGCTGAAAGGATTTTATTCTGGAGTTCTCTTGACCTGTTATGGAAAATGGTTTCTGCCAGTTCAGGTAAGGGTAGTACAGTAGTGGGCACAGTGCTAGGGAAAAGAAATCACTCAGATTAATTAGCAATATAAATGCAGATTTCAACAGGTGAGTGACAAGCAATTGCTGAAGCTGGATGTACTTTCAGTCTTAAATTCAGATAGTGATGTGAGACTATGAGACAGCTATAGCATGTTAATGTAAAAAGCTACTCAAAAAGTTAAGATGAAGGTTAAAGCCTACTTTGAGCATGTACACTTCAGGTCCAAATTTATTGATGGATGTGAATAGAAGAACAGTTTACTCATACAATGGTTTTAGTCCCTGATCTCATGTGTAGGGAAAAGCATTAGTGCCAACTCATGCTAATAGATTGCTGGGAAACAAGAACAAAGCAAAAGATGATCTGCGTTGCTGAGAGACTCAGAGTTTGATACCAGTGGGAAATTTACTTCAGACAGGTTTACACCATGCAGTAAATAAAGCACTGAGTTTGCAAGATTGTGTGCACGCTAGCTCACTAGGAAAGTTTGGCCAACAAATCAGTTGTAACCTTGAGTTTGTCACCAGCCTCCCATCCATTATCCTATTCTTCCCCCTCTGCAGTAGCACTTACATTACAAATTATGTCTCCTATTTTCTACAAGAGATAACCCAGATCCCTCCAGTTTTCTTCAGAGGCAACATTTCTTGATTTCTTGTCACACTTCCTGCTTCCTTCTTCAGTTGATCCATATTAGAGTTGATTATTTATACCTAAATGTAGAATTTTGATCCTAAGTATGTATTTTTTTACTCTTACTCCTTTTTTCTTAAGACTCTGTAACAATTAAATCCAGGTTTAAATGAATTGATTCAATCAGTCTTTGTTCTGAACAAATTACCATGGTGCCAATATTAATGGTGTATGTTTATTCACATGAGTAATTACTGAAGCCTCAACACAAAATGCTTTTTAGCATTGTACTTTCTGTGATCTAAAATACCTGGTATTTTTTTCAAAAATGACTTCTCCCCTCCAAAAATGAGATATTATCTCTGTAGGCTTTATATATACTCTTATCCTATTGCACTGATCCAGCCAAATGGAGGCGTCTGAGTGGCCTCAGATCAGAAACAAAATCCAGCCAGAAAAAGGCTATTAATTCACTGGGCTTTTCTCAGATCTCCAGATTTTCAATACAGTTACAGCTGACCTTGAAACTTTGGATTTGTGGCCGAGGAGATAATGGCAGAAGTGCTGATAGACTAACTAGTGTTTTGGGATATGAATCTGGAGTTTACTCCCACTAGCAGTATATCATCCTGCAGCTGAGGTATTACTTATCCTGGTACTCTTACCCCTGTCAGCACTAGGAGTTATCTCTCTCCATATCATTAAGGGAGAAAAACCCTGTAGAGTGGCATGAAACAATTTACACTTTGGAACAAGGGAAAAAAAATATGAAAGGGAAGAGAAGGTAACACAATTTGTGTGCAAGCCATAAACTGTGTGGCAGTGAGAAAGGATGAGTCTCAAAGACAGGGAAAACAAGAATGCAGTTACTTTATTACTACAAGAGATTAAAACAATCCTAAAATCCTTCAATAGGGTGTATGTGTGTGTGAAATCCCACACAAAAACACCCAAATCCTTGGATACTTTTTTTCAAAATTTCAAAGTATTTCAAGAATATTGATTACCTCACACATTTTCTTAAATAAAGGGTAAAACTAATACTTAAGGTTTTACTGTATGAAAACAGGTCATTTTAGTGGCAGCTGGTGTGTTCAAGATCTTCAGAAAATACACCACTGACCCTTACCAAAATCTAAATTACTACCTGCATTGAATCCCAATGATTTCCTGGAAGTAAAGGGAAGATTTAGTAAAATGATGCTAAAGAATAGAAATAATCCTCAAAGACAAGTTTTATTCAAATTATGCTAAATAATCCAAAGGATCCTCTAAGAAATGGGACTGGTGATGTTAAGAGATCTAAACAGAGGCACAAATCTTCAAAATTCAGCCTGGAGCAAATTTCAGTGGCTCTGGTCATATTCCAGGTTACTGAAATTGTTCAATATTAATCTTTCCTGTTGTGTTATGTCCAATGCTTGCTTGAAGAAACAATATTAGAAAATGAATTTGAAAAAAATGGACCAGGACACAGGAAATAAATTGCAAGCTGGACATCAAAATTACCAGGCAGGGCAATTCTAAAGCAGCCAATTTTCACACAGACCTTGGTGATTCAAGAGAACATACTCTTAATCAATAAGCCTGTCTGACACACAGCCAAAGATATGTTTTGTACTTACAGACGTTCCAAGAATGATTTGTAAATATTTTGCTACCAAGGTTTATTTTAAAACCTATAATATAATCTAAATATAGAGGAGGAAAGAATCAGGAACTTTCAAAATACTTCTTAAAATGAGATATGGGAAAAGAGGTCTCAAATTCAGGGTCAGTTGGTTTTAAATTGTCCAAGTAGATCTCAATGCTCTGCTGCTGGTGAAAGCCTGCCCTGGGCACTCATGAGTGAGGACCAAATCACCCACCCCAAACACACAGACAGAGAGGGGGGAATGGAGAACACAAAGTCTCACAGTCCCCACAAGAGACTTGGCTTGTGGAAGAATCCTGAAAATAATTGCAGCAGTGATGAGCAAGTGACATTAATATAAATTTGAGTTTTCTATTTCAGTATGGGGAGAGGGAAGGCACTCAGGAGAGCTGCAAGGGACTGGATGCTGCTGGGTAGGTGCTCAGCCACCATAGCTATCAAAGGGATGTGTAACTTTGCCCACTTTCATGTGGAGAGTGCCTTTTCCAGCTCACCCCTTGGCATCATTAACATAATTCATAATTGCTAGAAGCTGCCTGCTCTGCCCATGCTGGGAGTTGCAATTTCCTAGGTAGCTGCAGATCCCTTGTATCAAAGTTCTGTGGAATGGTGGGGTGAGGATGCAAAGTGAGGAATGTGCAGCCTTCTTTCACACACATCATGTTGTTGTATTCATGATGCCATCCTTCCTCCAGTCCTTTTCCTGGCTGAACCTAGGGAAACTGAATTCTACCCCATCCCTGAGCATTCATTCTGTTCCTGTGGTCAAATAAGGTTTCAGACATATCAAAGCACCAATATTAACTACATTGTACCAAAGCCAATTGGATAAGGTTGCTGGAGGTAGAATAACATAATATTCTAAGTTGGAAGGGACCAACAAGGATCACCAAAGTCCAACTCCTGGCCCTGCACAGGGTCACTCCAAGAATTCCACCCTGTGCATATAATATTCTGCCCTCACAAAACAGCTGCTTTGCCAGTGAACTGGATGGTTAGTCAGGCCTCAAATGCCTCAGGTTTTACTTTTTGCTTTGCAGGGAGGCTTTGTGCAATTACTTTCCACTTGCCCAAACTTCCCTTTCCCCCTGTACAAAGGATCTGCTTCTACCAAGTGCTGCAAGAGATTAAGATATTCTTTAACTTTGGAAGCCATGTACTCACTTAACTGACTCTTATCTCCTCAGGAAAATTTTCTTTTGCTGAAAAGAAAAAACAATAATCTGGAAAAGCACCAACAAAGAGCCTTCATTAGTGTGGAATAAAGATTGTCCTTATATTCTTCCAAGACTGTTGGAAGTAGTACTCTGGCAGCTAAAAAAGCACAAATTATATGGCAATAATATCTTGTCTACACTTTCTGAGGAGATCAAACACTTTGTGCTTGCAGATTATGCACTTTTTATGGAGAATCATAGACTAGCTTGGGATGGAAGAGGCCTTAAAAACAATCCAGTCCATCCCACCTGGAAAAAGCAGGGAAAGGGGTGGGGTCTCCTAGAGAAAAGGACCCACAATAATTATTGCTTACTATTTAAATCCCATTTCCCTTGGAAAGGGAGCAGCTGTCCAGCTGAACCCTGCTGGAGAAGGCACCTGCCTCAGTCTGAGTCCCTGGCTTTCTCTTGGGATCATCTCCACACCTCTTGTATAACTCCTTGCCTGTTATTCCATGCTGTGCTCTCCTGCCCAACCCTGCAGCTCTGGACTATAAAAGTGCCACGTTTTACAGCTGGCAGTGAAGATGGCAACGCTCAGGAAATAAATTCTGAGCCCTCTGATATCAACAGGCACCTTCAACCCCACGGGGAGAGCAGAGCACCCCCAGCTGCTGCTGGCACAGCTCTCCTGACCTCCCACTCCCCCAGCTTCCAGTGGCCTCGTGCAAGGCAGGAGCACTTTAGTGACATCAGGAGCAATTACCAGTTTGGGTGGAAAAATCTGCATTGCATTCTTAGTTACCAGTTGGGTATTTTCTCTTTTTTAAACCTGTGAGTGTCACTGCTGATGTTCTGGGGAGGCAAGCAGATTAATTTGAACTCCACCTAATGAACTTGAGCTAATGAATAAAAGAACTGGGCTGTGCTGTGGTCTTTTAAATTTAAGTTTTTAATTTTTTTTTCTGATAACAGCAATGGTATTAAAACAGTCTCTTTGTACTAAGAAAATGGAATTCATAGCTATAATCACAATTTTATTCTTATTGTTGAGCTAGAAAGAGAACACAGTCTATAATATGATATTGTTGGTGTGCTTCCACATTCATTGCTTATTTATTTCCCAAGAGCTTAAAACATTTTTACTTTAATCAGTAAAGAAGCAGCAATATCCCATAATATCTTCCGGATCATACAATGTCTATATTGAGGCTATCACATGTTTTTTCATCTGTGGTGGTTTTGTTTCTTTTGGAGGGGTGGAGGGTGTGAAGAGGGAGAAGGAACAGCATTTGAGAAAGAGTTTTATAACTGAGACTCAAGCTCTCAGTCAGAAACTCCCAGGCAACAAATTCTGCATCCAAGACACTCAGTTTTAAATTAAGAGTTAATCTCTGGGTTTATTTTAAAAGGAGGAAATAAAAAAAGAGGGCAGGGATTAAAAAAAAAAAAAAAAAAAAAAAAAAAAAAAAAAAGAAGTTACTCNAAAAAAAAAGAAAAGAAAAAGTAGTTACTCCAACTTCAGTAATTAAATATTGACCCCTACTATGATTTAATATATCCTATTCCTGCTTCAGCCTGGAATGGGATTTCTGTGAAAACTGGTACATAATCATCAGCAATTTATCTTCATCTGTCAAAAACCATCCAAGTCTCATCCATACCACGAGTGACCTTCCTGTGGCTCTGTCTGTGTATGCAGGTGACCATTGTCACATTCTGGGGCTTTAGGCAGCATAAAGGCTTCACTGGGGCTGTGTCTAATGGATTCACACACCTCTGCATTCACATTAATATTTACTGCTAATTATTGTTGCCAATACAGAGCAAATAAACAAAGTGTGAGGATTTGTTTGGGTTTCTGAGTCAGGCTAACATTCCACAGCAATATCTTAAAGCTGCAATGCATCCCATGAAGTTTTATCAGACTTGTGCCACGCAGCATAAGGGAAATAAATGCCAAAGGCATTAAAAATATAGGTTCTTACTGTTCTTCCAAAAAAATGGCTCTGTGATCATATTGTAGCATAGAAGGTAACTTTGTATTTCAAATATTTTTGTTCCTGTCTGTGTATGAGTCCATTGATAAGATAATGAAACATAGAAATAAGACATTACTGAACAGCTTTCCTGTGTGCAGCTATGCCAGTTCAAAAAACACTATCAGCAGCAGGAATAAAGCAGCCAAAAATCAAAGTTTAGGAAGGCTTAGTAAGATTATTGCATTACCTCCAGTGCAGAGGAGATATAGATCTTAAACATATTCCAAATCTATTCAGGCTTCAGAAGAGTTTGGAATGATCTGTTTTCGTCAATTTTATTGAGAGCTCATATTTAAACACATATCCTAAATAACAGAAAGCATATTCATGTAATTAATTATAATTCTGAGAAGCATAACATTCCAAAGAGCCCACTGCCATTTCCCTGGGCTGGATCAGCCCTACCTAACTCAGGTTTGGTTGGAGCCACCAGTCAGGGAAAACAGGGAAAGCAGGGGATGGAAGTGGTGCAGGATCCTGCAGGAAGTGTCTGTCATGCCTGGCTGCCAGGAACCACAGCCCTGCACCACAGCAGATCCTGATGGATAGCTTTGGAGCACGGCCATTCCATCAGACACAGAGCACATTGTCTGACAGGAGATGCTGTGCTGGGCAAAGTAGGATGTGGACATTTCCAGGAGGTGATAGGGATCAAAGATACAGCCAATCACTTAAAGCAAGCTCAAGGGAAGTGAAACAAGTCAGACCAATTTTAAAGAACAAACAAAACAAGGTAGGGCTAGGGGGGTTGGCTTTAAACTGAAAGAGGGAGGGTTTAGATTGGATGTTAGAAATAATTTTGGTTTTTTTTGAAGGCAGCGAGGCCCTGGCAGAGGTTGCCCAGAGAAGCTGTGGCTGGCCCTGGATCCTGGGAAATGCCCAAGGCCAGGTTGGATGGGGCTTGGAGCAACCTGGGATGGTGGAAAGTGTCCCTGCCCGTGGGGAAGATGGTCTTCAAGGTCCCTCCCAAGCTCAGCCATTCTATGACTCTAGGATATTATCATCGTAAAGCATTTTGAATCATTCATATTATCAAATATTTCCTGCCAAATTCAATGAAGTTCTGTGACTAGCTTTCATTCAATTAGCTTTTCCCTTTGTGTGTCATTTTGCCCCACTTCAGTCCCCAAATCCTGCAGAAATCATCATGTGGTTAATGGCTGACATCCTCCAGGTGAAGGACGTGATGTCAAATATGTGTTATGGATCCTCACACAGATCCACCTACCAGCTCCCCTTAGAAACACTTCAAGAAGAAATTTCACTTGTATTGAGTTTATGGATGTAAAATTGGCTGTTGAATGCTTTACTGCAGTAGAAAAACAAATGATCACAACAGAACAATGATTTTTCCTCTCTCCGTAAGGAACACTGCAGAAATCCATTCCTGCTGAAGTACATCTTATCCTGAGAGGTTCACAAATAGCAGGTTTTATTCTTGACACTCACTGGTGGCAGGGTGGTTAGTTTTCAGATTTCATCTTTCTAGCAAGGTCATTTTCCTAAGTGAATCAGCACTTTGGCATCTCATTTTCTCTCTAAAATGGGGAAAATAATGCCTAGCATAGCAGGAGCACATGGACACACCAATTTTTGGAGATGAGAGACAAGAAAAGGGTCAGACAACTTCCTTTGTGCAAGGGAAATGATTACCCTGACTGGTTGCTTTATTTAGATGTAGTGCAGACAGCTTGCAGTGGGTCCATTAGAACTGCCTTGCTCTTAATTACATTGACTTTTAAAAGCTTTGATTAATTATGACAGAGAGCAAAGGTTTCCAGCAGAGAGATGACTGTATCAGAAAACAGCTCCTGATGCTGACCAGACCAGGTCAGTGTTTGAAGCATTTTGTGTTCCATAATAAACTGGACACAAAGTTGTCACTAGCTGGATTGTAGATGTTAAGAAATGTTTATAATGTTCAAAGAGATCTATGATTGCAGAAGACTAGCAATTTCTCTATTTATTTAAATTGGTGGAACCAAATCAAAGGAAGGAGAAAAATAACAGTTTGGGGGTATTTTTGAAAACAAATCAGAATATGTATTTAATGTAGAGATGGATTTTTTTTCCCCCTAATTGAACTAAAAAAAAAATGCTTAATATTTTAAAATTATGTAAAATTCAGTCACCATGTGAACTACAAGGTCTTGAGAGCCTGTGTAAACAGAGTCAGGTGCTTTGCATCCATCCACCTCATTTCCATCCAAACATTCCATGGTTTTCTCAGGTTGGTGCAGGAATTTTCTGATACCTATGGAACTGTTATGAAAAATGATGTGCTTGCCTGAGTTGCATAAGGAACAAATTTGCATTCAATTCCCCAAGGAGCCATCAAAGGTTTACATGTCCTTGAAAGCATCACTTAAAGTGGGCTTCATTGAAAACTAACTGATAGTTGAGCTTTTCAATGGCTCTGGGAAGGCAGCAGAGGAAAATTGAATTGCCCTGAGCCAGTGCTGCTGTCTCACCAAGAGCTCTGGGTGGAAGCTGGATGACAAGGTTAGAGTAGCTGCACAAAGTTACAGGACACAGGTCTCTCTGCCTCATTTTCTACACCTTTAATTTAGTAATGGCAGCAATTCCCAAGGCTACTCTATCAGGGCATGTTCATTAACATTTCAAGTCCTGCTCCTAATGACAAGTATAGGTGACAGATTTAAGAGAGTGAGATTCTGCTTCTGGACTGATTTTACAGTGCTGATATTTGTAGCTTCTTAAATCTTACTGTTGCAGACATTCCCACCTTCCCTGAGTTTAAAGTCTTTTTTAAACCCCTTACAATTTCTGGCATTGTTTTTCTCCTCTACATTTATATCCTCCTTTTTTTTTTTTTAATCTCACTACAGCAATTATTTTCCTTTTAAAAGCCTCCTGGAAATTTATATTCTACCTTTTTCCTGATAATCAAATTATGGGTATTTTTCATTATATTTAGTTTTTAGCTTTACTATTTAAGTTAGAACCTACTGTAACATGGAGAATTGGTTTAAATACTGAAATTTAAGTCTATTTAAATGAGCTTTATATAATACTTTACTTTGTCACCTATGCTGTTACCCCATCAACCTTCAGACTAAAGCTTAGAGGGAATAGATTGTAGTAGTGATAGCACATACTTCTAGATAGTTCTGCTTGAATTTCAAGGTCTGATTAAATCTGAACTACTCCTCAGTTTCAAAAATAATGGTGGGAAATGTGTAAAAAACACTCAGGAAAGAAGATATGACCAAATTAAATGCAATTTTTAAAAAAATAAAATTTGCAAATGAAGTGACTACAACTAAATGGACTGAGATGAAATGAGGTGCAGTGAAAAGGAGAGCAACTTGCCAAAATTATTCACACTGAAATCCCAAAATCAGGAAAGAAAGATAAATAAAGAGACAGGAGGAGAAATTGGAGGAATTAAATAGAACAAAAGAAAGACAGGAAATTCAGGAACAAGGTGAAAAAAGGAAAAGTGAATGGGATTACATTAAATGCACAGAAATGGACAAAACTTCCCTCAGTTGAGCTTCATTAAAATCACAAAATTTCATTTCCTTTCCTGAAAGGAAGAATTTGAAATCAGAGAACAAAGTGGAGCAAATGCTCTGGAAAGGATATAGGATAAAATCAAATGCAATTGAAAGAAAAAAAAAATTCTAATTGGAGTGACTACGCCAAAATGTACTGAGATGAAATGAGGTGCAGTGAAAAGAGGTCAAGTGGGGATGAAAGCAGCACCTCAGGAGAGCACACATCAGCAGTCTTGGGGGTCAGGCAATATAACACAAGAGACACAGAGAAAATTCAAGAGTCACCTCATGATGCATTGCTTTCCTTAGTGCCTTCAGAATGGGGCTCTGTCACAAGCAGTACAGTGATATATTGGTGCTGTAGCTTCCCCCTCCACCCCACCAACTCCCTTTTCACATCTGACACGACTCTCAGTACAAAATACACTCTCTCCTAAACTAATCCTGGTCACTGGGATGTCCCTTCTGAGGTTACCACTAAGAGTTCAAGCTCAGAAATTCAGGAAATTGTCCTCCCTGGGTTTTAGGGCCAAGCAGTCATGGGGGCATTTCAGAAAAATTTCTGGAATTTCATTTCACAAAAATGAAACATAAAAGGTTCCTTGGTGGGAACCACACCTTCAAGACCTTTTAAGCTGTTGCCCTCAGAGGAGGCATCCAAACAGCAATTTTCCACGTGTACAGGGGCAACAAAGCTTAGGGGAGCACCATGAGCATATATGTGCACACCCTGTGTGTTTTCCAAGGGCTGATTACAGGGAATTAAGGACCCCTGGCAGCAACATTATGGGCAATCAAAATGGGAAGCACCACAAAAAAAAAAAACAAAACCACTCTAATAATCATTACCTGAAAAAGCATATTCCCTACTTCAAGTCATGGTCCCACACAAAGCATTAAACAGCAAGCTGATGTTAAATTTACTGTCTGCACAGGAACACCTGCACAGAGAGTGAACCTCAGGGAAGTACACACAGCAAGTTAAAAGTAACTTGAGCATGTGCAAGGACATCTGAGTGAAAGAAGAACTCAAACTTTTCTGCAATTAGACCTTCCCCTCACTGCACATATTTTTATCCCTGACAAGAATGCATTTTCTGAAAGTTAAGAGGTCCAACCTCTCATCTACAGTCTTAATTATAGGGAAAAAAATTTACAGCTTAACTGCAAACATCAAAATTAATTTCAGCAACAAGTTCAATTTTAAAAATATACTAAAGTTTAATTACATATATTTGATTTAATAGTTGAATAACAAAACCTTCCTCTGTCCTGTTTTTCCTTGTGTAGACCTTTGCCTGCATAACACCCACCATCCAACCTTCTCTTCCCCTTCCTTTTACCAGGGACAGAAGGGGCAATTTTTAAATTTTTTTTTTTTTTTTTTACAGGCCTGTCCATGCTGATTGCTCAAGTAATTATTTTCTCCTGGCTGTAACATAGTTGTTACATACTGCAGTTATGTGCAATAGATTAAACCTGTTGTAGCAAACAAACAAACTTTCCATCCTTTGGGCAAATTTGTACAATCCCTCCCACCTTTTCCCCACAGGGTGATAGGTTCACATCAGAGAACAAAAATCAAAGCACTGAAGGATGTCAGGTCCTCAGGAGCAACCAAGTCAGAAATTCTCCAGTGATTGTGGAAAGGGCAGACAGCTAGCTTTTCCTGCTGGCACTGATCCTTAAATTACTGCCTTAATTAAACATTTAGAGTTCTTACTCAGAGATGTGAGGATGTATTTCACACAGAGCTGTGCTGCAATCGAAGCAGAGGAGTCTCCTCCTGGCTTCCTGTGTTGTGGGCAACTTCATTCCCTGTCTCCTCCTCGTGGTTAGGGTTTGATTTGTTGATGCCTCTGCCCCTAAAAGTTCTCCCTCCTCACTGGAGCAAGTCCAGAGGAATCCACCAAGGGCATTAGAGGGATGGAGCAGCTCTGCTATGAGGAAAGGCTGGGAGAATTGGGATTGTTCACCCTGGAGAAGAGAAAGCTTTGGGGTGACCTCATTGTGGCCTTCCAGTGCCTGAAGGGAGCCCACAGGAAAATGGGGAGAGGCTTTACAAGGGCCTGGAGCTATGGAACAAGAGGGAATGGATTCAAACTGAAAGAGAGTAGAGTTAGATTGAATAGTAGGGAAAAATTCTTTACTGTGAGGGTGGGGAGGCCCTCACAGGGTGCACAGGGTGCCCAGAGAAGCTGTGGCTGCCCCTGGATCCCTGGAAGTGTCCAAGGCCAGGTTGGATGGGGTTTGGAGCAACCTAGGCTAGTGGAAGGTGTCCCTGCCTGTGGCAGGGGGAAAAACTGGATGATCCTTAAGATCCCTTCCAACCCAGGCCATTCCATGGTTCTATGATCCTTAACCTGCTTTTCTCCATGTCTAGAGCAAATCAAACCTTAACACTTTGTAATTCTTTTTCCTTTTCTATGAAGTTTCTTTGGCGACTTTTTGTCCTCATCTCATTTGTCTTGAGCCTCTGTCTTGCTAACATCTATGACAGTTCTTGAAAAACTTATTATGTCCCCATCAATTCCTCCCTTCACTGTGACACTTTGTAGCCACTGTAATAAAGACTGCAAAAGTGACCAGGGTCCAGAGGACAAATCCACACCAACAGTTCCTTGGGGTTTATTGGAAGGACATAAATAAACCAAAAATAAATGGCATCTTCTCAGCTGAGAGAGTGAAAAACTACCTTTTCCTCTGAGATTCAAACATTTGGTAACATAGGTTTTATTTTTATATATTCCTCTAATTATTAATCAAATTAAGCAAAAGGAACATCTTTTTTTGCTTTGGATTTGCATAGGAATTAGCCCAATAAAGTCTGGAATTTATGTCCTTCTGTGCAACAAATGCTGATTACAGTTTCTCTTCTCTAGAAGTAATGTATTTATATTTTCCCAAATTATCATTAGTGAAATATTATTGAACTCAAAAAAAAAAAAAATCATAGCCAAATTATGTTCTGCTAATGAATACACAGAGAGAGAGATTCAAATATTTCTCTTTTGTATCTCACAGCCCCACTGGAATCAGCCAGACATTTGATGTAACACCTCGTGAAATTTTATTTACATACCAGCAGGTATATCTATGCCATGTAATGTGAGAAAAGAGGGAAAATAGAAAAATTTATTGAACAGGTGTACAGCAGGAGGAGTGAGGCCTCTAACAGCTCTAAGAACCTGGGTCACACTGGATCTTAGAACTACTCAAGGTTTTCAAGTGCTAATGAAATTTCCCTACTAGAATTTATTCTTTTCAACTGTCAGGGACCAGGGACATTTTCATAAAAGTTTCTTCCTTGTGTTGTTTACAGCTACTTTTAGATCTTTCACATGGCTTTCAAATTTCAGAAAGAAGGTGGAGGGTAAACAAATATTTTTAAACTAGGTGTGATTTTTTTTTCCTTTTCTCTTTAGTCAGCTTTGTTAAATATATTCACTACATAATCTTGAAAGAGAGAAAGGAAAAAAAAAAAAAAAGAAAAGATCTATCTTGTTAATTCTGTTGAAATATATCAAACTTAGAGGGGTTTGAAAACACCCAGCAGAGCAAGAACATAAAAAAGAATCTTATAGCATTTGTGAAATGATAAAATCTAAATTCGCAAATTTGTTTTTTGGCTTGTATTGCAGTGGAAGAGGATTTTTTTTCAAAGTTCTTTCAAAGTAATTCACGTCATGATCAGTGTCTTGACTTGTGCCATCTTTGAACTCATGCAATGTAAGGAATGGCATCTTAAGATCTCAGCTCCTGTTTTACCAGTCATGCTGCACACATTGCTTTGATCTCAACCAAATTTAGCTGAACTTTCCAGCAAAACCAGGACAGAACCCATCCAATTGCATGAAAATTTTAGTCTTCTCAACCTAATTAAGGAAGAGGCAGAGAAAAGCAACCTCTTGGAGAAATATTTGGATAAATAATGACACCAAATACTCAGTAGAAATTATTGGGCTGTAGCCAGTCCTTTTCTTAGTAAAACCCTCTCTACAGCTAAATCAATTAAGTTTGGTTTTTTGTTTTTTTTTTTTAATATTGAGGGAAGTGTTTTGTCACTAGTGAATTTCTTTTATGGCATCTTGTTCTTATCTACAGGGTACCCACCTATCTCTGTTTCTGTAATTGAACTTTCCTCCAAAGTTCATTGCCTTCCAATTTTTCCCTGCTATCAGTGTAAATTTACTTCAGAAATGATTCTTACCTCTTCCAGCTCTCCTTTCTGTATATGAAAGAGGCTTATTCTTCTGTTTGGTGGTTACTTTCTTGCCTCCTGGGACTCCTTTCAAAACCTTGCCTACAAAAATGCAGGATGAGGAGAACTCAGCTTCAGTTTCTTTCCATTTGAAAAAAAAAAAAAAAAAAAAAAAAAAAACAAACCAAAAAAGCCCACCAAACCAAAACAACAACCCAAAAACCAAACAACCAAAACTGCCTGCATTTACTCCTAACCACAATTAATTTTAAAAACATAACAGGAAAATCACACAGCCTGACTCCATCTTTCTCAGGGCAGCCCACTGCAGGTTGAGGTTAGCCCAAAACAATGCAAGTCTGCTCATAAAAAAACCCTTTGTCACCTCACCAGGTTTAATTCCAGAAGCCCTACACTTTTCTCACCTATGGGAACTCCCATCTCACTTTCAGACCACGATCTCAAAATGATTTAACAACATTGGGAGATTTGTTGTCAGTATTCCCACTCCCCTGTAAATTACTGGCTTTGGAGAGCAACGTGGGACCTTGACACTGATCCCTCTCTCCCTTCAATTGTCAGAAATGAGTTTAACCTGGTGGAATTGCATTAGCAGGAAACCAGATAATAGCCCTAACTCAATAAAGCACATTATTTGTTTACTTTTAATCTGGTGGCAGTCCCATTGAAGTTAGCCAGCCTTGAGTATATTCCAGAACAGGAATGTTTTTTGAGTGAGGATTGGAATGTAAAGGTGTTTAGCCTGAATACTTCCCATCTAATCTAATACAGAAGCATGTATTCAAGGAATAATTGCTTCTGTATTAGAAGGAATAATATAGGAATAATTATAATTCCTGTTTATAATTCAGGAACCTGTGATATAGGACAGAGAGAGAAATACTTGGCATGAATAACTTCACTGATATACCTGTTATAGAGGGCTTTCTTAAAAACAGAGAATAATATAAAATGGCCAAATTCCCAGGCACTGTCAAAGGGGGAGCAATGAAAAAGCAGATTCCAAGTTAAGAAAATTGTGTAAAATTTGTAGATATTCACTCTGGATTTGGACTGTTGATATACACACAAGTAGATCTCCCCTGTAGCAAGACTTAAATGGTTTATTCAGCAGCTGCCCCTTGATCCCCCCTCTCCCCTGCTCTCATGTGCAAACAAATCCCAGTCGACTCCCAGACCCCACAGAAACTCCTGCATTTGGCTTTGATCTTTCTGATCAGCTGTCAACCTGCAGATGCCCTGGTCTCTCTAGAATCTGAGCAAAAATAACAGTCTGAAGAAAATCTCAGTCTTCATTAGTTATTCCTGATCAATTTTAAATTCCTCTAACTTTATGCCTAAATGAAGGGACAATTATTATCAAACTAAGACCCCCACAGACAGGAACTTCCACCCCCAGGCTGATCAGTCTGTCTTGAAAAAAAAGACTCATGGTAATTCCATAAAAGCATCAACTCACATGAAAAACTTAATTTTAAACCACCTCAGCTAAACACAGCTGACTGGCTTATCTCTATAACTACTAAGACTATAATAAATTGGCAGTAATTTTCGTGGGTGTCCAAATAATGGGATGTAATGAAGAGACTAGAACGATGCAAAAACTGTTACATCCTATTTTGACTAAATACAGTCTCAAGACAGATTACCAAATTAAAAGAAAAATATTTTGATTGCATTCTATGTGATCAAGATTTTGTCTGATTTGGAAACAGCAAGCAGTTAAACTACATCACTGAAAAGATAATTTGTGAAGGACCTCTGAAATAATATGCACACAGAAAACCCAAAAGCCTTCAAAGAAGATAAAAGATTTTTCAAGTCTGTTTTTGAAGCAGAGAAAACAAGAATATATTTATACAGCTGATAGAAAAACAAAAAGGTGTGATGGTTCAGAAGTTAAAATCACAGGGTGTTTTTTTTTTAATAGCAAATGTTTAAAAGCACAACTGAGTCTTTACAATTGTAGAGGTTTTTATTTCTTTTAGGATAAGTGGAGGATGGGTTGGGCTTGGCCTTACAACTTTTAAGACAGGTTAAGTTCTCTGCACCTCAACAGGCTTGCTCTATGATTTACTTTCAGGCCTTATGCCCTGTGTCTTAATGCCCTGCTTCTAAAATAAAGGAAATGTTTTTTTTTCTTCCTCCCAGAATTTCAGGGAGGATCAATATATTAAGGATGCAAGACATTCAGATATGGAGGTGATGTGAACTGTGCATCTCCGAGATGGATGGCTGCTGAATGGAAGCCAAACCCTCAGTTTTCAGAATCTCAGTCAGATTTATTATTCTGGTCCTTACACAGGGGAGAGCTGCATAAAGAAAATGTGACCTTGAGATTCTGTGTCTCTTGTTTTGATTGCCTCAGTGCCCAGTAAAAAAACCTCTGTAGATTGACCCAAACCTGCTCAATTTTCTGCTTCATTTTGGGGTCCCAAAAAGTGACCAGGCTCTGGCCAATACCTTCTTGCACTGTTGGTTAAAAGGGAAGGAAAAGTATCATCCTCTTAATCTTGTACCTTGTCCTGATGTGATGGCTGAGACTGGAACCCCAAGTGCACTTTGGTGATATTCCAGGTCTATACAAGACTGACAATCCCACCCAGGAGAGAACTGTGTCACTTACACATTAAAGTGTCACTCTTCATATATCAGTAACTGTCTCATGCCTTTTCCTCTCAGTTCCTTAAGAGATACAAAAAACACATTTCAAGAGAAATTCTCTCTTTCCTTCAATCCCACCTGCCTGATGCATCAAGATATTCCAGCAAAGACCACTGCAAATGCAGACAAATGGAACAAACTTGTGACAAAACAGAGCTGGATATGGTCCTCCTTGGCTTAGCTTTTTCACTGCATTTCAAAATGTTAAAGCAAGTCTACCAATACAACCTACCAAAATCAAAACATGTCTGATGCAAGATAAAATCAACAAAAAAAATCTCTTTAGAGTTAGAGAACTATTGTAGCTGAGTAAGGACTCAGAAAGCAGAATCCAGATCAGTGTTGCCTAAACAGATAAAGTGGATGGGGGGGATGCAAAAATCCATACTTGGAAATTGAGAAATATGGCAAGAAGCAGCAATCAAGAACAAATCAGAGAGGGCAAGGTGCTAGAAGTCCAGGTTTTATACTCCTCATTTTAACATGAAGAGGGATTAGGAAGTGTTATTACTTCCCTTCTGTTCATTCACAGAACACAGCTAAAATAGGAGAGAGGATTATTTTTTTTTTTTAGCGCTGAATGAACAGAAGCTATGGAAACTGAGGAGAAGTAGGGTACAGCATTCGTTTTGTCATAATTAAACACTTTTCAATCTCACACTGAGGGCAGAGTTCATCTGGTTTGATAGAAATACTGCCAGACAAAAGAGAAAAGGAAGGAGTCTAAATGGCTGAAATCTCAACTAATTCAGCAGGAGTGGTTATGAGATTCATGTTCTTCATGCAACAGCAAAGGTATTCAGTGTTTATTGATTCACTTGACCAAGAATTATGTTACACTCAAAACAAATAAGATATCAGGGAAAGCAGCACATTATTTCCTGCTATTCATGCATAAGCAGTTCAAGAGTTCTCACAAAGCCTTAATATAAGATAACTTAAGCACTAAAATAATATAGAAAATATTTTATTGTTTGGATTAGCCAGTTTGACCACTAGACCATTTATACAACAAAAACATATAAATTGCACCAAAGAATTACCAAGGTCACAACAATCATATAATGGACTCCGGTGTGCACTATATTTTCTAATTATATAAGTTTATGTTAATTCTCTTCTGTTTCTTTCCATAGAGAGGAGAACACTCAATCTCCTCCTGAATTCTTCAGTGCTTATTACTATAGTAACCAAATGCTTCAAAAACATTAATTAATTTTCAAAATATCTCTGTGGAAAATTAAATCCATCTGGACATGGTCCTGGAAAATGTTTTAAAAGGACCCTTCTTGAGCAGGTGGTTGGACCAGATGATCTCCAGAGGTCTCTTCCAACCTCAGCCATTCTGAGATTTTGTGAAAAATAACATTGTCCTCATTTTATTGAAAGGGAGCAGAGGTAGAGGGTGATTAAGACTGCTTTTTTTTGCATCTCCCTTTCAAAACACATTTGTATAATATTTTAAGCATATTTGCATTTGTCTCTTCAAAGAAAAGCTCTTTCCATCTTTAGTTTAGTATTTTTGCACATGAGACACAGAGTTTTCCTTGAGTATCAAAGAATTTATAGTCTCAATACTGAACCAGCACTTTAGGATCAATCAGTCACAGATCTTTTATTTTTCTCTCCTGCTTTCTCATTATCAGGATGCTCATCCTTATTTGTTGATCTCCAAACCTCAAGTTATAATCCTATCAAGCTGCTTTCATGAGACAGTTTTCCCTAAATTAGCATGCCTACATTTGTATTTAGTGTGGGGGGAAAAGGCAGACACTTCTGTGGCTGTCCTTCCTTCTCCAAAACCTGCCCCAAAAAATTTAGGTCAGAGAAGTCAACAAGAATATAAAGCTTCAGCTCAAAACCAGACTGAATCTTGTAAAGTCACAAAAAATTGAACAGACAGATTTACAACAAGGAGAGTCAGGAAACAATATCATTGAATCTGATGCAGACAGAAGAAGTTTAATTCACCAGGCATTTAACTACAGCAGTGTCATAGTAGTCTTTTCCCCAGTTAGGTTTAGGTGACTCTAAATTAAGATGAGATTTTGTACCAGCTGAGCTTTGAAGGTAAAGAGAAGCTTCAGGGTATGAGTTTTTGCCTAAAGCTTGGATTCTCTACCTGGAATTTTGGGGGCTTTAATAACTTTATCTTGCTGGACATCACAGCTGAAATAATTGTGGTATTACACCAAGAAATTCAGAGACTTCAGCAGAGAAATTCAGAGACTTCTGCCTGGGAAAAGCCTCCAGCCAAAGGTGGGAGTCACAAACCCAGCAACAAACCCCGTGCAAAGCAAGCTCCAGGGCTGGGCTGGCTTTTTCCAGCTAGGAAGAACTTTGCAGGTAGCTGGGTCTCAGCTCAGTGCCATGCAACTGCAGTCATTTGGCAGGCAGCAAACCACATCAAATTAGCCCCACTGAGTCCAAATCATAAAACAAACCCTCAGAAACCTCGGAGATTAGCCATCACAAACTTCTAATTTTGTTATTTATTGCAACAACAGCCAAATAATCACGTACTTGGGAGCCTAGCTGGCATACTAGTGGGTTTTTTAAAAAATTATGCTGGTGCCAGGCTGAAAATACAAAAGTAACAGGATGAAAAAGTTGATTTTTTCCTACTTAAATTCTTGTTTTTCTTTGTTGAACTTTCCAGAAACTCCCTGGTGATTATCCAACACTACTCCTTGGTTAGAACCATGTGAACTTCCAGCAGGTCTGCCAACTTCACTGGGAGCTGAAGGGCAATTCCACCTACTTTAACACTTCTCTTCACGTGCTGCTCTTAGCTAAGGCAGGCAGGCAATGTCTGTGCAGACAACCTGGTAGAATTCAGCAACTGAAGCAGAGACAGCTGAGAAGATCCTCAATATTGCCTCAAAGTGCAATTTTTAGTAATAGTGCCAGCAGAATAATTACATCTGAGGGGAGTCTGAGAAGCAGGACCAAGAGAAATAGATATGGCTGCAGGAGGAGGAGAGAAATACAGAATAAAATCCTGTCTTTGGACTGTTTTACCCCAAACTGTGTGGAACATGTACTTTTCTCTGGCAGGAGATTCTCTATGGCACCTTTTCTTCCTCCATTGTCACAGGTGAACAAAAACATGAAGAGGAGGAGGAAAAAGAGCTTGCATCTTGCAGGAAAGTTAGCATTAAAGGAGGTAAATATTTGATTCCTTTGCAGAGTGGTACATGCACTGTTGGCTGGCTTTTCTTTCTCCCATGTTCTCATCCCTTTTTCATTGAGGCCACCCCATGTCTGTCTAACACTCCTCAGGGAATGCTGCTCAGTTCACGTTGTTTCCTTTTCCTTGAAGTTATTCCTCTGTCAAAAATGCCATTTTTGCACCTTTAGCCTTTGCTCTTTACCATGACCAGCCCTTCTCTATTCACACTCTCCCTTTCTTATTTTGGTGAAAATTCCTCAGTGCAAGTTTTGTGGGTGTCTCTGGGTTTGCACAACATTCAGCACCATTTACTGTGCTTTTAATGGCAATTATAACACAACAAAATACACAAGCCATAAAAGGGGTGTGTATGTCAAGTTTGAAAGTATGAACAGTTCTAGATGAAAAGTCTTCAGGCTTGTTCAGTCTTGAAAAGAAATTCAGCATGGAATTTTATACATTAATTAGGACAGAAATAAATATTTGAAGTAGGATTCCCCCTTTTTTTTTTTCTTTTTTTCAGACTGGCCATGATGATGAAAAAAAAATCTTTCTTCTTTTACTGTGCAAAATTAGAGCTAAATCCAGGCTAAGCCTGTTTACTTTCTTGAAATCCCATATAAATATATGATACTGCAAAGGCCTGAGGCTCAAAACTTCTTTAAAAAGACAAAAATTTTCAGAAATTACATGGAAAGTGAGTGTAGTTTCCACAGATTAAAAATTGTAATGAATCAGGTGAATGTGTTTGTACCATCTTGATGGTACATTGTCATATATGTGTTCTGTGATTGCATTTTAGGAAACCCTTGGGAGACAGGCTAATTTTATTATTCCCATTTTATAAGGAGGATTGAGATACAGAAAGAAGGATCTGACATCAATTCTTAAAATCTGCAGTAAGGTCAAAAACTGGCACATTCCTACTGTTCCAAACATAAGATTGTGCTCCCAGTACAAATTGCTAGACAAGAACCTTTTTCAGAAAGTACTAATTAATTAGGCACTACTGTGGATGTTGTTTTAATGTGTTACAGATGCTTGGATAATGTACAAACCAGGTTTCATGGCCTTCACAAAACAGATGACCAGTTGTAGAGAACTTCATAAGAACATTTAATATCTTAGATATGATGAGATTTTTTTTCATGCAGTTTTTCATATAGCAAAGCTAAGGATAAAAAGAGATTTAATTTTCTTTCTCCTCTAATGTGCCATTATAATTTATTTAATTGTGCAAACATATATGCAGAAATATAATATATATGAATGTGAAAAAGAACTCTGTGGCACCATAGAATATTAATGTACCCTGCAGCTTTTTTACTACTTAGCTCTGAATTGTACCTAGAGAGGCACTGAGATTACTGATGCAGAAAGCAGCATTTTCTCAAGGTAGGTCTATTGTTTTATAGTCCAGCAGTATGCCTGCCATTGTCACCAGGTACAGGGCATTTCTGCCATCTGCAACAGTGTTTTGTCCTTAAATAAAATCTGTTCACAGCTCTGGTACAAATATCAAAATACTACTCCCATTTAGGGTTTTATGTGGTGGCCACAGCTGTGTCCAAAGCACAGAATAGGAGATTATTCAGGTTATTTGCTCTTCTGAGATCTTCCAGGTGTCCTTTTAGCTACTTCATATACTGAAAATTCCCAAATAAATCTCTGTATAATATCAGTTTAACCACTACAGTATTTTAGAGCAGGCTCATAGCTGTGTGAGCTGAAACTGGGGAGGTTGAGACAATCATCTCCTCCTGTTGCTGTTGTGAGAAGTGAGAGTAGGAGACATCAGAAGATTCATCAACCCATATGTGTCAGATCTGCTGAAGTTTTATAATGGATTGGGCTTGGCAGAGATCCTCCTCTTGGTTTGCACTTGGAGAGGTGAAGTATCAGTTCTGCTGTTTGGCAGAGAACAAGAGCACTCATGGGTAGAGAAAAAAGGAAGGAAATTTCCCAAAGTGGAGGAGACAAGACATATGTGTGTCATTTCTGTATTTTGCCCTGCTTAGTTGCTGCACAGAAAAATGGATGGAGCAAAAGGATAACCAAGAAAAGACTTCTCCTTCAGGCTGGGGACACAGGGGAGTGTCTCTCCTGGAGTCTGCAGCTGAGCAGATATTCCAGAGATCCCTCTTGCTGCTGGAATGTCGAGTGTAGGACCAGCACAGCAATTAGGTGTCAAGAGTCATAAGCAGATCCAACTGCATTCAGGAAGAGAAAGCAAATCTCTAAGTCTTTAGACTTAAGAGCTTTAAATAGTGAATAGATAAGTATTAGGGAATATATATATAGACATATATATATATATATATATATGTTAATCCTCCACATTTCTTAAGGAGCTTTCCTTGATGCCATGCATGAAATAACTGCCTACTGTACAATATNTTCTGCCATCTGCAACAGTGTTTTGTCCTTAAATAAAATCTGTTCACAGCTCTGGTACAAATATCAAAATACTACTCCCATTTAGGGTTTTATGTGGTGGCCACAGCTGTGTCCAAAGCACAGAATAGGAGATTATTCAGGTTATTTGCTCTTCTGAGATCTTCCAGGTGTCCTTTTAGCTACTTCATATACTGAAAATTCCCAAATAAATCTCTGTATAATATCAGTTTAACCACTACAGTATTTTAGAGCAGGCTCATAGCTGTGTGAGCTGAAACTGGGGAGGTTGAGACAATCATCTCCTCCTGTTGCTGTTGTGAGAAGTGAGAGTAGGAGACATCAGAAGATTCATCAACCCATATGTGTCAGATCTGCTGAAGTTTTATAATGGATTGGGCTTGGCAGAGATCCTCCTCTTGGTTTGCACTTGGAGAGGTGAAGTATCAGTTCTGCTGTTTGGCAGAGAACAAGAGCACTCATGGGTAGAGAAAAAAGGAAGGAAATTTCCCAAAGTGGAGGAGACAAGACATATGTGTGTCATTTCTGTATTTTGCCCTGCTTAGTTGCTGCACAGAAAAATGGATGGAGCAAAAGGATAACCAAGAAAAGACTTCTCCTTCAGGCTGGGGACACAGGGGAGTGTCTCTCCTGGAGTCTGCAGCTGAGCAGATATTCCAGAGATCCCTCTTGCTGCTGGAATGTCGAGTGTAGGACCAGCACAGCAATTAGGTGTCAAGAGTCATAAGCAGATCCAACTGCATTCAGGAAGAGAAAGCAAATCTCTAAGTCTTTAGACTTAAGAGCTTTAAATAGTGAATAGATAAGTATTAGGGAATATATATATAGACATATATATATATATATATATATATGTTAATCCTCCACATTTCTTAAGGAGCTTTCCTTGATGCCATGCATGAAATAACTGCCTACTGTACAATATTCTGCATTATCTGCCAGCCACCAGCAAGCACAAGATGCTGAAGGAAATTAAACTTCAGTTGCAGAATGATGAAAATTTCTGCTTTTCAATGAATAGTCTGATGGAAAGGTGTGTTCCATAAAGAGCAATTTAAATAATACAGACCTTGAATTTTAGTCACGAGTATTCAAGTACCCATGTTTGAGCATTGTGGGCTAAACCAGGTGAAGATTGAACCCACATATGATTATGAAATAATCCTTTTTTCTGAAGTTTGGGATTAAAGAAGAAAGATCTCCTTATATCTTGAGCGGAGAAATTATTGTTCCATTCAAGTAATCTAAATAGGAGGGTGCAATTTTAATTATTATAACAGGATGTAAATGCAGGAAAACTGAATAGCTGATTATTCACAAAATTATTGTGCAATTCTTGTACAAATAAAATGAATCAAACTGTGTTTTGTGGTTTGAAAGTTTAGGCAATACTAATGCAGTCAGTATATTTCTGATGTGAATCTCATTCAATAGTCAAGCGAGTTCCAATCAACTTTCTCACAGAACCTGCATGTACAAATTTTAACTGGCAAATTAGATAGATGTCATCTGTTGGCTCTTTTGGGAAATAAGAAATCCCTCTATAAGATCATCAAATTAGTTTTCATCAATTGTATGAAATGATATTAAGTAATACCAGGCTATGTTTTATTTATTTGAAAGTCTGCATCGGGAGCTGATGAGTTCAAATCCAACAAAACAATCCCAAGGGTGATTTTTATGAAAATGTCTGTCTCAAACCACGGAGTGAATGTGACACTTCTGAGTGACTGGAGCACTCACACATGACCTCTGCCACTGATTAGGGTTTACATTCCAGCTGAACCACAGGAAAAAAGAGAGGCCTGGAGGCACCAGCAGGTGTAACCTCCAGCTCCTGGGTGGGGAGCACTAGATTCCATCTGAAACCGGCTGATGAGGGAGATCTCCACCCCCCAGTAAGAAATAACAAGGGGTTATTTCAGCAGGGGAAAGAAATTAAAATGGAGAATGAACTAATGGCTTTCTCATCATGGTCCTTTCAGATCATTCCTGAAGTTTTTAGATCATTTCAGATCATTCCTTGCAGATCTTGCCAGTGAGTTTTTGCACTGTAGAGAACCACTTGGAAAACTCCTGAATGCTTCACTACAAATTGGTCAAAACCTGGTATTTTTGCCACCTCAGTCAGAATCCTTGACTATCTGAACAGAAAAAAGTTTTCAAGACTCACATGCAAACCTAATACCTTTTACCAAATTCCATGATTGTAAGATATACAAACACATTTGCCAAATCAAAGTTATCTATTCCAGAAATAGTTATATGACATTCAGAGTTATTTTTGTGTAGAGGTGGAGTGAAATTGGAGTTCTGAGAACTGCAGTAATCAGTTATAAATGAGAAGAAAACTCCACAAATTAAGACACCAAATCTAACTAGGTAAATAAACTGTTTTCCAGTGGTGTGACTAAACCACTTGGGAACTGAAAAGTATTGATTTATTTTGTGGTCATACACCTAAAATTAATTTTGTTTTCCGACTTTCCATATGTTAAACATTCTCTTAAAATTAACTGTTAATTATTAATATAAATTTATTTTCATTTTTGTGCCAATTGGGGATTTTTACATTCTTTTATAAACTTATTTAAAATTACTCGGTTTCAATCTGGACTCAAAATTACTTTAGTTTTAGCCTATCTGTAATACTCATTAAGGCAAACCAAATGAAAATTAATTTACCAACCGAAAAAAACCCACCTGATCATATTCCTAATAAATTCTTGTGGGTTTTTCTAAAGCAAATAGAATCATAAAATGCTTTGGTTTGGAAGGGACCTTAAAGGTCATCTGTTTCCATCCCCCTGCCATGGGCAGGGATGCCACCCACTGGACCAAGCTGCTGATCCTCCATCCCTGGGCATTTCCAGGGATGGGGTAAATTTGGTGCCATGCAGGCAGTGGGAAAGGCAGGTACCTCCAAAGGACAAACTGCAGCTGACACAGGTAGTCCAGACCCTCAACATGGGTCAGAGCAGCTTGAGGGGATGCTGTTACAGCCTAACTTCCATGGAACATGGGCAGCAGAAGGAGGAATCTCTCTCATGTGATGCATTTCAAAATTCCCTCTGCACTGATCTGAGAAGACGCATTCAGGAAATTGGTTTTTAGGGTTTAAATAACATCTCTGTTTTTCAGAGTTTAAATAACATCTCTCTGCACCCTCAGCAGCAGTGCTTCTGGGTCATTTCAGCATCTGACACCACTCATGGCCCTCTAAGCCCCAAGCAATGCCAAAGAACAGCCATGCCTTTTGCACCACCCATAAAATCCATGATTCCCTAAGGGTTTAGAGGTGAGGAATGTCCTTCTGCAATCCTGCTTCCATGGGATCCTGAGTGCAGGGAACTGTCCACAGGACTGGGCTCAGAGGTGATACCTTAGGTTTTAAGTTTTTCTGTTCTGCTTTGGTGTGCAGCTTTAGCTTTATATTAAGTGTTACTGGGATCTTTTCACAGGGTGGTGAAGACAAAACAATCCTGTTCTAGCTGGAGACTCAAGGACAATCTCTTCAAACTTCAGGCCCAATGCATAAACAACATGAAAAGAAGAGGGTGGGCAAGCAAGCAAGGAGGATGAGACTTCATAATTTGAAGCTATTAATTGGAGAGTTAAATCCTATATGCAAATGGACTAAAACTTATAAAAATGTGAGAATCTTGTGACCAAGCCCTGTTTTGCTTCCATCTTGGAGCCATCTGGGCAGAGCCACGACTGTGGCTCTGGTACTGCCAAGGTGTGGCCTTTGAAGGCACTGCAATAAATATCAATAAATATCTATAAATACCCACTTTATTCCTCTTAACTCCCTCTAGCCTCTGTTCCAGCTCCTTAAGGCATCAAAGGGACAGAGAAGAGGGGAAGGTGAGAGAGGGGGCAGGAAGGGGAGGGAGAACCCACTGGTGTCACGAGAGAAACACCCAGTGGGTTGTGTTCATCTTCCAAGAGTTCACTTCACTTGTTCTACTTCTACTTAATGCCATTCCCACACAGAAAAATGATATTCACTGTGAACATAATGAATGCATGTCGAGAGCTAAGTATAAGTAAACATATAAGGGTTTTGTTTTTTTTTTCTAAAGATACAGCAAAAATCACACAAACAGTGCAATAACTGGGAAAACAAGAGCTATAAGAGGAAATTCTAAAATACAGTTAATCCAAATGTTGCTATTTTTTGCAAAAATATTGGGCGTACAGCACATAAAGAGAGTTCCTCAAATAACTTCAATGCTTTTCTGACAATATTCTAAAGGGGAGTGACAAATAAACCACCTTTAAAATAGTATATATCTGGGACAACTGATAATATGTAGCAGAAAATACAATCTTCTTGTTACCAAATTGTATTACTGTAGCCTAAATTCTTCCCGGAGATGTGACTGCTGAAGTTACAATGGTTTGTTTTAAAATATGTAGTCTGTGTGTATAGTTATTAATTATTTTGTAGGAAATTACAGATGTATGCTGACTCTTCTGTTCAATAGCCTGTGATATATAATCCATCTATATATGGTTAAATAAATCACAAAAATCCAACTTCAATGAAAATATATAGATGTACATATAAATATGTGTATAAAATGTCTTGTATAGATAGACAGAATACTGCTTGCTAAATAGAGACTTAGTTCAGAGACAGATTTGATATTTTAGTCTTATCTTCCTGCATAAGGCCTAGGAAGATAAATTTGATGCTATCTTCAGCTGGATTTAGAAAGACTCAAAGAATTGTTCTGGCATAACCCTTAAAGCTTAACTGTGTGTAACAACTTCATATTCTTCACTTTGGCAAAAGTTACTTCTGCTTGCATGGATTTAGTGACACAGCAAAATGTCACTGATTCTTCTGCTTGTATAAAGATCCAACATTTCAGAGAGAAAATGTGGCTGTGCTGGAGTCAGAATGAATTTTGCAGTACTTAAGCTTTATTCCTTGCATTTTCAAGTTAGGGCTGAAGACAAATGGCCGAAGCTTCTGACTAAGCCCTGGCTCTTTAGTACTACTAAAGAAGTACTGATAGAATTTGCAAATACTTCAGAACATCATACCTTACACAGAGAAAGGAGTGGGTCCACTGGTAAAAAGATTCATCTTAGGAAACAGGTTTAAGCTCAGTGAAGCATACTGAAATTTTTCTAATGATTTTAAGTTATTTATCTTATGTAAGTTTTGGGTTCAATGGTATGATCTTAAAAAATTCCTGACTATGTTTGACCCCAGAGGTGTGAAAAGATACATCACATTTCTCAAACAATTTCACTAAGAAAAAAACTGTGCACATCAGAAAGGCCAAAACATTTTTGTTTGACATACTGAGAGCAAACTATCCTCACTTTTGCATGGTGAAATGATATCCCTTTCCACTACACCCACAATCAGCATGAATCAGTTTAAAAGAGGCTGCACACAACCAGATTTTTGGAGGGGGTCAAATGAAACTGAAACAGTTTGGGTTTTTTGCACATCTCCATGTATGAGCTGCATATTCAGCTGACACTGAGCAGCACGTTCAGCAGGAGAAAGAAGCTAAAATGCAGAAAGAAAGAATTACTTTCTCATCATGGTCCTTCCAGATCATTCTTGAAGTACACTGAAGCTTTCACTGCCATTGTCTATAGAGTACTTGCCTGCTTTGTCATTAAATGGGTGAATCAATCATCACAGATCCTGAATTCACTGAAAAAATATTGGTTAGTGGAGCTGTGCCAGCTCAGGAAAAAATGGCCCATTGACTTCTCCCTCTCAGTGACAAAGGGAAATGTTCTTTCAGTAAAAGGCAGAATTGATGGCCTTTTCTTGTTGATTATAAAGGTCAAAAGGCTGAAGGAAAAATACAGCAACTGGACAGAGAAAAACTATCTTGGCTGAAGAGCCCATGAACTGCCAGTGGCACCAAATGTTTTGCTTTCGTTTGCATTGGCACCCTCAGTGAGGTTCACTGACCATCCCTCCATCCTTATTCACCCCATCACCATAAAAATATAATAATGGTGCTCAGTCACCTCTTGCTACAAATACAATTCTAATTTTGGGAGCCTCATTCTGATCCTTTGGATCAACAAAACATCCACAGCTCATTTCCATACACCAGTGCAGAGGTGCAGAAGCAGGAGGCCCATTTCCCAGTCTGACAGGCTGGGATTTACTGCTGTGGTGGATATAGAGTCACAGAATGGTTTGGGTTGGAAGGGACCCTAAAGCTCATCTCATTCCACCCCTGCCATGGGCAGGGACACCTTCCACTAGCCCAGGTTGCTCCAAGCCCTGTCCAAACTGGCCTAGGACAGTTCCCAAGATCCAGAGGCAGCCACAGCTTCTCTGGGCACCCTGTGCCAGGGCCTTCTCACCCTCACAGGGAACAGCTTCTCCCTTACATCCAATCTAAATCTAACCTCCTTTTCTTAAAGCCCTTGCCCCTTGTCCTCCCACATACCTAGGAAATATACATTGTCCTTCTGGTACATGGAGATAATTTAATTGGGCCTCTGTGTTCCAAACTGAAGCAGGCAGTACATCTCCCAGAGCAGCAGTACACACATGCTGGTAGCCCATCTAAGACTGTATATTTTTAAAAATATGTTGTGGAGCTTTTATCAGTTGTTTCCTTTCACATCCAGCTGCTTGATCTCTCTCCAGTGCTAGTCCTGTGCAGAAAGCCCTGTTCCATCCCAGCCAGGCTTCCTGGGAGCACAGAAACCAATCTTCTTAGGCAAATCAGTTTATGTGCAACTCTAAGCATGTGCTAATTTGAGCTGATTTACTGATGCCAGCATCCCGCCCAGTGTGTGACAGCAGCTGCCCTGCTTTAAAGGATTCATAATCTGCCAGTGGGGGTAAACCACTCTGCATCCTGACATCCCTTCTCTTTTCCAGGTGCTTTCTTTTGTGCCAATTCTTGGGCTCCCTCATCTCAAGGACCACAACTCTGTCTAGCCTGGAGCAGCTCTCCTGGGGGAGCTTGGAAAGCCTGTTGGCACTCATCTCCCACTCCCCCAGCACCCACACAGGGTCAGGCACAACAGAGCCCTCTGTGTCTGAACAACTTTTCTATTCATTTTTCTTCCCTTGGGAGTTCACAGCTTGAGTAAGAGCTTATCTTTCATCTGGATGAAAAGAATTCCATCTGAATTTAGCAGCTTTTCTTACATCCAGCTTGTACTAGGGGGTTTGATCCAAAAACCTATGGCAGCTTTTCCAGTTTTTTCAAAGTGATTTGGATTGGGCTTTTAGCAACAGGATTCTCTTCTGATGAACATAATTGTCCCACAGAGGATGATAAGGTGCATGCAGCCAAATCATCCCAGGCTGTCCCTGCCACTCACAAGTTAAGCTAGGTGGCCCTGAGAGTACATCTAAGAGAATGACAAGTGTAATGCATAATTATTTCCAAGTGCTGTCATATTGCAACCTACAGAAGGGTTACTTGATTGACCCTAGGTAAAAAAAAAAACCAGTGATTGATTGTGTGTTCTGATTCGGTGTGTCCTGACCCAGTAATTTCTGTCAGTAACTTCTTGGTTCCACTAGGCTGCAGGAACCCCTAAGTAGAAACAAGGATTCATTCAGCTCATGCCATTCAGCCTTATTGTAAAATCCATCAGTATTTATGAGTATTATCCTGGAGATAAAGTGTCTCTGAAAGTTACTGCACACTGAACAAGTAAGCTTTGATTCAAAGACAATTTCTAAAGACAGACTTACACATTCAAATATTTTTCTTTACTTCAGGAAGATCAGTTGGCTGCTGGTTTTCTTGGCATATGAAGCCAAAGAGAGAAAAGCACATTAAACTTTATATTCATGCACAGGATGGCTTCCAGTCTTAACATTTGGGTGCTTCAGGCCATAGCTCTGCATCATGGAATAATCACAGAATGGTTTGGGTTGGAAGAGATCTAAAAGCCTACCCTGTTCCACTCCCTGCCATGGGCAGGGAAACCTTCCACCATCCCAGGTTGCTCCAAGCCCCATCCAACCTGGCCTTGGACACTTCCAGGGATCCATTGGCAGCCACAGCTTCTCTGGGTACCCTGTGCCAGGGCCTCCCCACCCTCACAGAAAAGATTTCTTCCCAATCCACCCTCTTTCATTTCTAGATGAAACCTTATAGAGGAACAACTGAGGGAGCTGAGGTTGTTTGGCCTGGAGAAAAGGAGACTCAGGGGTGCCCTCATCACTCTCTACAACTCCTGAAGGGTGGCTGTGCTCAGCTGGGGTTGGGCTCTTTCTCCAGGCAGCACTGACAGAACCAGAGGACACAGTCTCAACCTTCATAGGTTGGATATTAGGAAAAAGTTTTTTACAGAAAGGGTGATAAAGTTTTGGAATGGTCTGTCCAGGGAGGTGGTGGAATCACCATCCCTGGATGTGTTTAATAAAACCTGGATGTGGCACTGGGTGCCAGGGTTTAGTTGAGGTGTTGGGGCTGGGTTGGACTTGATGATCTTGAAGGTCTCTTCCAACCTGGTCATTCTGGGAATTCTGTGAATTCTTTGAATCAATGGCTTCTTGACATAGTCAATTTGTTAAAGATTATGGTATCCATTAGAATAAAAGGAACCACATAAACATAACTAATTTTTAAAGAAGAAATTATTTTTCTTTTAAATTAATTCTACTTATTTCTTAAAAAAAATTAATACCAATGAGAACTATAATTAGGTTATTCAGCCACAGGACTAGTTGATCTAGATTATAAATGTTCAGTCCTTTCAAGGGACATGTATTCCCTTTGGTTTACTCTCTACTGAATTTCCTTCATATATGAAATCTACTTTGAAGAGACCCTGGCCCTAGAGAACACTAGGCAATGTGCTTGATGGGAAAGTGTCATGTATCAAGTATTAGTAAGTTCTGACATGAATTCCTTCAACAAGTTGAAAAGGGGAATACAAATCAAAGAGCAACCATGGCTTCTTCCAAGAGGAGGAAAGCTGAGTGTGCTGAGGACATCTGAAAATTAGTCCTGTCATATCCTACTTCACAGAGCCCTCTAGCAAATCATATTTCCCATTGCATAGTACCTTAAGGCTCCTGTGATTCTTTATTGAATCAAAGGCATTCTGACCAGATCTTTGTGGGTGTCTGTCCAATGGGGCACAGCAGAAGAGATTTTTCAGAAGTATCTGCATCTTGCTGTATGATAGAAGGAGCAATATTAAAGTACCTGACAAACATGGCTATCTCCCTGCTTTTTTTCACATTTCTAGATCCCTGTTTCTACCTCCAGGCACCCAAACCCGTTGACAATTCAGGTAATTTGCAATTGCAAATAGAAAACAACATAATAGACAATATCTCTGTGTGCTGTAACTACAAAGATACAGGCACAGACCTAAATTCCATTCATCCTCAAGTTTAGGTCACCCAGAGCATAAATTGCATGGCACAAACTCTGCTGTCCTGTTTATCTAGGAAGCAGAACTTACAATTTCTGGCCCAAAGAAGAAGACAAAAAAAAGATAAAAAATATTTAAAAGATAAAAAAAAAAAAACACAGCAAAAAACCCCAAAGCAAAGCAAACCAAACTTCAAAGTATCTTAAAAGTAGATGAAAACATTGTCAATTTACAATTATATAATATGTCATGCAAAATGCAAATAATTCTGAAGAAAAACTGCTTTGGCACAAGTCATTAAAGAGCCACAGCCTTATGAACCAGAACCAGGGCTCTTCTTGCAGGTAAGAACAATTTCAGATTTTCCTGGCCATCCTTTTCCCAAAACAAATAGCTGTGAAATTCCTACTTCCATGACTTCAGATACTGTTGGATCTATGTCAGCAGTAGGAGGTTGGTTTTATTTTTTTTTTTTAACAGAGGTTTGTCCATATAAAAATCCCTTTAAAAAAACAAACAAACAACAAAAAAACCACAAATAGTTGATTCCATCTTGCCAATATATCAGCTGGTAGAGCTCATCCAACCTGAGTAAGCATGCAAGAACTAAGCCATGCCAAGTAGTAGCTGGCACAGTTTTCTACCCTCCAGAGCAAGAATTAAACAAGGATCAAGTTTCTGAACTCCTCAAGTTTCCAGTTTTACTGCAGCTCTGCTTGCTGGGCAGACAAACTGTGCTTGGCCCCTCAAAAATGTTTAAAACCACTTCCATCAACTGTCCCCATGGTTTGATTAGTGGTATTTAGAGGTTTTTTGTACTTTTACAAACTTAAAAAATATATATGTTATTGTCAAATTGAGATGAAAGTCATGCAAACCCACCAGTTTTATTACACATTCCCAATACTCTGTCAAGACTTGAGACAACTCTGTGTGCTAGGCTGGTAAATAATTGCTCTGGAAACTGAAAAACTTCAAATCTGATCTCAAAAAAGGAAACCCTCACATATGCTTGAATCTACATTCAGAGGGTGAGATCTTCCCCTCTACACCAAATACCCCAAGTTTTGCACTAAAATGTCAAAAACCCCAGTTAAAATCATGGCAGAGAAGGAAGAGTTAAGTGCAGCCCAATAAATATTATTATCCCCAGCAGGAGGAAAGTAGGACCAAACATCACCTTGCCCAAGAGCAGCTCCAGATCCCAGAATGGCTCCATTTCAGTCAGAGCTGCTGGTGACGCAAATTAATAAGGAGATGAATGAGTTGGCTGATGTTAAAGGGTTGGCTTGTTTGTCAGCATGAATGCCTCGTAAGATTAAAAGATCTCATCCCCACTAAAGGCAGGAACTTTGTTATTATGAGTTACAGAAAGCGCCTGAGATCCCTTTCATTTTAATAAAATACTCTGTTAATTCAAAATGAAGGATTCAGTTGATACACACACAGTTCAGCTTTTGATGTGCTGCTGAACATTATCTTCTGCTGTTGTTCATTTCTTCTTTTGTTGTGAAAAGAATAAATCCTGTATATCTGCTCAACCCTGCTCATCTTTATAGTCTTCTTTTTTTTGTTGTTTTTTGGAGGGGTTTTTCTGGTTTGTTTTTTGGGGTGGGTTTTTTTGGTTTTTAATATTTTGGGGCTTTTTGTTTGTTTGTTTGGGTTTTTGTTTTTTTCATTTGTTTTTGTTTTTTCTTTGTTTGTTTTTGGTTTTTTGATTCTACCACATGTATTTATAGTGAATATTAAAAAAAAAAAAAATCTTACTCCCTCCCCCCAAAGCTTTCATTTGTTCTCATGACTCTGTTTCCTTTCTTGCATTAACATCAAACAGCTTGTCTGTGAAGACAGTGGCTCATCAAAATCACTTGGAGTAATTTCAATTTCCCACTGATCACGCAGATCTGAAAACTCCCCAAGCAGAGATTTTCATCATAACAGAAAATTTAGTCTCCTGTTGGGGTTGTTGATAGTTCAGCTCTGTCTCTTGATAGTTCTTGGAATATATGTGTCATGGGAGCTTACCTACAAAATTGAATTGATTGCAACAATGATTCAGGATTAAACAAGATTATTGTATTTCCTCCCAAGCAACTTTTTTTTATTTTTCCTTCTTTCCATTTTTATTTTTTTCCCCTCTCCTCACTTGTACTTTGAAACCTGGCCATCTTGAACAGTATAACATCAGTTCCTGGTTTTGTCCCATCTTTTCTCTCCTTCTTTTGCCCCTTTCCTGATGTTGTTTTTCTGTTATTAATTCTCTTGCAGTTGCACCTGGAGTCTTCAGTCAAGACCAAGGGCAGTGCACAGGTTGTGAGGCATCCCCACAGCTCTCCAATTTGAAAAAAAAGGCAAAGAAAATGGAGAAGAAAAACAAAAAGGCATTTCTAGAAATCTGTGCATGTGTCTCAGCTCTTTTGAATTTTCTAGTCACGCTCTGTTCATGTTTTTTGACTGTATTTTTTTATTATTGTCCATACACTGATTTGATGAAACCTGGTTCTTTGCACATTTGGAGCCATTCTAGGAATAAAAAGCATTAGATATACATAGAACACAATAACAAAAGTGACTAAATTTTGTGATAAGAAAATATTTACTCCTTTTGACAAACACTGTAAAACTACCCAAGCCAATTCAATAAGTGATTGTGAAGTCATTCTTCATAGATTTTCATCATCATGGAAGAATATTAAATGCTTTAGGTGTTATGCACATAAATTCAACTTTTTTTTCAGATTTTTCAGAAGTACTTTTGGTTAGCCTAAAACACATTGGACATGTGTTCAAAAAGACACATGTTGCATACTATGGTAATGGATGATCTGAGAAAGACTCTGATGTTTAGGTCACCAGAAAGATGAATTATTTTGAGCAATCTCAATGATGCTATTTTTTACAAAAGAAGAAGATCCTGGACACCATGCAGGAATATTAATTTCTCTTCTGAATAATGGGTCTAGCCTATAAGTTAGGTGTAAGTTCCATGGCCTGTCCAGGGCAGAAGGCAAATCTTGATGACTTCCAGTGGTCCCACCCAGGCTGTGTGACTCAGAGTCTTGGATGCTGAATTTATTCTTCAGCTCCTGCTCTTACTCATAAAAGAAAATTATCTCCATTTTTTTTCTAGCTCATGACTTAATGCACGCTGCCAGGATGCAGAATAAATGCCTGATTTTCCCTGAGAATTTTCAAAACCTTGTCTTTCTCCAGGAGAATGCACTGCACCAAATTATAAATATTTTGGGGTAAAATGTGGAAAGGATATCCCTGACCTCTTCCTTTTGGGTTTGCTCCATTTCATACAATGCAATTAAAGATTAGACTGGAACGGGGCGGGAGAGAGAGACAGAGAACTGAAAATTCTGATTTGTGTTTTCTGCTCCAGGGAATGTTACTGTATTTTACACAGAGATACATTTTACATAGAGGTAAAAATAAAGAGAACAAGGAAAAATGTATTCTGATTTAAATCTTCAGACTTTTCCTCACATCTCTACTGTTTTGGGGTTTTTTTTGTGTGAAATATGGCTAAATTCAGCCCCAAACATACTATAAAGCAGAACCTTATCCTTCCTGATAGTCCTAATTTAGAATATCTGTCTACAAAAATTCTATTCCAACATATTTTTAATATGTGCTCTTCTTCTCCTTCATATTACTAGAACAATTTTCCAGCAACAATATCCTCAACCAACAACCAATTTTCAAAAAGTATCTCAGCGTTATCTGATTTCCCATTGAGAAACTGTTATGGTACTTAATAATGAGGTGAACAGGAATATATTTTAATATGTATTTGTTACATATAACATGAAATATTGACATTTCTAATCTTTAAAGATTAAAGAAAATAGATAAAATCAGGAAGATATATCAACTTAGGCTGCAGACTGAGAGATATTTTTCCTGTAAAAAACACCAGAAAACACACAGGGAACCATACGTTGTTTCCAAGGGGGAAAGTAAGCAGCTCTTTAAATGCTGGCACAAAGCTCTCTTCTTTTTAATTTTCACACTCCTCTCATCTTTTAGAAAATATTGCACTAGGAAATGCTGGACTTACTTAAAAAAATGTTGCAGTAGTGCTAATCCTGGCCTCCTTAGCTGCAGAAAGGCTTGAAAAAGCAAAACTCTTCTCACAAGATGGAACATGCTTTACTCATCTATTTGCTCATCAAGCTTAATTTATCCTTCAGTAGAAGAGTTGATACAAAGTTCATTTTCATCTCAAAACAACCTTGACAGGCAGGAAAAATCACAATAATATTTTTTTTTTTAAAATTCTGCTTCTCATTTAAGATAAAACATTTTGATGTTTTTGTCATCATATTTTAACTCCTTATTTTCATTAAATGCTAGTTCCTCACCTGCCTTTGAATTCCCTAATATTCTCTCTCCTAATGCATGCAGATTAGGACTCACATCTCCCAACTTTATAAACCTTCACACCTGAGCAAGACACCTCAGTGTCCTTTTCTTTTCTGTCAAAGGCAAAAATAACTACTTTAGAGTCTGATCTTCTTGCCCAAAGGTAGTTGTCTGCTTTAGGATGCAACTAGCAGCACCCTACAGTCACTTGCTTCTTTTCTTTCACTAAAAGAAGAGCCTTCAGTGACTCACTGTAATAATTTAAATATCTGGACTGTAGAGTCTGACTGTTTGGTCAGCCAACCTCATCCCTGACATCAGACTTGGACAATGCTCAGGTCATTCAGCAAAAGATTGGAGAATATCTGAATCTATCAATAGCTTCCTTTTCCCAAAATACACCAGGTTTATTTTTGAGGAGGACAAAATCTCTGCAGAACCAATCCCAGTGATGCCAGCAATTGTTCACCTCCCCCAGGAACACGAGACAACAGCAGCCACCACCTTCCCACAGTGCACAGGAATAGCCAGAACTTTCCACCAGAGGACAAACCAGCCCCCGAGCACAGCACAGGGAGGGCATTCTCTTCAGAGCCTCCTGTTTTCCCCAGTGTTATCATTTTCCATCAGCTTAGTTGGAGGATGTAGCTCCCTCAATTTGCTTTACACAGACATTTAATCTATTTCCACCTATTTCCACTTCTTTCCACCAAAACAAATCCTCAGGTGGCACTTGGGGACATGGGTTTGTGGAGGACTTGGCAGTGCTGGGCTAATTGTTGGATTAAATTACTTTAGAGGGCTTTTCCAGCCTAGATGAGTCTATGATTGAATGTGTCTCATGTTTGAAAGCCTGGCTGTAAGAATATGGGGGTTTATTTCAATTTTTTCTTCCCTGTGTACTCCTTGTATCCAACAAAAAGCTGAGCAGAACAGTCTGTTGTCCTCAAGGCTTAATCCTGTTCCATTGCTGCTGCACAAGTGTAAGATTTTCATTACTATGCAGAACACAAACCAACCAGAAGAGTTCTTTCTGTGGTCAAAAGCTGGAGAGACAAATTGCAGGGGAATGCAAAGAGCAACTGTTTAATGGAACCTTAAAGCTGTAATAGCAGGTCACAAAACTCCTTCCAGCATAACTAGAATTTTGTTGTCACACAAAATTGCCCAAACAATTATGACACTGTCAAGACAAGTGGTGTTGTCAGAGTAGGACAGAAAATTTAGTGGGTTTTACTTTTCCACTCATGTCAGTCATTGATTTTTCCCCCCTCTTATCAGCTTCTCTCTAGTGACCTATTTATTAGATAAACAAGATTCCTTTTCTTTAACTTTTTTTTTTCTTTTAATTGCCTGTGATTGTTAGAGAAGCACTTGTTTTCAGTCACTGTTTGAGCAGTCTCTCAGCTAAACACTGTGGTTAACCCTCTTTGTATTACAGTAATTTTACACACGTCAGAAATGTCAATAAATACAAACAAGTAGCTATAAGCTTCTGTCTATTTTATCACATGCTGTATGCACATTGTAAAAGGTGTTTTTCCCTGTAAGGGCTGGAAACTGGTAAGTTGCTGACATTTAAAGAGGAGGTTGTGTTGTCTGGGAGAGATGTGCTTTCAAATTGGAAATGTTGGTAACTGAGACCTCTGAAGATATGCAAGGAGATTATATGCTCATAGATTGTCAGCTTCCATTAGAAAAAAAAAATTATTATAGGTAAAAGTATCTAAATTCAGCAGATAATCCCTTCAGGTTCTCATCTAAAAGACCCATTCTATCTTTGAGCCAGCAAAGGTATTATTAGATTTTTCAACCCAAACTGAAGTCCTATCTTAGGTGATTTAAACATCTTTATAGGCACAATTCCTAGAAATTAAATATCAAATAGTTTGCATGGTCAGATGATTTGCAAAAGTCAGAGGCAGAAGCTGTGAGTTGTAGATGATCTTTTGGAAGAATGTGAAAGGCTAAGGGGCTGAAGAGTCTTTGGGGCTGTTGCAGTAAAGGGAGACACTGCTGGGAGGGGGAGATTTGGCCACTGCATCCTGGTTTTCACACCACTTGCCCCCATGTCACTACAGCAGTGCTGGATCAGGGGTTTTACACTGCTCATCCTCCCAAAAACTCCACCTGCATGAACTGCACCTCAGGGAGGTCCTTCAGGCCCTCTGCAGCCTCTGACACCAGTGGTGAGTTATGACCCAAAGCCTTGGCCAATTCTTCATAAATTCTCCTCAAGATCCTGGTCATAAACACCCCCAGTTTAAACTGTCACAGCCCAATAAATATAAAAAAAAAAACAACAACAACAAAAAAAAAATCAACAATAACAACAGCAGGAACAATAATAATGTACACAGGGTGTATTTCACCTGAGGACACACTGATGTCTCCCAACCATCCTCCTTCAGTGTCTCTGCACTGTGACATTTTACTCCCTCATTCACAAATAAATTAAGAATCAGCACTGTACACAGGATGTTAAAAGCAGCTCTGCTGAGAAGAGATTCCTCTGTGAAATTTCCCTGCCAACACTCAATTGCAACCCAAACACTGATAGCACTGGTAGACAGCAGTACCATGGCCTGGCTAGATAAAAAGATTAAATGGAAACCAGTGACTTCAAGCTAATGGGACTTGGCATCACTGTTTAACTGGCAGAAGCCCTCAGCAGCCTGAAGGTTCAAGGACTGATATTGATTCCTTAAAATGAATACCAGTAATAAAAAAATAAAATAGGAAAAAAAAAAGTGTACAAGCAACAAGACAGGATAGGAAGCGGGGGTGGAGCAGATGGGGGATATGGTGGAGAGAGACCATCTTGAGCAAGAACAGGCAGTTCTGAGGAAGGGGAATGCTAAATTATCCATCTTCAGCTAGTCTGTGATGTCTGATAGATGTTTCCTGAGAGTTATGCAACTCAGTAATTGCTGTTATTTTTTTTTTTTACCACGCTGATTTTTATTAAACCATTCAGCAAATGCTAATTTCAGAGTCGCTTGTCCAATTAGTCATGACACTTCACGGGTATCTCTGCTAGTGAGCAGCTCCTTCAGCCTTTGCTCATCCTCAGCAATGCTTTTACCCCCTAAAATAAGGCCTTGTGCTTGGCAGGGCAAAGCTGCTAGGACCTGCCTTTGACATTTCACCATACACAAGCCATTTGCTTGGTCTTGTGGTCAATTTCAAAAAAGATGGCTCTTGTATGTGATACTCTTCATAGAAAATGGGCAAATTATCCACCAATCTAACTTTTGACAGATGAAACAAACATCTTTGTTTATAACACTTAGAAAAATAATATATTTTCAGGGAAAGGGAAATAAGAAGTTAGTACTTTTCTACTTTAACTAATTTAGATGTGGTTGTTACCAATATGCCGCGTTCCTTCTAAAAGCTGAAATAAACCCTTGCTAATTCTAACTGCCAAAAAATCCCAGCCCAAAACCCAGATTCTTGAAAGCAAAATATTTTTTTAAAAAAAGGAACTGTTCAATAGAACATTTTCAAACAGCACTATTAAGTCTGATAGCTGCATGCAATTCAATCTTTTTTTGCAGGTAGATATTGCACACAAGAATGATGACTTAATTGGCATAAAGAGAATGTCTAATCTATTGTAAGTTTCAATAATTCCTAGTTTATTGAATTGAGCAGTGAACATTAATTTCTTTATTCTACTTTTATGATGCATGATACTGTAGAAATGGCATTTTATGATATTTCAATTTCTGCTCTCTGCACTGTTTGTAATCTGTCTGACCTCAATTTATGTATCTGTAAAACAAAAGGAATGGTACTGCTTCTTTTCTCCTTTTTTTAAAAAGTAATATTCCACTGATAAGAAGTGTTATATAGGAATCACTGTTAGAGAATTTTCTGTACATTTGCATTTTAATTACGAAAATATCACCAGGATTATTTGCAATTATTCCAGGACAGGATTATTTTCACAAGCACGTTGCATACACAAAATGTCAGGGATGTGAAGTACATCTTCCTTCACAAAAATCCCTCAACGTAAGTTCCAGTGGTTGATCACAGGATAAAGTTTATGCCTCCATTACTACCTGACTACTCTTTGTTCCTTTTCACCCCACAAAAGTGTGGAAGCTGTCCCTGCCCATGGCAAGGGGTGGGACCTGGATGATCTTTAAGGTTCCTTCCAACCCAACCCATTCCATGATTCTGTGATGATTCTGTGAAGAATGACCTGAGACAGAAACTTGCATTTCTTAGGGACACAAAGCCAGGTGCTTTACACAGAAGTTGTTAACACATAAACTTTGTGTCTGCATTGATGCTTTGCTCTGGGATTTCGTGGAAGCCTGAACACTAAAATAGACAAAGACTTGGAGTTTGGTCAGTGTCTCCTTCCAGGGTTCAAAATGTTGAATATTGTGTTTCTTGAGTAAAATGCTTTGTTCAATTTTTTTTCCTCTCTCTTTTGAGTTGAAAGAAGAAATTCTGAATACTGTTCAAATCATTTTAGTAATAAAAAGCAATTTATTTTCCCAGGGTAACACAACTCTCTACAGCAAGCTTTCACCATAACATTCCATCAAAAAAGTTGTCCAATTTTACAGTTATCTGACTTCTTGGGGTTCAGGACAGACAGAAAGATAATTGCTTGTGTTTCACACCTCATCCACAGAGCAGGAAGGACAGTGCTCACTTAATCAGCTGTCATTTGACACTCACCTTTCAGTTTACTGGGCTGTCCTGTATTTACTCTGCCCTAGTCAATTCCAGCTTCAAAAACATAGTTACTAATTTCTTCCTGAACCATTTAGTGTGCTCATCACTTCAAAAATCAACTACTTCTTAAATATTAATTAAATTACCCTTGTTGGCAGGCAAACATGTGTCCATTCTACCAAGGGGCAGCTAAAACACAAAGAGATTAAAATCAAGTAAATACAAATAATAAGGATTGCCCAGCCTGAAACACCTAGGATATTTTTTCAAGGTACTTATCCCTATATCCTGGATCCTCTTTTTTTTCAAGCACAGGCTCAGTGACTTTGGCTGCTACTGCAGGAGCTCAAACTCCTGCCAGCCACCATGTGGGATGTGAAGGTGAGAGACCTGAAGTGAGGGATGCTCAATTAATGACCATTTCTGCAAAGTTTGGTTTGTGTGACTTGCTGGGCATCACCTAATTGAAGGCAGAGGAGGAAATCTCATTTATTGAGGATGTGCCCCCTTCCTGCTGTCCCTGGTCTTGCTCAGCCCAGCTGCTGACAGAGAGGATAAAGTTTGACAGACAACCTCCTCTGAATGCAGCCCTGACATATTCCCAGAATTCCATCATACTTGTGGATTAGGACAGAATATTGCTGAAAAAAAAATATCTGTGCTTAAGTGATTAAAAATTGTCCCATAGTTTAGACTAACCTGGGAACAGAATTTGGCTCTGCAGGTAGCAGTGAGTCAAATATCTCAACTATGAGTTTTGCCTAATTTTGCCATGTTAAAGAGGTGCTGTCAGTAATGCTCTGTCTGCCCTGTGATTTCTTCCTTGGCAGTCACTCATCATACTCCATTTCCCTCAGAAATATTGCTCAGCTGACAGGCTCTGGTATCCTTCCATTGTCCTATTTACTTTCTTTGAACAATATTTAATTTGAGGAGTTGGCAGAGTGTGGACACCTATGAGCAAATCATCCTAAACTGCCTTCATCACCAACAGTGAGAAAGAGGCATTTCCCAGGGCTCAGTTAATCTCACATATTTCATGATTATGTGTGAGGATGTAATGAACTGGAGCTCAGCTGCACCCAGCAGTGTCATCTTTGACTGCAAGATTTACGTGTCCCCATTAGCCCAGATGAGTGTGGGTGATTTCCAATCCTGGAAAAAAATAAATCTGAAAACACAGCAATCCTGTGTGCCCTGCATCCACATCCTTCAAATGGAGAGAGTGTTGGTATTTAGATAAACCAATATTTAGATAAACCAAGTAACTTCAGGCACATCAGCCTGACACTGGTTCTGAGGAAAATAATGGTTGACACAAGATAAAGCAGATAAAGACCTAAAACAAGATGCTATAAATCACATTTTCTTTTGAAAGTGATCCTATCAAGCTAATTTAATGCCTCCTTTCAGGAAATTGCACATTATTAAAGTGTATGGTGTCAGTTTTGCAAACTGAGATTGCTACAAGGCATTTTTATGCCATCACACACTATTTGGGCTAAAAAAACCACCCCAGAATAATCCTACTAACTCACAGTAAGAATATATAACAAGCAATAGAACAAGAGGAAACAACATCAGGTTCTGCCAGAGGAGTTTTAGGTTGGATATGTGGGAAAAATTCTTCACAAGAAGGGGTGGCATTGGCACAGCTGCCCAGGGCAGTGGAGGAGTCCCCATCCCTGGAGGGATTCAAAGCCATGTGGATGTGGCACTTGGGGACAGGGCTCAGTGGTGGCCTTGGCAGTGCTGGGGAATGGCTGATGATCTCAGAGGGCTTTTCCAACCTCAATAATTCTATGACTCTGTGATTCAAATGGGGCAGAATTACTGTTTTTTTCCTCAGCTGGTTCATAAACACACAGCAAAGAAAATGTTAATTTTTAAAGGATATACTTTGGCAAAAAGGCCAGCATCCAAAAAAGAGGCTCTTTTAAACATGTATATTGGGCAAGTGTTCCAGTATGCAGAGCCTGGTGAGCCCTGCCTAAAATACTGAGTGAAGAATGCAGAAACCATCCTGGTTTTAAAATCCTACCAGGTAGTAACTTAAAATCCTACCAGGTAGTAACTTAAAAGACCTTAAAAAGATTAACTTCTGATGACAGTGTAGGTATTCTGGCTTAAATCAGATGATGATGTTCTTTGTGGAGAAGTCTCTGATTCTCTTCAAAACATACCTAGCTGGAACTACATTTTGTTAATTTTTTTTCCCCACAAAAAAAAAAAAAAAAAAAGTTCTTTTTTTATTTTTTTTTTTCAAAGAAAGTATTGTTTGTTTTGAAGTTTGACAACAGGAAGATCAGTTGCTTACTGTAACCCTTCAAAGCCTCAGTATATATTTTTCTTATTGTGAGTGGAAATGAATTTGTCATTTTGGGAAACTCTAGTTATTGGACTTTCCCCCCTAAATCACATGCTAAGAAAATATTTATGAAATAAGGTAACAAATATTTTTCCTCTCAAAGTAAATACTGACAATTTTCTAGTCAAATCTGCTTGAAAATGTTGCAATTCAAAACAGGTAATGTTTTAAAAACACTTGACTTGTATTTATTTAAGGTGGAGCTGACAGGAGAGAGGGAGGATTTTATTTAAGGACACAGCATCAAAATAAAGATTTTTGCTGTCAGTTATAGAAAGATACAGTAGGAAGATGTAGAGCACAGAAATCTTCCCAGCCTTAGATATATTCTATAAACTGAACCCTTCACCTCTAGCTCTTAAAGTATTATGGCAAATTTATTTTTTATTTCTATGACAGAGGTGCTCACATGGTGCATCATTTGAGAAATATCTTGTCCTTCTTCAGAAAAAAATTATCATCCAGGCTCTGTCCAACAGGGCCAGAGGTTGTCAGAGCTGCCAGTGGCTGTTTTGGGCATGGAGCATCACAAATCATCTCTAACTGTGCTGGGAACACAAGAGCCTCCTCAATTTGCTCAGAAGTGTTTTAAAATACAGAAACCTGATGGTTGCCAGGCTTCATTTTCTCTACCTGCCTGCATTTCCCCCCCATTTGACATTTAACAGTGTTGATGTCAAGGTGCTCTGTGTTTTAGGAGTTATTCTTAAATATTCCAACTTCAACACAGACAAGAGCTCATTGGTAACACAGATCTCTGATTTCCTTCTTATTTTTATGGTCAGAGCCATTAGCTCTGTGCCTTGTACTTGTGGCATGCTTGTGAGAGGAAGTTTAAATGCCTGCAGCAAGGCCTCAGAGTAGAATCAGAAGTCTTGGTGGAGTCACAGTGCAAAAATAAAAAGATACACACAAGAGCAGCTGTAGCCAATATTAAACACTCAGCCATCAATTATTGATGAAATATGCTCCTTGTGCCTGCATGAGAATGCTTTTTAGGATCTTATTATTTAGAATTCTTAGTAAGGCTTTGTCAAATAAATACAGCTTCCTGCAGTCTGAATAGCTTAGAAGCTTTAGGTTGTTTAATGTTTGGGTATTTTTTTAGCTTATCTGAACTCACTGACTCAAATAATCTGCTGCTAAAACCAAAGCTGTGAACACAGGACCATATTTACAGAACCAACAAATCATGGAATGGTTTGGGCTGGAAGGGACCTTAAATATCAGTTTGTTTCAGCTCTGCCACGGGCAGGGACAACTTCCACCATCCCAGGTTGCTCCAAGTCCTGTCCAGCCTGGCCTTGGACACTTCCAGGGATCCAGGGGCAGCCACAGCTCCTCTGGGCAATCTCTATCTCACCACTCCCATGGTCAAGAGTTTCCACACAATATCCAATTTAAATACACCCTGCTTCAGCCTAAAGCCATTCCCACTTGCCCTGTCACTCCAGGACCTTGCCCAAAGTCCCTCTCCCGTTCTCTCAGAGCCCCTTTGAGCACTGGAAGCTGCTGGAAGCTCTTCCCAGAGCCTTCTCTTCCCCTTACTTACTTCAAAAGATAGCCTCACAAATTGGTATGTACAAGCCTACAGGTTGTTAAAGAAAAGAAAACAGTAAAGATTTTGTTCTTCTTGCACATCTATTTTCTCCAGCAGTAGTGATTTGACCCCAGTTGAAATTTGCACTAGTAAGGACATGTTCAACCAAAAATAATAACCAAACCATTAAAAAAAAAAAAGAAAAAAAATCCCACCTGTGGATTAATCTGGGCCAGATGCTGCATTACTCCAGTTAAATACCAGTGATTTCCCCTTTCCTCTGGAGAGGAGCACAACAAGAGCCCTGAGTCACTTCTCAAGCAGTTTCACATTTGAAGAATCCAAAAGGCACAAGGCTCATAGAGCTGGTGATTCTTTAAAGACACTCACTGAATACACTGCCAGTGAAAAAGGCAGAGCAAGCACTTGGAACATGCTCTGCATGCCAGGGATCTCTGCCATGGTGCCAAGCAGTCCTTCAGCTACTCCCACCCAACAGCTTCCCACCCCCTTATTGCAGTGCTTCCTTGGCATCATCTGTGTTAGTCACCAGGGTGCTGCAACTTGTACCCCAGCCAGACATTCCAGGGGCCAAGCATTCCCAGAGTCCCCTGTAAATGGTGCTAAAGGAAAATCTGGGCTAGCATTTTCAATTTTATACCAAAAAGAGAAAAAAACCCCCAAAAAACAACAAACCAAACAAAAAAAATCCATTAAAACAGCAACAGCATTACAAAAAAGTAATCAGCTGGCATTGATTGATCTTAGATTGGTTGAAGTAAAGAAAAAAAGATTTCCTTTGCTTCTGTTAAACAAAACAAAACAAAAACACCCTGTGGAAAACATGTCCTTACTAGTGCAAATTTCAACTGGGGTCAAATCACTACTGCTGGAGAAAATAGATGTGCAAGAACAAAATCTTTATTCAATGTCAGTGCATTGAAAGCTAAGCTAACTTATGACTGAAGGGTCACTTTGGCAAAATAATTATAATCAATTTATGATAAAGAGAGAGTATTTTGAATTGTCTCCTGTTTCATTTGTGTACATAAGGCATATAAAGTCACTTCAATGTTACTGAACAGGAAAAGAATCCACAGTTATGAAGCATTTGTATTACTAAATGATACACAGTTTCTTACCAGAACCTCAGACAATTACAATAAATTATATTTGTGACAATTTCAAAAAAGATTAATATAAACTCCTGATAAAATTCTTCACCAGGGGCTTCACCACTGGTGATATGAGTCATTGCTTCAGTATTATCCATATTTTACTGGTGTCTAATCTGCCAATATATGGATTTTAATATAGAATTAACTGCAGATAGAATATTTTACATAGCACACTTATGAAGTTCCTATTCATTGATATACATTTATGACCTCAGGAGTGAAGCTCCTGCAAATCCTCCACCACTTATTGTCAAGTTTAAATTGGTTTCTGAAGCTTCCACAGGGAGAGAGCTCCTGTGCTCAAGTGGCCTCCTACAGACACGGTGTCAGATCAGGCAGGTTAATGAGACAGGCAGCCAGGAGTGAGAATAAAGGCAGAGCAAACAGGTTAACACATCCTCACTGAGCTTTGTGCTGCTCCTGGGCCTCTCCCCAGCCCCAACCCTCTGGGCACTGCAGGCAGGGATTTCATCTCAACACACACACCAGGCAGCAGGGAAAACTTCCACACCTGATCATGGAAATCAACCCCAAAACTCCCCCATTCAGTGCAGAATTTCTGAGTATCTGAGTAATTTCTCTCAGTTGATTTGAGAGATCAGGTAAACTCAGCTCCCCCACTTGACCCCAGAAATCAACCCCAAAACACCTTCAATTCAGGGGAGAAGTTCTGGGTGTTTTGAAGAGATCAGATAAACTCAACCCCCACACTTCCTTTCTGTCAATGGTCTGGTTTCCTTCTCCACCTCCACCACCTGTTCCCACGTCTGCCAGACTTCTGTTTATTTTTTAAGCAATCTGACATTTTGGGGAAAGATTAGTTGTACCTCCAAATGCAACCTAACCCAAGTAATTATGCTAAATGCCCAAATACTGCCTTTTATGCCCTAGTTGCAGTAAACAACTCAACAGTTTCATGTTACCCAGCACACACACTTCTGCACCGTGGTCTGCAAGCAAGTTTTGTGAGTCTTACAAAGGCACAAATCTAAAAGTAGAGAAATTCAAGTGCCTGTAACAAACACACCAGCACTTAAGGGTCTATCTAGAGAGACTGAAAGTCCAGGGAAAGACTGAAAGTCCAGGGAAAAAAGGATTTCCAGGCAAAGGAAGCTGTTGCTAAGAGGGCCAATGCTGAGTGGTTGGTTCCCACAGTAACACTTGAGCCACGCACGGCACAGTTTCAGTTCAGACAACACACAAATCCCCATAAGATAAAACATGGAAATTAATCTCTCTCATCAAAGCCTACTCTGAGAAATCACACTTTGACAGAAGTAAATAAAAATCTGAAATCCCCCCTCCCCCCAAACCCAACACAGTAAAAGTGAGGGAGGGCAACAGTCCAGTTTCAAACTCGAAGTAGCTGGGAAAAGTGTTCCAAAAGTGTATGGAATTGCTGCAGGGGAATAGTAGACCCCTCTCCTCCTCCTCCACATTGCTGGCCCACAGTGTGGAGCCCCTGAGGTGTTTTCTTGGGGTATCCCAGCCAAGTTACTCCCTGCAGCCAGGCAGCAAACTGAGCTCAGTGGTTTAGCAAAGAGGGTCTCAGGTCACTGCTGAGTGCAGCCTGACAGGATAATGCAGAGCCAGCTATCAGCCCTTCTCCCTGGGTAATCACCACACAGTGGGTAATCCAAAAGGAACATTTTGCTTCTGACAAATAATGCTTTGGAGGTGCTCTGGGATGGCTTTTGGACAATCCTGATTCACACACCTGAGACACAGAGCTGTACATCTTCACCCTACAACACGTGGGGCAGAGGCTCCCCAGCCAGCTTGGAATAGCCTGGGAAAAGTGGTGGGGAGAAGGAGATGATCCCTGGAGAAAGGGAAATTGGGGTCCAAAACAGAGCCAGAAGAAAGGGGAAAGACAAGGGAGGGAGCACATAGTGCAGGGAAGGGCATCTGAGAGGTGCAGGCATTGAAGCCAATGGGAAGGGAGCTTCTCTGAGGACATTTTCCAGTCAGAAAGCCAGTGATTGATGGAAAACAAGCCTGAATTCAAGGAACCAGCTGTGGTAGTGCAGTGGAGAAAGGCAGCTGTTCATACTGGAGGTTTTTTATGACTATCCTGTTTCCTTAAGACATTTTTGCATTTAAGTTCAGAAATATTATGGCATAATGAATCTTGACTTTTACAGTTATTTTAATCTCCTTATAAAAGATTACTGTAGAGAAAAGTCATGTCTTTTCTGTGTTGAAACCCTGGATAACTTTTTCAGCCATTGTAAAATGCTGCTTATCAGGGATTTACTTGCTCAGAAAAAGGCTGTGGTACCATTTTACTGCTTCTGGTTTCAGCTGCAGCTCAGGCACAGCCAGTTTGGTTATCTCCAAGTCATGTTCTGTGGCACAAGACAGATAACATCTCAAAAAACAACACAGGCAATATAGAGGCCTAGACCCATCTGAATAGTCTGAGGTGAAGATCAATGAGAATTCTGAAACCATTAAAACCTTTGTGATATGGATGCTCTCAGCCCAAACTTTCTCTTGCAGAACTGTGTGATAAAGGATAAAGCTGTTTGACAGCAGTTCTTCTCTCCCAGGACACTAAAAAAAAAAAAACTTCCTGATGCCATCACAGTGGAGAATTATAAGATGCCCATCCAATGAGGTTACTATAAATAATGATGCTTCCTCCTGAACACAAAATGCTGAGGAGCTAGGAGAAAAAAAAGTCATAAAATAATCAGTACTGAAGTATTTCTTTAAGCAAGAACAGAGCTTTCAATAGCTTGACTGCAAACCTAAACTCCCATGGCTTTGGAAGGAGTAAGAAGAAAGTGAAAGCAGAAAATAAAAGAGCAAGGTGCTCTGTAGGATTGAATTAATAATGTACAAAAACCTCCCAAGCAAGAAACACCAATCCTGAAAGAAAAAAAATAAAATGTCACTGCAATCTAAAATACTTCATCAATAATAGATGCAATTGACTCTGAATGAGGTCTGTTGGCTCATTTTTTCCTGTAGAAGTGCTGTAAATGCAGGTTACCTCCTACAAGCTGCCCTTGTCACACACAAGGGAGAGATTCTGCTGCTCAGCTCCAACAATCTGAGGAGGAACCTCTGCAGCTCCTGCCATCACCCCTGAGCCCCCCAACCAAACAAAACCAAACACATGAATGTGAATTCCTCCCTTGGCAAGAGCCTTACCTTGCCCACATCCTCACAGGCAGGAACCACCCTCCACTCAGCTGGGGAAGCTCCAGGGGAGCAATTAAATGTAAAGGGAGGCTCAGCTCCCCCATAAATCTCTGTATTTATCTCACCAAGGCCCAGGGAAGCAGAGGTCAGCATGCCCTCTGCAGTGGGACATTCCCACATCAGCTGCAGCCTTTCCATTTCTCTTTTGAAGTTTAATTGATGCCTTCTTTTGCTAATCAGCTGCACCAAAGCAAGAAGCCTTGATGAGGAGGGCATTATCAGGAGACAATTTAGTATGCCCAACACATGATGCTCTACAGGTCAATTAACAAACAAAAATATTCTCAGCCAGACATTTTTGGGAGTAAAACCAGGATAAATTAACAGGCTTTAGAGCTGCCCTAGTAATTTTCTCTCTTTCTCTCTCTCTCCCCACACAAGTTTGAAAGGCATTTAAGAAGGAGACTAAGGAAAAAAAAGTCATTTAAGGAGTTTTTCTTCACATTTTTATTAAACCAAGGCAGTAGTTTCTGAAATGGAAAAAACACCAGTCTTTTACAGTTAAATTTGAGTCTGAAAGCAGATTTGTGCTCTATCTTTCTGTAGTGGGGGAAGGGACTAAAAGATCCTTGTGCCTGGCTGTGCACAATCAAATGATCTGGGGACATGAGTCAAGCTAATTATAAATTCTCCCAGATTCAGCCTGGCCAATATAATCCCAGTGTGAAAAGTTTTATCCATGAAATCAGCATACTTGTACCATTTAATTTCAGACTGAGACTGGAAAACTTCCCATAATCCATAAAATTTGAATCTGAAAGATGTAACAGTTTCTCAGTGAAGGATGGTGACCACAGAGTGCAGCCCTTTCAGGAGGGGAGTTGCAGGTGTTGTGTGTTGGGTTTGTGGTATAATGTTGGAAAAATATTATAATATAATATTTTGTATAATATCTGGAAAAATCAAGAGACAACTAAATATATATCAGGGTGCTCGTTTTTGTTTTTCCTTTTTTTAATCTTTCTGAGTGGTTTCTATTGACTTGTTGTTTACTGGAAAAAAACCCACTACAGATCATTAATTTTTTTCATAAAATTCTTGGGAATTACACAATAAAAATTAGCTGAGGAAATTGATGGTGATAAAGTAGGATGCAGTAACAATATATGTCTCAAAATGCAACCCACAACAGTACAAACAGTATTTTTCTTGATGAAATAGCTTTAGAAAATTAACAGAGATTACTGGTTTACATGTGAGTATCTGTGTGAATGTAGACTTAGACTAATTCAATTTTATTTTTCTTACCATCAACCTGGTTACAGAGGTTCAGTGAGAGTCTCCAATATCTGTGTCTTATTCAGGGTACACAGAGGCCAGTGGTTCAGGTCTCTTTTAGTCTGAAAATTTATATAAAACATTTACAGACATTTTTTTTTTTTTTCTTTTTTTTCTTTTTTTTTTTTTTTTCTTTAACATACACCAAATATTTGTGCAAAGTGGGATGGGAAACCCTTCATCAGCCTGGATAAGCACAATATGCTCATCTGACTGCAATTTCACCATGAAAAGTCCTTAGGATGATGAAAAGGGGTGAAGAGAGACATTGAAGATTGATCAAATCCTCATGTTTCCTACATTCTTCCTTAAGATATATTAAAATTTAAAAGATAAAGGCTCCATACACCTTTATCTCTCTCTTAAATTTAACATCAAATAAGTTTCTTTCAAATAAATACATATCTAAATTTATTTTAACCTATTTCTTCACTTATTTCCAAGGAATTAGTCATAGAACTTCAAGATGACAATACCTGACCATGCCCTGTTTTATTTCAGGATTTGTTTTTTGAGGCTTCTTTCCAGAGTGTTTTCCAGTGAAAAATTCTTTTTCTCTTCCTCCTCCCAAAGATCCTAATTTGAAAATTTTCAAGGTACAAAGTGTAATTGCTTTCACACAAATGCTGTCACAGAAATATGGACTGTAACACGTTCTCATGATCCTTTTAAAAGCAAAGAAATTTTTAAAAGGATTGATTTGTGCAAAAAATCAAATCCCAGCTCTAGAATTTTAGTGGGTGAAATAGCAATCAGTCCCCTTCAATCAGGAGAGATGCTTCCAGCTTCTTCAGGCTGAAGTGATGGATGTTTATTCATAAAAGAGAAAGAAAAGGTAGAAGTGGATAATTTAAAACAGGAAAGAAGATATAAAGAAAAAAAAGAAAGAGAAAAGGCAACCTGGAAGGGCTTGTCCAACACAGTTTTTGTGACTCCAGGAAATACCTATGATTTAGGAACTTCTATCACTCCTTCCCACAGACAAGTCTTTCATGTGTCCATGCAGAATAGGAGCTCAGATGTAAACTGAGTTTTTCCCCACAATCAGTTTACAAAGTCACTGTTGTAGGCAAAAGGAAAAAGAAAGATTATTTCTAGGAGCAGTAGAAGCACTTGAAGATGCACACACTGAGAAAAGCTAAAATCTCTTCCTGTGGACTAGTGACTCATGTTCAGTGTACAATAAAGCTGATGTTTGAAATACCTGCAGCACACCCTGTGCCCTCAGGCAGGGAATTTTTCCACTAATCCACACAAACACAAACCTGTGGTTTAAACTGCTCCCAGTGACAGGGATTGTCTCCCACAGTGTGTGGGGGATTTTTGAGACATCACTTCCAGCAAAGGGAGATCATAACTCTTTGCCCTTTGCTTCCCAAATACAGAAAATTGTGTGAGCACCCAAATCAGTTTAGATCAGGGCACTAGGGGAAGCTGGAGGAGCTTTTCTTCCCAGGACAAACAAATGACTCACTGAAAGACCCCAGAGCTGTCTGAGCCCTCAGCTGTGCCCTCTGCAGATTCACAGCTCTGTCTGAAGGAGCAGATGAACCTCAGATGTACGTGGGCTTCACCTAGCTCTGTGACAAACTCCAGTGATCTTAATATATTCCACAATTATGGACCAAATAATGGATCTTCCTTACAGCCTCAGGTGTAGACCAGGGCCTAATTCATAATGGAACTTGTGTATGACAAGGAGCAAAGGGTGTCTGGGAGCTCCTGCAGGTTCCAGGCCCAGGGCTTTGTAAAGCTCAGTGCAAGCTGAGGAACCTGGGGCTCAACAGAGCCAGACTGGGCTTCCACACAACCAAAACCCAACCAAAAACAAATATAAACCCACTAAAAATTGTATCTGGGTTCACAGATATATAGAAATGTATATATATGTAAAATCATAGATTCATTTAGGTTGGAAAATTATTCTAAGATCATCCAGTCCAAGCATTCCCCCAGCACAGCCAAGGCCATCACTGACCAACGTCCCCAGGTGCCACATCCACACATTTTTTGAACATTTCTAAGGATGGTGAGCCCACCACTTTCCTGGCAGCCTGTTCCAATGCCTGACAACCCTGCTGTGAGCATTTTTTCCCCAACAGCCAACCTGACCCTCCCCTGGCCCAGCCTGAGGCCGTTCCCTCTCCTCCTGTCCCTGTTCCCTGGGAGCAGAGCCCGACCCCCCCGGCTGTCCCCTCCTGGCAGGAGCTGTGCAGAGCCACAAGGTCCCCCCTGAGCCTCCTTTTCTCCAGGCTGAGCCCCTTTCCAGCTCCCTCAGCTGCTCCTTGGGCTCCAGACCCTTCCCCAGCTCCATTCCCTTGTCTTGTCCAGCTCCTCAGTGTCTGCCGTGGAACGAAGGGACAAATATACATGTATATGTACATAAATACACACACACACACACATATTTATATATATATATAAATTCAAGCACTGGGGTCTGCAGAGATCTTAAAAAAACTCAGCACATCCCATCCAAAGGTCTTGTGTGACATTCGTGCAATATTCCAGCAAAATAAATGCAACGCCTTCTTCTTGGGGAGTAGATTTCTACTTGTCACGTTTTTGGTCATTTCTCTGTATCCTGGAAATTTTTGTCCAGGCACACCTTTAAAAATAGTCACAGTTATAGAAAAATATTCAAATAGGTTATGAGAGATTAAGATTTAAAAGTGGATTTTTGTTTTCATTTATCCTCCTGCTAACATCCAATTCCATGGTTCGCTGAGGAAACAGAGCCATAAAGATAATTTAATATGACCTCTTCAAAATGCAGGCCAAAGAACCTTTTATTTTTAATAATTTCTGCATGAAATATTTCAGGAAAAGAAAATAATAGATCAAACACATCCTTCTAGCAGAGTCATTACCTCTGAATATTCTAGGAGGCTTTGGAAACACTACTTTATCTCTCTTTCTTCCTTGTGTTTAATTTTTAGTGAGCTGGGATAAAGCAGGTAAGTATAAACATTTCACATTCTGCAGTGATTCCACTCTTTCCAAGTCCATTATTATTCAGGACTTACCAAACAATACTGGAACTTTGAAATTTTGCCCAAAGGGGTAAGATAAGATTGGGTAAAAGCTACTTACCTATGACACCTCACCCAGCATTATCAAAAGGAGGAAACATTCCTCAAGTAATTAAATATTTATTCCTTTAAAGGTATAACTAGAGCACGAAAATACATTTCTACCTCCCACGGCTTTTATCAAGCTGTCAAGTTCTCCATAACTTGGTGTTAACTGAGTCATAAAGGGAAAAATATCTAAAGCAGGAGAAATGTGTGAACCCTTGCTTGAGGATGCACTTGGTCATTCAGTGAGAAACAGGAAAAAATCTTGGTTATTCCTGATCTCTGCAGGTGCAGCTTGGCAGCATGATCAGGGTGTGCTCAATTTCCAAAGTGGTGCCTGAATTCCTGCTAGGATGATGTGGGATAATGTGCATGCCCTTGCTTCAAATCTGACCTTTCACTTCTGGGCAAAATCCTGATGAAGTTTCAACCAAAAAAAATTATTCTTTTTGTCTCTTCCAGCTTCCTTCCTTCCTTCTCCACATACATATTAATCATCTGAAAAATTAAATTAACAGCCCAGTCTGGTCTGGGGTTGTTTATTAAACAATTGAGTGTATTTATAAAAAAGAATGAAAAGAGATACATTGACTTATTTCCATTATAAGCCTTCAATTCAGATTCCTACCAGGGGGTTCTTTTACAAACCCCAAACCTACTAATTTTTTGCTTGAAAACCCAACTGAAATCTGCATTTTTATATGCAGAAATGTCATTTTAAGTCCATAAATATCCAACCTCTGTATTAAAATCGAGTTTCAGAGAGACACAGGAACCTTGCTTTGGTCAGCTGTTATTGAGATAGAGAACAAAGCACCAGATATAAAAATATAAAAATCCACACAGTATTTTTGTTTTCATGGGACTGTTTCCCTCTGGGTTTCCCCACCTTGGTCCACCTCTTTCTAAGGTGTAAAAGAACTGAACTGTAGATCAGCATTTCACACACCAAGGGCAGTGTAGCAGGAAATTACTGGATCAAAGTGAATCTCTGCAGATGCTTTATCCCCTGCTCCCTTATAATCAAAGCATTTGTTCAGCTTTAAACATATGAAAACTATACTTTATATGGAGCCAAGCACTTAAACTCAGGTGTGAGTTTAATAATGAGATTGAGATCAGTGGGAATTAAGGATTAAAAAGTGCTATGTCTGAGTAATGGACTAAGTTATTTTGCTACACTTCAAACCTCTATTCCTTTGTAGTAATGACCTGCTCAGTAGCTCCTTGACAAAAAATAAACAGATTTAGCTATGTTAACTCTTCACTTTCAGATTCTCAGTCTAATAAATAGACAAACAAGTAAGGGAAAAAAACCCAATTATTTTGAAAGTTATCTACAGGCTTTCTGTGTTCTCTGACTTCTTAATTCAGGAACTGTCTCCTTGCTGAAGATGTGTTTATAAATTGAAGTACTTTCATGATCATTTTCCCATGGTTTATTAAAATGGGAAAGTCAAAATGGGAAGTTTATCAAATGGGAAGTTTATCAAAATGGAAAGCCAAAAATTTTCTCTAACCTTCTTCTTATGGCTACAGGTGAAAAGCTACAGACATTTTTGACTGACTTTGGTAACTTGGGTGTCTAATTCTCACAGGGAAAATACAATGCCTGCCATATGAATAACAAGAAGAGTGACCACAGAATTTAAAACCACACTAGAAACTGTCCTCAGCTCAGAGAAATGTCTCTGACTTTCATGTTGGTCTTCAAAACAGTAATTAGCTGTATATTTATCAGCTGGAAGCAAATTATTTAAAAATAACTAAGTTCTGTCATTAAGAAATTTATAAATATATTCACATCTCTAGCATTTCTGGTACAATTTGAGCATTTTCCACGTTGTAGGTACACAGGAAGATGTGTGATACCCACACATTTTGGTTGAGAACCAAGGTGATAGTCTTGAGAAAGGGCTGCAAATTTCTGAGCAAAGGTGTGGAGTTCCCTTTTTTCAGTGGAGGAGTGTCTCTAGAAAACATTTACGAAATCCACATTATTTTTTTACACCTACCCTTTATACTACACTCAAAATTCTTCTAGATCTGTAAGATTTGAAAGATTTCAAGATGGAAAGTCTGTGGGATGAATTCTTGATTGGTGCATTTAATGGAATTATCATTGTGATATGATGGCAATTATTATTGGCAATTATGACAGTGTGAAAATGAATTTCACAATTTTCTTATTTTAAGATTTTTTTTTTTTTTTTAAATATTGAACTTGCTGTTTGGCAGTTCAGTTTGCAACATTGGATTTTTGAGTTCTAAGGGCCAGTGGTTACTTTTTGCTTATTTAGATTTAGTGCTTATTTTTGCTTAGTTAGATTCATAGAATCATAGGATGGTTTGGGTTGGAAGGGACCTTAAAGATCATATAGTTCAAAACTGTTGGTGCCTTACCTGATTTAGACTCTCCTTGCATGACAGCAATTCCAGATTTTGTAATGCTTCTCATGTTTCCATGTACTCTCCCATCCCTTGTTTCAGATGAGTGGATAAAAAAATTGCATGAAAAATTCAAACACAGGCACCCAATATTTTCCTCTATCAGACCTGTCCTCATCCTGTTGGCTTTACTACATGAGCTGGGCACTGAACTGGCACATCCTGGTTGGTTCTTGGCCCATTTTTTCATGTGCATTACTTTATAATTTATCAACACTACATTTTATTGTGTGACATGAAGGTATTTAGAGCACGGATGGACAAAAGGCCAACAATCCATCCAAAAGTAGGACTCTAATGGCCATGGACTAATTTGCCCAAAATCACTCTGGATTCTTCCCTCAGTGACTCTGATTTTCCTGGAGCATTTCACAGACACAAGTTGCTTTTCTGAGTGAGTGACTGATCCCAGACTCCTTTCACCATGATCTTTATCCACGGAGACCCCAGCACTGGAGAGTCCACATCTTCACAGGTTCCATTAGACTACAAGCTTTCCTCTAAACCTTTCCAAATTTGAGATGCCTTTTAGAGCAACAACATCATTTTAAAGCAAGCATTGAGTTAATCCATCAGAGTTTTAGAGGAAAACACTTCTGAAGAAGAGCTATTACTTTTCTTCATGGCAAATTGCCTATTTTCCTTTTTCATGCAGCATGCCAGGACATTTTTACTTGTCTGTTATTTGCTATTTTTGTCTTTAGACTCTGTATCTGTCTTTTGTCTCTATAATCTCATTTGTAAAGATCCCAATTACTTTTAGAGGGTTAATTGGTACCAAAAGCAAAGTCAGTCTATGTCAGACTCCAGGGCTTTATAGGGAAAGCTCTGCAAGGACTTACCCACATCTCATATATTTTGGTCATGTCTACACTCTCCAGCTCTGATTGGGGAACTGCTTTTATTACATAGTACAACTAAACAAAGCAAAAATAGTAATTTCCTAAAAGACCTCTAAGAGTACATTTCTTTAGATAGACTATGTAGGAGGGCAATAGAACAAAATTTGGTGCTTTGCTATTCTGAGGAATAATCAGTGTATCTGAGACAACTTCCGAACATCTCTCAAAAACTCTGCAAGGGCTACACTTGTCACTATTGCTGTAACTCAGTGTTTAGCACAGTGTTTCAAATCCCCTGTGAGGCCATGAATGTTCCCTTAACTTGATAGTATCTAATTATAAGGAAAATTAATAGATGCTCATTGTTTTATTTTAGATATGCACCCAGACTTTTTGATAATGGTAATACAGGCTCTGTAATTAACTGTTGGTGTCAAAAGGGAATAAAAGTAGATATTTGTGCAGTGGACTTTGTACAGGTCTGTAACCTGTGGCACAATAAATGATTCCAAGGTTCTGAAGTGCCAATCTTATAAGTGAATAAATTGAATTATGTTTATGATTGTTCTGAGATATTGCATTTAAACAAATAATTTCATCCCACATTACACATACGACTCATATGTATTGAGGACTAAATCTGCCTCCAATTTAAACTGGTTTTGATCCACTGACCATGTTTGGCTTATTCTGCCTATTAAAAAATGAGAAAACTCACAAAAATTAAGAACAAAAAGGAATCACAAGGCAGAATTAGTGACTCTATTCATCAACTATGATTCAGGAGATATCTGTGCATTAAAGGAGACGAGCCAGATTGAGGATTCCAAGGTTAAATGAGTTTATTGAGTTAGTGGTTACAATGGTATGTCAGATACCTGTAATCCAAGCTACACCTACATATTTGCCTCTAAATTCTCACACTGTCAGTTTCCGTGTCTCTAAACATTCCACCACCAGGTCTTCTATTACTAATATAATAATAATAATAATCAGAATAATAATCATAATATAAAAGGCAATGTCAATCACCATATTGTGCTTCATACTCCACCATAAGGAATTCAATTGGCAAAAGTAAACCTCTGGTCAATTAATGGGATTAATTGAAATGTGAGCAGTCATAACACTACTAGAATATAAAGAACAAAATCTGGTTCAAAAGAAGCATTTTTAAGATGAATTAGTTTGAATCTGTTTTAAAAATTCACATACTATAATGAAGATGACTTAAAAGTTATATCATTTAATTATTGGGCCACACATTGAAGCATATTGGCTAGTACATTTTTGCACTGCAACAGAAGCAATACAAGCTTTATGGTCTACCATTACAATTCCTTTTTTTTTATTATTTTTCACTTAATATACCTGCCAGCCTAATGTTTCTTGCATGCATAAAAATTTCAGGGTTTAGACTTGAATTTATCATTTATTCCACATGTATACCCCTGTGACGCAAATTCTTTGGCCAATTTAACACTATAGTTTAGTTTAAAAAGGAAGCCTGGAGTTAAGTCCACTTAACATCAGAAGGCAATGCCCTGAATTTTGGGCACTGCAGAGAGTTATTTACTGGAATAGAGTCTCAGGTCGCATGCAAATTGTCACTTTGTCCCCCCCACCCCATGCCAGACGCACACAAGTCGGCAGGTACGCATACAAAAAAGAATATAAAACCCTCCTGGTAAAGCTCAGTGGTTTAGAATGAATCCATAGCTTTAAATTCACTTAAGGCCTGTACAGGGGAAATATGTTTCTTCTGGGACCCTCTCCTCACTCTTGTCTGATATTCTTCTGGTTTTTCTCTCTTTACTAGAGGTTTCTTCTCGGGGGCCTTCATCTTCCAAGATACAACTGGAGAGTTCACTGCAGCAGTGCCATAGACCTTCTGATATTTAGTAGAAGCCACATATGATGCTTTCACTGTAAGGACCACAGCGTTCATCAGGTTTTTAGCTGCCTGGATGAGAGAAGTGGCACTGTCCAGCTACAAACAGGAGACAAAATGAAATATAGCAAGGTTACTCCAAAACAAAATACAGCAAGGTCATTCCATGGCTGGATCACTGGGCCATTTCCTGACTGGAGGCTGGATCCTCCCAGATCTCATTAAAGATGCAACAAATCCTCTTCCTCAAGGTACCCTGAAATATCCAGCACTGGCAACATCATGCACTGAACAATAAAGGTAAGACTGTGGTACCTCACATCAAATTTTTTTAATAAGTTAAAGGAAAAGCTTGTGTTGTCTGGGGATTGTTTTTTTGTTTGTCTGTTCGTGGGTTTTTTTGGTTGATTATTTTTCTACAGTTTAAGAAGTTTTCTGTTTTCTCACAAAAACCCCATTACTTCTAACTTAAACCTTTAAAAATTTACTGTTACACATCAACTGCAAAACAGGTCAACAGGGATTTTTCCCAAGTGTTCCAGTTTATTCTAATTATTCCTGTTAGCCCAGGATAACACCCCCAGTGATGTCTACAGGAACAGTGTGAGGCCAGCACTGAGCTTGTTAGAGAATCCCATCTGAAAAGATGAAAGGAGCTTCTGAAACCCCTACAGAAATGAAAAGATGAGACGGTTAACTGCAGGTTTTGGCAGCTCCTGTAATGTGTGAGTTACTTATGGTCTCAAGGAATGTTACTTTGTGGTTACCAGGCTTTTTGTACCTTTGTGCTTCTTCCATGCATGAACCTGCCTGAGGTTCCTGGGTGTCCTCAGGATTTAAGAGCCCTCAAGGACTCGCTGAGCTTCAAAACACTGGGACTTCCAGTCAGCAAGCTTCCATCACACTGAAGTGAAGTACATACCCTTGGCCAAAATTTTCAAAAGGATTTCAACATGTAATGGGGACTTCTAAGGCAGTGCCTCAATGTTCCACGATGTGAATCTGGTACTCGCTAGATCCAAGTGGATATTCTGAAAGTAATAAATCCTAAAAATATTCTGCTAAGGACTGTAGCAAGCCAGGTTACTACTTATGATGTTCAATTATACCTTTCCTAAAATACTGAAGAGTGGGATACACATTTTTTGTGATAAAGCCTTTCAAATCTACCATGGAAACTGCTTCAATTAGTTATGTCTTTCCCAGACTGCTAGGAATGATTTGGGATGCAGTATTACTTCACCTCTTTGATTCCACCCCACATGTTCAGTAAGTTTTTAGTACAAATGGCCTGTTTCACTCCAAACCTTTCCTGCTCCCTATTTTGGGAGCACATGGCTGTGTAATATCAATGCTAAGCAAGGTAAGCAGGACAAACAGTCATAAGGCAGTAACAAAAGCCACACCATACTTCACCTCAAGCATTTTGCATCATTAACAGAAGAGTTCAGGAGAAATCTCCTTCTGAAGTGTCAGTGACTGATGTGAACAAAAATAGACATTACAGAAAGCCTGTATTTGAAACCACATTAATCTATACTTACCTGGGGTATTTTATTTCCTCTGCTCTGTCCTTAAACTCATTATAGTTCATAAAATACATAAACAGCTACAAACAGTGAGGTGAAAACCAAAAAAAAGCATTTTTATAACATTCACGTACGTGGCGCCATTCCCTGAAATGCACAGTTAATTGCCTGCCCCTAGTAAATATTTTTCCTTGGGACTAATTTGTATTTCTGTTAGTAAAAGAAATGAAGTTAAAAGATGGAAAATTACATTACATGGCAGAAACATGACTGTTCAATAGGGAGTAATGAAATATAATCCAGTCTAGTGTTATTCTATAACCACACTGCTGCATGATTTATAAGGCAATCTGTATGTTTGTTGGCAAATAACAGATCACACTCTATTAAATTAGGATATTCTAATTTACTACAGAGATCTACAATCAAGCATTATTCATTGTTAAATGATTCTTTTTGAAACACTGGTGGATTGATAGAATATAAAGTGATACCATCAAATAGTGTTTACTTCATAATCAGTGTGGATAAACTGAGTGGATTGAGCCTCTATTGCACATTCCTGAATGAATTCTGGTTGCTGAAGGTTTCCTACAGCTTCACATTTTCCACCATAAAAAGCTGTTTTACATATATTAAGAAAGAGAATAATTAAAGGAAACATTTAAAAATGAGGGGGCACCAAAATTAGATGCTTAAACCCATACACAGAGTTCAATCTACACCTCTGCACACAGCAATGAGTAATTTTATGGACTGTAGTGATAAGGGCATGCAGAATCTTGCACTTCTTCACAATCAGATGCAGGCTGCAATGACACCTTTTAGGAAACCAGGTTATGTATTTTGATGCCATTTTAACTCTCTTCAGTTTCAATATGCTGTTAGAGTAGATAAGAGCTCCCTGTTTTCACCATTAATAATCACACTTTAAGATGCAGATACTGTTTTTGACCCTAATATCCACTTGTAAAACACTTCCAAGTCTTGGAACCAGAAAAGAGACATAAAACCCCATCACAGGCTGTGAGTGTTCTCCAAAATCTGCTGGTAGTCATTCCATGCATCCAATTTGGCCACCTAAGCACTTCCTGCGATTTCCTTATGGCCTCCAACTCCTTGCTTGGATTATGGCTCAGCAAAGAAGAATGAAACTGAATGAACATCATTCCAATTAACATTTAGATCTTCCCACACCACCATGTTGCTCCAGCTTTAAGCTGTGCCTTGCCACACGAGCACAAAGCTGGAATGAGGCAGCAGTGAATCAAGCCCTGAGTGTGTTTATTCCTTACGAAATCTGGGCACAGAAATGTATGCATTTTTCCAAACATTATGTTAAGAATAAAAAAAACCCATAAGAATGAAAATTAACATCTCAAATAAAAGCACCACTAGGAAAATTACTTCACAGTACAGAAGGCAACCTTTACTCCCTAGAATACCCACAGAATTATAGATATAACGATGGCTTTTGGTCCTAACAACAGAGCCTTTGACTCCTGCACAAAGTAATGGTGTTCTCCTGCTTAGACTTCTTTAAAAATATGTTTGCCTGCTTTTAGAAAAAAAAAAAAAAAAAGCTCTCTTAACCATAAAAGATAAACTTAGGTTACTGTCCCACAAAACTCTAAGAACAGTGAATGCTGAGGAAAATTCAAAATTCATAGAGAACCTAAGAATAACTGCACTGGACCTGGTCACTTAGAATAAGTAAGGTTGGAAAAGATCTGCCAAGAATATAATTCAAGACTTTTCTTCCCCCTAGAGAAAATCCTTTGGGTTAGGAGTTTTTGATCTGCTTATCAGCTGTTCTGCAATTTTCCTGCACTATTTGCAGAATTTTCCAGAATCTTGAGATAATCAAGACTTCTTGCTTCTTTTACATATACACATAATCTAAATAAAATAACCAGCAATTGCAATAACAAAAAAAAAACAAAAAAAACAAAACAAAAAAAACAAAAAAAAAACAAAAAAAAACAAACAACCAAACCTGAAGAAATGGGAGGGAATAAAGCTGGAAAGTTTTGCCCTTAACAGTAAAGCAATGAAAAGAGATGTTCTCCCTGCATTGTCACACTGCTGTAATGGGGAAGAATTGTAATTTATGTTTTAGAAAGGAGAAAATCTAACTTCCAGAGATGTCTTCATATTTATAACAATAAATATCCACAAAAATTAAGGGAAATTGAGGAAAAAAATCCCAATCTGTATTTCCAGTGAGTAAGAATACAGAAATGGGTAGTTTTCAAAGAGCTAGTTGCTTAAGAATGTTCTATATTATCACTGCTGACTTTAATAAACCTTGAAGAGTGGGTGAAGACATCAAAAGAATTGTAGATAGTTTCTAGTCTCTAAATATTTGAGCAATGAAAATAAAATGACCTGTGAAATTATAGGCCAGCTCAGCTGACAGCACGCCCAAATTAAATGATGCAATGTCTGTGGCAGTCTCCATAAATAGAGGAAAGAAATGCAGTTAGTGGTAAACAAAGGTCTGTGTGGGTTAAAATATTTTCAAAGTAACCTACATCATATTTTGGTATGATTAAACTTTGAATTGCTTAAAATAGTGCTGTGGGTATAATTGGATCTTTGAAAGGTCTTTTGCTTAGTAATACATGACAGTTTGATTAAAAACTCAGTTGACACAAAACTAACAAGACACATACACAGAAGGATTCCAGATTCTCCAGCAGCTGCTTCCAGAAGTATATATACACACACACAAAAAAATCAGTGCTCAACAGTGAATTTCACAGTGGGGTCTTGGAGAAACCATTTGGAGGCTTCACAATATTAGTATTTCTACTAAAAGCTTGCAAAGGAAGTCACTAATTTGATGAAATTTGCAGATAACAACTGAGAAAGCGTCAAGTTATGCAGAGGGCAAATGATTGATATCTAATTAGCTGCTAAAAGCCACAAATGTAGATTTAATTCTGGCCAGATCTACAGCAGATGATACCTAATTACACAATAAGGAACTTTATTCTCTGCAGGATCCCAGGCAATCACTCCTTGACTACACAAAAAGGAGGAGACTGATTAAATAGGTTCAATTATCATATTCAGTTTATTGTCTGTCCACAGTTATGGGATAGAGTCCTCTCCTCCATGCAAGAACAATACTGAGGAACTGGGAAAGAACTTAGAGAAACTCAGTAACAAAAAACATCTTTTATGGCAAAGACTCAGCCAGCTGTGTTTTTCCCACTTTGAAGTGAATGACTAAAAAATGAGTTTTCACTGACTGAAATCAGCAAGTACATGGTAACAAAGCTGATTATATTTCAAGTTCCACATGTGAGACAAAGATAAAACAAAACTTAAAGGCTGAGAGGCAAAGCAGGTCATTTTAGTTATTAATTACCTGAAATTATTTATTTAGCAGTTATATTAATTAATCACAAGAACTCATGAAAGATTGATTCTATTTCTTGAAATTGTGAAATCAATATTGGATGGTTTTGCTTAATATGTATTAACTAGTGGACATTTTTAGTGCACATCAATTCAGGGAGCCTGAGCATCAGTTATGCAGGAAGGCAGCTTAGCTGATAACAACAGCACCTACTAACCTTGAAAGGTATGAAAACAAAAAAAATAATGTGAGAAGCTACTGATAATAGAGTTTGGTCTGGTTCACTTTGTGCAGATTGGGAGGAGAAAATATAATTTATTTTACACATTGAAACTGAACCTGTAGCTCCTCAAATACTCTTGGCTAAGACTTGATTTGTACATCTTTAGCAGGTGACTTAGGCACTGCCAAGTCCTTAAGGCTTTCTGTGAATTCTGGGTGAATTCCTTGCTTCTCCTCCTTTCCAAAGGAAGTTCACACTTTCCTGGACAAGGTACAATTGCTTTTATCCCACCCCAAAGGTCAATCAACAGTCACTAGAGAAAATAAGGCTACAATTATGCAATTATGAACCTGGATGGTAAATTAGGAGTCTTGATTTCTCAGATTGTTTTCTTATGCAACAGAACATTTTCCTCTCAGCTGCACTTAACAGTAAATCCATACCTACAAGAGGTATGCCAGAAAAAGATCTTATTTATAAAATCACATCTTACGTTTCTGTGGCACATTTCATGCATAAAACATGACCCTGTTAGAGAGAGCCAATGCAAGAATGGCCTGTTTGCTATTCAGATGCTCCCTTCCCTATGGAAGGAGACATCTGCTCTTTATCAGCACTACTGAGGGTCTGTTTTAGTCAGTCACTTCAAAATCTCACAGGGCTCTTGCTAGCTGCAGTCCATTTAGAGAAAACTATCCTAAATACTTGAAAATCTCTCTCTCTCTCAAAAGAAGTCTTTCTCTGGAATGTAATGTGGTCATAATAATGTTAAAAAATGCATCTGTAGCTACACAGAGAAAATTGTATTGTACTTGTCTCTTCCTAGCTATTTGTTTTCACATTTGACTGCAATTAACTTACTCCTTTATACATGATGAATATTTAATTCATTCTGGGGATAGTTCTGTTTTATAGGTGCCCAATCCACTGAATAACCACCCTCATCTGCATTTTTTCAATTACAGGTAGGAAACCCAGGGGATTCCCAAGCCCATTTGGTTGTATTAAACAAAGGCTGCCACGTCCAAGGACAGCAGAAAGCACAAAAATACAGCAATAACTATAGATATCTTCTGTCTTCTATGGACTATAGTCATTTTAAAACACATTACCAACTGCTGTATGCTAATTTGCAAAAGCAGAAGCAAATAAAAATACTCCCAGAACTGACATTCCCAGTAAAGGGTAAACAGGCATAATAGAAATGCATTTCTACATTTGCTTTACTTATTCCAAGTAAATATTTTAGTATTTTAGAAGCAAAAGAATAAATGACAAAATGATATCCTAATTCATTTGCTTTGAGAAGAACACTTAATGTGAAAGCTCATATTTTAACACCTGAAATGGTGAAATGACAAAAAGACAATTGGAAACACCTGAAAGCTAACTAATTACCTAATTACCTAATTATTTTCCTGGAAAATAATTATTGCTAGTATCTCTCCAGCCTGCAGGTTCCAAAGGTGGAAAATATGTTTTTGAATTTTTGATAGAAATTATTTTTTTCCTAGTCAACAAATGCATTTACAGTGAATAAATTATTTCCTCAATACTATTGCCATGAAAAAAAATACAATAATTCATCTAGTTACCAAATATAACATAGGTTATTTCCTCAGTATTTAACATTTAATTATTATTTTGTTGCATTCATTTCAGAATTTAATGGGGGAAATTATTTTGATCCATAACAAAAAAAATCTCTCAGAAGCATTTAATTTTCTTTTTCTACTCATTATCTGCCATTTCACAGGAGAAAAAAGATGCCAAACCAGTGCAACTCTTACCACTCACCAGAACCTCTGTAAGGACAAGCAATCCTATACAGCATTGAATTTTTAAAATTCAATTGCTTTAGCAGTCTTTTTCATGCTCCAGCACTGTCTAAGAACTTTCAGAGTCTGTTGCTGAATTAAAGTATTTCACAACAACCTGCATGCCAAAATATCTGGAAAAACTCTACAGGACAAGGAAGAAATCCTCAGTGACTAAAGCTAAAGGAGTTCTGTAGATGGGTTGTTTATACCACACGTTTTCTTTGCTAAGGTTGAATGTAGAGGAAGAAACACTTGCTACATCAACTCACAACTGAGAAACAAGGGAATGAGTCTTCTGCTACAATGACTTGAGGGCTTTTGCTTCCAAATCTTCCTCATTCTGCACAGAAGGAATGTCTGGAGGATGATGGCAAGGGTGGAATGTCCTGGACAAAGAGCAGGATTCTCTAATGGCCACCACAATTCCAACGCTACTGGAAGCAAATTTGGCACAACCACATTTACAACTTCAAAACCATTCTGCCCCATGGAATTTTCTCTGAGTTCTTGGATGATTAACAGGAAATAGAATTTGGTATGACTGATTTAAACCTAATATTCAACAAGATAGCACGTCTGCAGCAAGATGAAGTCCAAACTCTGTCTGATGGGAGAGGCAAACTCCAACTATAACTAAAACTTTTTTATATTGCCAGGAGGATTTCTGAAGAAAATTAGAGTAGGAAGTCTGCCAAAACTCAGTATCAAGCCAAATAAAGAAGTAATTTACACTAATTTACACAGGGATTCACGTGCCTAAAGTCTACCCAAGACACAACATGGTCTGAACTTGAGGTCACAGAAAAGCATGGGCAGGTCTCTGTCACAAACATCAGTACACACTTCAATTATGATATCCAATTGCAGCTAAATCTGAAAAAAAGAGGAAATAAATGATCTCTAATCTGTGCTACTGATCTCCCTGCTCCCAACTGGAGTTCTGACTTGTAATTTGAAGATAGAAATGCATTTTAAAAGCCCAAAATAATCTAATGCTCTTTCAATCTGAGTTTTAGGAGCAAATCTTCTTGTTCTTTATCTAAAGAACAGGTACAATTAAAAGAAAAAGCTATGTCTTTCTAACACTCTTACCTTAAAGGCATCCAAATCATGTCTGGTTGGCTGGAAATTGTACTCAAGTGATAAAATGCAGGAGACTTTGAATACAAAAAAAATCAATAAAGCACAGAAACACTCTATGCTTTATACGAGTAAATGTGTTATCTCCTGCTAGTCCTCCTGATTTTGTCTCAAAGAAAACAAAATGAAAAGCAGCACAAAGCAGAACTTAAGACTGCAATGCTGGGAAATGTGCTATTTCCCCAAATTCTTTTTTAATTTGTACCAGTGTCAGAGTGGTATCTGTATGTGATTTATCTCCATGTCTTCAGCTGTGAGGATCTGCCAGCTTTTGAGGCAAATCTGCTCCTCCAGCTCCTTTCCTATCTCTAAAATCATGCTTGCCAGGTCAGCACAGGGACACTTTGAAGATAAGTGCTCCACAGGCAGAGCTGGCTTTTCTCAGGAAAAGGCTTGGAAACAATTCATCAAACACATCAGAATAAATAAAATAAAATAAAATCTTGCTGTAGAATGGAAGATGATACCAGGACAACTATTCCTTGCTTGCTAAAGTTTGCCTGCTGTTATTCCTGTGTATTTTATGTCTTGTAGAAGCAGATAAAGGCTTTGACCATTCAAGATATTGATCATTTTTGAGGTGCTAAAAGAGTTTTACTCCCTTGGAACTGGGGGTCCTTCCAGTGTTGATCAACTCAATCAGTGAAAACATTAATTTCCCTGTTTGATTCCCTGAGCACTTTCCAGGACTTCACAACAGTATGCAATGGAATTAAAAAAAAAAAGATCGG